>CM021103.1:609395879-609886619 GCA_007115665.2 Sequoiadendron giganteum
GTCCTTATTTTCGACATCTTTAATCTCTTGAATCTTTGGCATTCTCTTGAGTTTTTAGCATTGTCTTGTCTTTTTCATTTAGCTATTTATTTTTGCGTGTAGGAATTGATATTCTATTTGCATAGATTCTTAAATCCTTCAACACTTGCTTAGGACTAGTCAATAGTAGATTGCTCATCAAAATTTGAGGGCAACCTCACATATTTCAGCAAGCTAGAAGGTGTAATGTGGATGAGTCATGGAGGATGAGGAGCTTGGGTGACATCTCTCCTTTTTCTTTATTTTGTTTCTTTTGCACTTCATTACATATTGTGGGTTATTGTGTTTGGATGTGATTTGCTAACTCTATCTTACAGGAAAAATACCCTCAGTTACATTGGTGAACCCAACTCTTTTATTTTCAAAAACATATTTTTGCAAGTTTCATATGGCCCTTCTATTTCTTTTGTAGGTACAGGTGTATGGAACGACACATTTGTTGCTTCCTGTGACGCAAGCGCTCTGTCGCGCTACATCTGCTAATGAAAACGACGCAACTGCTCTATCGTAATGCACTTGCCTTTTCGAGCGACTCAACTAATAACCCAAGCCGCATCTGATAGAAACCGAGCTACATTTGACATATCGAGCTGCATATGCAATCCATAACAACGCATTCAATTTTTTGCAACGCAATCGACGGTAAAAAGGGTTTTCCTGATTTGTTCCTTTTCGGATTTTTTTTTTTTTCTTTATTCCTAGATTAAGGATTTTTGAGCTACTAATTTGTGTAACAACGTCTGACAAGTTGGAATCTAACTCACTTTCATTGTTTTTTTTATTACAATCTAATCAAACAATCATGCATTTTACTCATGGGTAAAATGAACACTCACACATTTGCATTGGTTTAAAAAGAACAATCATGCCTTCTCATTCAATTTAAAATGAACTTTTGATTATATCACACTACAAATGGTTAAAATTAATGTGTCTAATGTGTCTTGTGGTTTAGTAACAACCTCAAAAGTGTATATACAATTCTCTTGCATCTTGTGCGATCTAGAGAATCAAAAACACTAACGAGCTAGCTACTCTATCACACTTTCATATTTTCAATTTGGGTTTAAAAAGAACAACCATGTGAGTGTGAGTGGAACATATTGGTGTGCTCTCTCTTTGTTTTTCAACAAATATTGATTGAACTATGAATATGTTTACTCACTTTTTTTACCTTAGAAACTGGGCCTATTTTGGTGGGAAAAAGTACTCACCCCAAAGCAACTCAAACTAGCAATGAAGCTCTTTAGCCGAGCTACTCCTGACCAGTATACAAATGTGAATCCTAAGGGAAAGCTTAGGATTATGAGTGTAGATGTGTCATACGGACCAAGTAGTACTCCCCAAAACCTTGTTAAGCTTAACCTCTTTAGGCTCGAGTGCCTCCTAAACGGGGCTTAATCTTGTGCCCCATGTATGGCCACTCGAACGGGTGTCTGAATTAAAACCCTTGTTTTAGTGTGACCAAAACCCTTTCTATTCTTTGGTGCAGCAACGGTCATTGCCAAGGCACCCAAATCTTCATAGTTTTTAGTAGAGATGATCAGCCTACCATGGGAGATTCATGGGGGTTGGAAGCTTGTTTTCCTTGAGAAGTGAGTGCACTGTAAGGGGGAGCCCATGGGGCCAAGCTTTTGAATTCATTCGCTAAGAATATGTGGTTGGAGTAAAATCCTCATGGGATCCAAAATAATACTATCCTTTCAGCCATAGGGATTTGTAAATGTTTTCTATGTGGTTTTTTTTCAATTTCTTCCAGCATCATGTGTTTTCCAAGTGTATTCAGACAACATGAACAAATGAACATCAACCTCAAAATCTGAAACAACACTACAAAACTGACACATTCTTTGCAATCTGCCTAAAATTTTGACACAAAATCACTTCCTACGATGCATCTACCATTTCAAACCGCAATTGCTAAATTATGAGTCATAACTACTCTATCGAGTCACATTCAAAACTTTGAGCACCGTAATTGACTGTCATTCACCGTATTTGCTAGATAAAACACCACAATTGATATACTAAACTACATTTTCTTGCTTAAACACTGCAATCACCTATTATGTGATGCATTTGCTTTGTTGAAACGTATTTTCTGTGACGTATTTTCCAATAACCCAAAATTTTCATTTTATTATCCCAAAACTGAGACTCAATTTGTCCATACAAGATTCCAAACATCTTCCTTTTTTGTTTTTGTCAAACAACCAAATTTGGACTTGCTCAATTGCCCTCATCCTTACATTATAGGTTGCACTCTTAATTGGCCATAAGATTCCATTGCATTTCCTTAATTGCATTATTAGGCTTTTCCATCATTCTAGACACTCATTTTTGCAGATTTTAGGAGTAGATTCCTTACCATCCTTTGTCAAACCTTTGCATTCAAGAGTAGGTTATCATTGGACTTGATCAACCATTATCTTTATTCATTACCTTTTTGATCCATTTCCCACTCATTAGTCTAATGTGGAGATTTCACTTTGTCCTACTCGGTCCTTTTTACAAGTCTATTGACATTCCAAAACTAAAGCATTGCCAAAACTTTGTATGGTTAAGTGTATATCTCCTTATATTTACCAATAGTGAGTGCATCTTATAATTCTTGCATTTTCATACCATTAGTCTTCTCATTTTAGTCTCATGCCATTTGCATTAGTATCATTTACATACCTTTAGTCTCCTTTTAGTCCCATTTTCATTTATCACTCACCATCATTTCATAACATTCCTTTATTCCAAAAACCCAAAAAACATAGTATCATAAATTTTGCATATTTAGGTCATCCTCCATCATCCCCAAAGTTGAGTAAACCTTTTTATGGTTGAGACTAGATTACAAATAAAAAGAAGACTCATGGGTTATTTTGGTCAAGACACCAACCTTTACAACTTTCTGAATGACATGAACGACAATACCAACAATTTCCCCAATGACATGAATGACATGAATACAAATACCAACATGGGGAGTTCATTCATTAATCCTTTCAGTGAGATGACCATGCCATCCACTTCACACAATCCTTTTGAACAATTTGTCCGTAGAGACCAAAATAGACAAGTCTTTGAGGAAGGCATACAAGTCGCTGCCAAAACCAAAAAGTGGCCTTCTTTGTTGAGGAGTTGGTCTTGCATGATTCAGATAGATACCTAGCCATACTTCTTTACCAAGGGGCTAAGTTACCAAAAGGATTTGACATCAAGACTTTAAGAGCAACATCTCCTAATCTTACCAATCAATCACACAATACAATCTATACTTTCATGGGATCCACCACACAAAATGTCATCAACACCATCAATGCTACCTCCCTTGGAACAGCTACCACCCATACCACAACCAACACACCCAATGTGGTCAACACAATGTCTATTGGTGGATCATCAACCAAAACCAACACCACATCACAATCCATCCCCCAAAAAACATCCATAGTTTCTTCACAAACTATGGCATCAACAATGTGTATTAACACATCAAACCTCTTTGAGGCTTCATCTACTTCCATGGGTACATTAGCAAACCTCTTATTAGGTTCTTCAAATACAATGACAACAAACTCATCAAACCCTTTTGGGAGGAATAAACGAAGAGTTGTCATTCAAGGCACCCAACCTAATGTCCCAAATTCCTCATAGGTTAATACCAACATTCCCTTGAGGAAAAATACCAACATTCCTCAAGGCCATAATTATCTATTTGGGCAAGACAATCAAGGCACCCAATATTTCACTCCATTTGGGCATCAACATGCTGAAATCCAGCAAGGCCCCCAAATTCAATCAAACATGGTTGGATCCCACATCCCAACATGTGTTTCTCAAGTCCATACACAACAGCACATCCCTCATCAAAACAGTCATTTCCAACAACCACCAAATCAAAACACCCAATTTTCTCACCAACAACAAATTCCAAATCAACACATTCTAAACCAACACACCTCTTCACAATAGGTGAGCAATAAATCCATACCTATCACCAACATGTGTGATGCTACCAACAACCCAATTGTGGAAGCACTCACACACAAACTTGATGCTCTTCAAACACAGGTGGAAACCTTGCAACAGTCAAATAAAAAATCTTACATGTCATATGACCTATGTCCATATCTGTTTGACACAACCTTGTATATGCCACCATTTCCTCTTTGATATGTGGTGCCACATTTCCCTAAATACAAAGGCAAGACAAATCCCATTAAACATATCAGATAATTCACTACTAGTTACATGGAAATTGCCTATGAACACACTTACTTGATGAGACTCTTCTCTAGAAGTCTCGCAAGTCATGCACTAGAGTGGTTCGCACAATTTCCTAAAGGAATCAAATCATGGGATGAATTGGCAAACAATTTTGTGGAAAACTACGCATATAACATTGACACAGACATTGACATTTCCTCTTTATGCAAGCCACTCAAGAGGAAATGGGTGAGACCTTTATTCCATTCTTTCAAAGATGGAGAACTCTAGCCAGCCGATATCCTGTGGAGATACATAAAAACGAAAAAGTCACAATGTTTGTACAAAATCTCCTCGGCCCGCTAAGATATGGCTTACAAGTCCATTGTTGCACCACCTTAACTGATCTTGTTGAAAAAGGTGTCCAACTTGAGAAATCCTTAATTTCCAAAGGTGAACTTAATTATGGCAGAAAAATCATCAATACTACAACAAACACCAACCCAAGTGCTTCCAATGATAAAAACAAATATTGGGTCAAAAATAAACACATCACCAATGATGGAGTTGTTGATGTAAAAATATTCAACACAACAGGTCATGTACTACAATCAAAGGAGTTCAAAATCAAAATGTACCAGTACCTGCACCAACACAAACTACTAATGCCATCCAAAACAATCCTTCTCAATCGAACAAAAGGCAACCTCGTCAAACAAAGCAATTCCCAAAATTCACATACACCCCTTTGGGTGAACATATCAAAGTTCTCCTAAAGAAACATATCCAAAATGGGGTTGTAGCTCTAGAAGAACCTAAACCATATGATCCCAATCAATTTGATCCATCATGATGGGATGATAATGCATTATGTGACTACCACCATGTTAAGGGGCATAAAAATTCCTCTTGTCGCCAACTCATGAATCTTGTCCAAGATCTTATTGAAAACCACACCATTGAGTTAGGAGGTCAATCGTTTGCATCTAATGCAAACCATACCATCCATAAGAGCCCACTACAAGACCATGGTTCAGGTCACCCCTCCTCGTTAGGCACAAAGAATAATAACAATCAATCCAATTACGCTTGTGTTTCCTACACCTATATCGGTGGTACTACCATTAATAATCTTTGCGCTACTGATGAAGATAAATGTGTCAACACCATTACTATTAAAAATACCATGGAATGCAATGTCACCACATGCAAAGGCAAGGTCACCATCCTAGGCCCTTTTACTCGTCAACCCAAGATTACCATACTCGATCCATCTGTCAAGCAACCAAAACCCACCCTAGAGTTCAATCTTATCGAGCAGTTAAATAAGACCGATGCCCAAATTTCCATCCTAGAATTGCTTCGCATTTTTCCAGTGCATAAGGCCATATTAGATAAAGTCTTGTAAGATTCCTCCTTCCCAAACAATATTGATGTCAACCATTTTGAAACTATGGTCGAATATTTGACTTCACCTCACCACATTACCTTTTTAGATCATGACTAATCCTCACCCAAGCCATATCATAATGATGCCCTACATATTGAGGTTTTCATCCATAAGCATAAGGTTAGACAAGTCCTAATAGATGGCAGAGTAGGATTAAACATTTTCTCTTTAAAATTGGTTAAGGCTATTGCCTTCTCTGATGCATGTGTAGATGCTACCAAGAGTATTGTGATAAAAGCATATGATGATGAAGAGCATTCTTCTGAAGGCATCATCACACTCCCAATTTGTGTGGGACTAGTTATCATAGACACCACATGTCAAGTCCTGGATCACGATATACATTACAATATCTTATTTGGTCACCCATGGATTCAGCCTTGAAGGCCATTCCCTCCACCTACCACCAATGCTTGAAGTTCCCTTTTGACGGCATAGAAATTACTATACCAAGGGATCCTGATCCTTTTCAATATTGCACCAACTTGAGAGCTCCTGCTGACCATCAAGTGCCTATCAATCGAGAGGCTTCAACGTCCATTTCCTCTAAATACATCGACCCATCCACACTTACCAAGTCATCCATATCCATTCCATCCACTTCCGCTACACCATCCTCCTCGACCTCCATACCAAGTAATGACTTTAAGATCTAGGACATGGGTTATGGAGAATTCAAATTGAATACGGCTTATTGTTTCACCACAATACCTAAGACACCTAAAGTTTATGGTCAACCTTGCTACACAGTAGAGCCTAAGAAGACTTCCAAAGTTCCTCCAAAGACTGTGTCCACATTATGGGGAGATATGAATAATGAGGAAATTTCATATTTATCTACATGGATATACAAGGACCCCATGGAATTACCCCCGTTACCAGTAAAGAGTTATGACAAAGGATATGAGATATGCAAGGCTCATGGTTTTGATGGAACTAGTGGACTAGGACCAAGTTGCAGTGGCAAGAGAGAGCCTATCATTCCTTCTTCTAGACCAAAGTATTTAGGGCTAGGGTTTGACCAACTCGAAGCTGACGATCGACGTACCTATGTACTTTCGAGGACTTAACGGTTTCTGAAAGTGTTGAGACATGCGAAGACTCCCCTACCGAAACTAACTCTCATGTATGGGAATGGGGATTTGCTAGAACCCTGAGTGATTATGATATTAATGAATTATTCTTGGAACCCGGCCAACTCCCTTTTGAGGAAAGATTCAACCAAATGTACAACATTGATCCTATTGACCGTCATTCTAAAAATAAGGAATGGGTAAGCATTCCTTGGAATCTAAAAGAACATAAATTGTCACCGACAACATCTTAATTATCCCACCCCATTCCTGAACCCACCCATGAGCTTGACATGCCTGAACCTACCGTCCATGTCTCTAAACCACCATCTAGTAGTCATACTTTTCTCCCCTATTATGACTATGAATACAACTCATCAAACTCTGAATATCGTCCTTTCGTTGAATCGGACACGGAGGTTGAAATTGACAACTCCACCTTCACACTTGAGGCTTCAATTTGCATGCTTTCCACATCTTCCCCATCTTTTATCAGCACTAACGATGGGATTTCCCTTGTTTACCCACAACTGATTGATTGGTACCAACAAGAGCCGCCCACCATGGATATTTTCAGAATGACAGGACCATTGCAAAATTTATGGGACTCCATGAGGGCATTACAAGTGGTGATCACAAGGCGGGATTCTCTATCGATCTAGATTATGCAACATACTTTGAGGAGACTATGCAATCCTCCAGTCATAAAAATATGAAAAATAAAACAAAAAAAGACATGTCTTTAGTTGAAAACCGCAAGGCACCTTCTGACAGTTCAATAGTAAAAATAAAGGACGTATCCAAAGGTGAAAACCTCCTTGAGGTGCCTAAGGATGGAGGATTGGACTTTCTCCCTGTAACATAGGAATAATCATAAATTCTTATTGAAGACACCATAGAAGTTAACATTGCTACACCAGAGAATCCCAAAATGGTTCTCTTGGTTGCATCATTGACAAAAGAAGAAAAACCTAAATTCCAACAATTCTTCATAGAAAGGAAAGTTAACTTTGCATGGTCATATGCCAACATTCTAGGTCTGGGTCTAGAGTTAGTATTACATCATCTTCCTCTAATCCTAGGCATCAAACCAGTCAAACAAAAATTGAGGAAATGCATCCACAAATTGCACTACTTGTGAAGGTTGAACTTAAGAAGTTACTGGATGTCGGATTCATAAGATCAATAGACTATGCCAACTAGATTTCTAATATTGTCCCTGTCACAAATCCAAATGGACAGATCTACATTTGTATAGATTTCAGAGATTTAAATAAGGCTTGTCCAAAAGATGATTTCCCATTACCGAACATAGACATAATTGTTGATCTCACAGCAAGGTACGAGATGTTGTCCCTTATGGATGGTTTCTCAGGCTATAACCAAATCCACATTACACCTGAGGATCAGCACAAAATGGCATTCACATGCCCATGGGGAACATATTGTTTGAATTTCATGCCTTTCGGCTTAAAGAATGTAGGCGCCACATACCAAAGAGCTATGACAACAATATTTCATGACATGATGCATATCCTAATGGAAGATTATGTGGATGACCTCTTGGCCAAATCTTTGACATGGAAAGATCATCTCAGAGTCCTAGACAAAAAAATTTAGGCGACTAGAAGAATACAAGGTTCATCTAAACCCCAAGAAATGTTTTTTTGGAGTCACTTCAGGAAAATTATTGGGCTACATAGTTTCACGAAGAGGCATAGAGGTCGAACCTACAAAAGTAAAAGCAATTATGGACATGTTGCCACCAAAAGGAATCCATGAGCTAAGGACACTATAGGGTAGATTACAGTCCATCAGATGCTTCATTGCTCAGTTAGCAGACAAATGTCAGCCATTTCAGTACCTATTGCACAAAATTATCCCCTTTGTGTGGGCAGATAAATGCCAAATAGCCTTCCAACAAATCAAAGAATATCTATTGACACCACTTGTCTTAATGCCTCCCATTGAAGGAAAGCCATTAATCTTGTATGTATATACAACTACTAATGCACTGGGGGAATTATTGGCACAAAATGACTATGAAGAAAAAGAAAGAGCCATATACTACATCAATCGCACACTGATAGGATATGAACTTAATTATACATCTGTGGAACATGCCTATTTCACAGTTGTCTTTGCAGCCTAGAAATTAAGACACTACATGTTGAACCACCAAACATAGTTGGTAGAAAAAATTGATCCACTAAAGTATCTTCTAATTCGAGTAGCATTGATAGGCCAGTTAGCAAAGTGGGTCATGATTCTAAGTGAATATGACATATAATACATTGAGTGCAAGGCAATAAAAGGGCAGGTAATAGCTGATCAACTTGTAGATGCACCCATCCAAGGCACTCATCCACTGATAACTTATTTTCCCAATGAGTATGTCTTTGATGCAAAGCCTACATCACCTTAGAAACTGTATTTTGATGGGTCTCATACTGGTCACAGCTCAGGGGTTGGTATCTTTTTCATCACACCGCAAGGGGATTCAATCCCTAAGGCATTCTAGATCACCTTCCCTTGTATTAATAATATTGCGGAATACAAAGCATTGGTCATAGGACTCAAAATGGAAATACAATGGAAAATTCAAGCATTGCTAGTATTTGGCAATTCTCAGTTAGTTATCAACCAATTAAATGATGATTATGAGACAAAGGATGAAAATTTGTTGCCTTGCAAATGGATGGTAGATAGCTTCATGACATATTTTAGTATGATCACTTTTGAAAAAGTCCCCGAGGCACAAAACAAGGTAGTTGACGCAATGGCAACTATTGGATCTCTCTTAGACATCCCCAAAAATGTGTCATAATTTGACTTCTTAGTGGAACAACTGTTGATGCCTGCATATGATGTTCCAGAGAAAGACATGGTTTGTGAAATTGTTGGTCCCATCTCACCTTGGTGCCAGGACATATATGATTATTTGAAGTCCCAAACCCTTCCACCCAACTTATCCAATAATCAACACAAATCCAAAAATCCAAAAATCCGCCCAATACACCATCGTCAGTGACACCCTTTACCATCGTAGCTTTGACAATACCCTTCTTCGTTGTCTCAACACTGATGAAGCTCACATAACTTTACATGAGGTACACGAGGGTGTATGCAGATCTCATTTGAGTGGCACAACTCTACCCAGAAAAGTCACCACACTGGGGTATTACTGGCCAACAATAGAGAAAGATGCACTTCAGTTTGTTAGAAAATTTCAGAAATGCCAAGTACATAGCGACCTAATCCATGCACCTACACCTGCACATGAGCTAAGACCGATCACTTCTCCATGGACCTTCACACAATGGGGACTCGACCTCGTGGGAAAAATCCATCCATCCTCCTCCAACGGCCATAAGTTCATCATCACAGCCACTAAGTACTTAACTAAGTGGATTGAAGTCGTCCCTCTCACATACATCACCGATAAGAAAATCTCAAAGTTTATCCTTAATTACATCATTTTCTGGTATGGTGTTCCACAATCCATCATCACTGATAACGGTCATCCATTCAAAAATCAAGATGTTCGTGAACTCTATGAGTAATTCCACATCCAACATCATTTCTCCACACCATATTATCCACAAGGAAATAGTCAAGTTGAGGCGTTAAATAAAAAAATTCTTCGCATTCTTAAGAAGACCGTCAACGACGCTGGCCAAGATTGGAATTTACAACTCAATCCTGCCTTGTGGGCCTATTGTACTAGCATCCGCACACCCACCAGAGCCACTCCATTTTCCTTGGTCTACGAATCTAAGGCCATATTACCCATCAAGGTATAAATTCCTTCTCTCTGAGTCTCCTTGATGGGAATGATCAATGACGAAGAATGCAGAGAGTCTTGCCTACATGAACTAGAAATGCTACAAGAAAGAAGACAAAATGTCTTGGACCATTTATAGGCATATCAAAATTGTTTTTGCAGGAGCTATAACAAAAGAGTGATGGTCAGAAAATTTGAAATTGGTGACTTGGTCCTCATGCAAAATTCCAAAAATCAAGTTGATCGTGACAAACCTAGAAAGTTTGAGCCTAATTGGCTTGGTCCTTATATCATTACTGCAGCATTGAATTCTAGTGCTTATCAGTTAGCCACACCTAATGGAGAACAATTAATAGAACCCATCAATAGCCTACATCTCTAAAATGTCTACACATAGCATCAGAAGGCTCGGCTAAAACCCTAAAAATACAAAAAAATCATCCCTTGATGAAAACCTGGCAAACAGGCATCTTGGTGACACCAAAAAAAATAAAAAAATAGTAAAAAAAAATAAATTCATCCAAAAGTGAAAACCTGGCAAACAGGCACTTTGGATAGGTACCATGGTGAAAACCTAGTAAGCAGGCACCATGTGTAGTTGATCGATGCTCCGCCATCTATTTTTACTCTAATTGGTCTTTGTCCACTTTGCATAACCACGTCATCCTAACAGTCATGGAATTTTCCATCAGTCCTATCATTTCCTTCCATGGCTAGCAATGGTTGACATCACGCCTTGCATACCCTTGCCTTTTATCCCGCGTATGCCTTTGTCCATGTCATTATATGTAGGTAATCCTTGACCTACCTGGGGGCAAGAACTTTATCATTCGACTACAGTGGGTATCACACATGGTCCTAACATTTGTAAAAATTCCTGAAAAAAAAAGTCATAAAAATCATTAAAAGTCTTGAAAAAAGTCATAAAAATTAGAAATAGTCTTGACAAAAGTCCTAAAAATTAGAAAAAGTCCTGAAAAAAGTCCTAAAAATCAGAAAAAGTCTTGAAAAAATTCATATAAATAAAATTAAAAAGACCTAAAAATTGAAAAATGTCCTTAAGAAAACACAAAAAGGGTCAAAAATCTCAAAATCTCAAGTCAAGTTTGTCACATCATTCCAAGTCAGTCATGTCACTCAGTCTTTGTCCTAGTCTATACTACCTTGCCTCTGCGCATTTGCTATGTAGGCAAGATTCATCTTTGAATCCCCAAGACATTAGGTCCATCCTTTTAGGTTTGTCAAAATAAAATCATAACTCAATATTTTGTCCTTCAGACAACGTCATTGGTAATGTCGAACTACGAGGTCTCTGAGTGCACGATATAGGCAAGGCCATCAATCAATGAGCCCCCGAGGCCACATTAGGTCAGTCCATTAGGGTTCATGGCATTGCACTTCCACACACGTCAAAAAATATTCATATCAATAAAATCATTCATCAATCCTAAACAAGCAATCTATCAGCAATTTGTTTCATCAACACATCAGCATGTCAGCAATGGCATGTGGTCAAATCAATCATCTAGTCAAAATCTTTCAAAACAAATCAACCTGTCAAAATTTTGGGTCCTTCTTCAGATGTGTCTTTCTGAGAAGCTACTCTTGTCATTTCTTTATGCTTTTGGATGTGTCCTTCCTAAGCATCATCATCATAATCTAGCATTTTGATTGATTCTCGTGACTTCGAGAATCGGCCCTCTTCACATCAAAATCATTTAGGATGTGTCCTTCTCGAATATGGCATCATTCAACATTTGGCAACCTAAACCCTATCAACTTTGGCATTTCAACATCAAAACACTTATCATTTTGAACACTTGACAATTTGTTCACTTGGCGAACACTTGGCAAACACTATCTGTCTTTTTGATGATTATCATGATATTAGTTCTTTACGTCAAAGGAGCCATGACGTATCATGATGATCATCTTTGTCCTTTTCATCATCTTGCTGCTAGTTTCTCGAGGATGTCTTGACTTCAGGATGTAGAGGAGCAACGACATAGCACGATGATTTTCCTGTCTATTTTTTACTATCATGGGGTAAGTTTCTCAAGGAGGTCCAGACATCAGGATTTAGAGACACAACGACATCTCATGACTAGTCTTGTCTGTGTGAGGTTGGTTATGAAAATATGATGGGGAAATTATGTTCCTCGTATGTGTCATGATCATCCCTATCTGTGACGGGTTGATCTACGTGATGGTTCAACCTTGCACACTATTGATCTACATCATATCATAGTGTTTGTCAGCCATTATGACATTTTTTGCCACATGATGATTAAGAGAAACAACTATTATAGTTCTATAGCATTTCTTGAAGGATTTTTGTTTTTGCATTAACATGCATATCTTTCTCCACACCAACATCCATCTTTGTCTTCTCTTCCCTCGTCCTCTGATGATATCCTGTGACATACAAAAAATAAATAAAGTTGCATGCATGATCATACGAGCATTTCATTTCACATTTGCATAAATCAAATTCCATAATTCATATTGCATGACATTATCATTTGCATACATCCATCGTGCATACATGAACTCATCATTGGCATTAACATATAGATATTATAACCATCATTTGCATTAAAGACTCATATCATCATACATCACACAATGCATACATACATAACCATAACCATAAAACACGATATCCATACATCTCATAACATCATAAATGCAACACATCAAACCACATCAAACCACATCAAATAAAGCATAGAACATCATAACACATAAAATCATATAGTCCGCATCCAAAAGCATCTCATATATATAGCCTCAAAAAGAATATCATGTCACAGGATAAAATCATAGGATATCCCAAAAATGGAGCTCGCGGGCTCGAATTTGAAAATACAATGTCTCATAGAAATAACAGGGTGCAAATCCTATGTCGTACCCCCTCCATCTCATGGAGCTGACCCGTGAGGCAGCTGCTACTGATTGACCACATGAAAAGTAACCTAAATGGGCATGGTGGTTGGGTCCTAACTCTGAGATCCTAAGGGGTCAAGGGTGGGAGGATGGCTCTGCTCTGTTTGCTATCCTGATGACACCGATCTGTAACCGTGCCCTGACCTGTGATTGTGATTGGATGAGTGTCTATGTGAGTTGTGATATCGATGTCCTGATGACTATCCAGATGAGGTGGACCCCCCAGCACTCGTATGACTGTTGCTATGTGACCTGCTGGTGTTGTGGGTCTGAGTACCACTGCATGTCCTGCTATAGGATCTGGATAAACCTAGATCCCATATCTCTGGTGGTATAGCTTGCTCATATAACAATTTGTAGTAGCCCTTGCTCTCACTCATCCTAGCCAACTCTTTGGCCATGTCTCTTGATGGTCCTATGCATAACTGGGTGAACTCCCGCATCTGAGTCTCAGCCTCCTGTTGCGTGATGACAGCCAAATCTCTCTCCACCCTCACAACCTCCAACTCCACTTCTAGAGCCTTGTTCTAAACCAAGGCCACATCTAATCTGCTCTAAAGGTCTATAACCCTCTGGTCTACAGTAGCATCCACCGATAAAGTAGGTGGTTTGTCCCCCTCCCCCTCACCCTCTATCATCCGCTCCCACAGCCTCCTCTTAGCCTCATCCTCCCCCTCCTCTCTCCTCCTCCCTCTCCTCCTCTCCTCGAACCTCCTCCACACTGATGTCAAGAGGATGGTTCTCAGAAAAAATATACTCCTCTCTCGATTGCTCTCCCTCTCCTTAAGCCTTCGCCTTCTCTCCTCTAATCTCCTCCTCTCCTCTAGCCTTCATCTCCTGCCTCTCTGGCTGCTCCCCCTCCTCACCCTCCTCCCTGATGGGTGACAAATTTCCCCTCCCACCTGATGTCTAACTCTACTAGGCTACCTCTACCCTCCATCACCCCTCCTCCTCCTTCTACCCCTATCATCACCACCATCATCTCCACCCCCACCACCTCTGTCATCTCCCCCACCTCTCCCTCCATCACCCTGACCACCATCTCTCCCTCCAGCCCCCTGACCACCATCTCTCCCTCTATCTCTACTACCCCAACCTCCCCTCCATGACTGTAGGATGACTGATCTACAATCAATAGGAGTCAAACCATTTGGGTATGTCAAAGGAATGGGCTTGTGAATTTTCCACCAGGCATCAAACTTAGCAGATGTCCCTACATTTGTTGGACCTCCCCTCCACCCCCACTATTGAGTGACCAAACTGTCAATATTTTTATCGATCACTACCACTACTATCGATGGCCCCCATACAGTCTCTCTAGATGACCGTGCATACTCAGTTGTCCCCATAGGCACAACTTGCTCCTCACCAAACTATCATAGTACCTATTGGGGTAGGTACATCTCTATGATCTGCTGACTTTGAACTGTGTGGCCAATCAAGTATCAAAACTATCTGCATAAAGAAAGATGGCCACCCTCATCTGGCCACTGGGCACAATATTTGTAGGGCCTCCATACAAAGCTCATCAAGGTGTCAATCTAGTGTTGCTAGTACTCAGTGTCTCCTATGCGGGTTTGGATAACTGAACCAATATATAGGTAAACATAGGGCATACCATCACCCAGCTGTTGAATCTGTACTAGTGGTCAGAAAACACGAATGTGCTCCCATGCCTAGATCATGAGTAGGGTGGTACCATGACTGATACTTTATCCCTCCTGGTACGTAACCTCATGTAACTGATGATAAAGAATACCCAACAGGTAGGGCCCCCAAGCAAACACTCTCCTCTAAGCACGCATATGAACCAAGGCATCCCCCCATCCTATGGGAAACCCATGTCCACAACGATCTAGAATCAGAACCCCCACAATCAATGTCATAAGCATGGCATCCCATCATGGATAATGGTCGGCCACAAACTCCCACCCGATCTCGTATTCGTGAATCCCTAGACTAGTACCATCTGCATCCTCATACATCTCTCCTAGGGCCTGTTGCCCTTTGTGCGGATCATATACTATTCTCTCCCTGCAAATCAAGATGTGCAGAATGTGGTACACATCCTTAAGGGTAAAAGTGGCCTCTCCTATCAGTAAGTGGAAAGAACATGTCTCAGAGTGCCATCTCTCACAAAGTGCTACCAGTAGTCCCCTATTTGCCTGAATAATGGGCATGTAGGTCACATAGTATAAGTCTAGTCTCATCAATCATTGCCTCTCCCGGTCGCTCAACCGATCTCTGAAGGCATATATCGCAGGTCTGAACTTCCGTGTGTAAATATGCACTAATCATTTATGCACACGCAGAAACAAAGGTTAGCACACATGGATTAGCATTTCAACACATTATTACTATCTGAGAAACCAAAAATGCATCTGAAAAAAGAACCTATACTAACTCAACTCTAGTCAACTGCAATTGCGTCGTGTTGACTACAATTGCTTTGCACTAAGACAAATGTGGCTCTGCATTTCATAGTTGCATTGCACTATAGCGATTGCATCATTTCCAATATCAATTATGAACCTTTACAATGAGTGTGTCTTTCTGTATGGAAATTGTGTCATTCTATAATAGTTACGTCATTTTGCATTGCATTTGCGTTGCAATATTGCACTTGCATCACCCATTACCGCAATTGTGTTGCATATTGACACTTGTGTCATTTTCCCTATCACTTGAATGCTTTTAAACCTAAAACTATCCACCTGTTGCACTTGTGTCACAACGCAATCAAATGCGTTGAACGCGAAGGAATTTGCAGTTTACGCGATGACATTTGTGTCGCAACGCAATTGTTTTTGACCCCTAAACCCTATTAAATACGTGGAAATTGAAAAAATTAAAATTCGGATGGGGTACTTACTAGTGCCTCTGCACCCTTGGGCCATTGGAAGTTCCTCACATGGTAGCCACGGTGCTCTGTCATTGGGATCACCATCTACTCCTTGCACTCTGCTCTCCAAATCTCTAAATAGCAATTGTGAAAATGACACTTGGTTTGGCTTTTTCAACTTATTTATAGGTTTAAAATTAGGGTTTCATATGGTGGGTTTGTACTGAAGGCTCATTTGACCACCTTTGACTAGCATTTTGGCTGGCTTAACATCCTCCATTTTCAAAACTGATCGCATTGTTGGTTTTCTGGACATTCATTTAGCTTATCGAGACACTTTCCAAATTTTTCTGACCCTAGGCCAAAATTTAAAAAAATTCCCAAGGGGGCACAGGCACTCCATACCTTCGTTGGGGCATATCTTTGACTTGTTTTCTTTTCCATAACGCGATAAACTGCATTATGACAAAGAGGGGCAAAATGTAGACACTTAAAATTGACCTAGGCCTACAAACTCAATTTTCTCATCAATTTCTTTATACATAATTTAATTATGTCACTCTGACTAAATTCAACTTTTAATTAAATAATGGCAAATTATTTAATTAATTCATCTCTCTTATTCTTATTGACTACATTTATTTAAATATGTCACTAATGCCTAAAGTCCTCTTTAAATTAAACAAATTATTAAATTTATTTAATCCACTATTCCCTCTTGATTATTTCAAAGAATTAATTTTATTTTAATATGTCTCTAACATTAAAGTCTTCTCATAATTAAATAAATCCCCCATAATTTATTTAATTATTAATTCACTTCTTCCATAATTAAATAATTTAAATTAATTATTTAATTGTCTCTCGCAATTCATTTCTAAATTTAAATAAAAATCATTTATTTAAATTTCCCTCTTTTCAAGTAAATAATATAATTATTACTTACTGTCACATGACTTCACCATTTTGAATTAAAATAAAATATTAAATTCAAAATAGCATTTCCCTCCACAAATTAAGTGATTTCTAAAATGACTTGATTTTCTAACTCATCATTTTTCTACTTGCTAATTCTCATCTCATTGTCACACTTATTCTCATTCCTTGATTTAATTTCTTAAATTAAATCATGTCCGCTCAATTTGAAATGTTTCCCTAACCCTAATTGTGACTTTCCATTTTGAATCTTGACCATAGATTTTAGGGTACTTCTCAATTTGTAATCTCATCCGTCCATCCAAAATTACATTTTCTATAAAATGTCAATTTTGTCCTCATTTTCGACATCTTTAATCTCTTGAATCATTGGCATTCTCTTGAGTTTTTAGCATTGTCTTGTCTTTTTCATTTAGCTATTTAGTTTTGCATGTAGGAATTGATTTTCTATTTGCATAGATTCTTAAATCCTTCAACACTTGCTTAGGACTAGTCAATAGTAGATTGCTCATCAAAATATGAGGGCAAACTCACATATTTTAGCAAGCTAGAAGGTGTAATGGAGATGATTTATGGAGGATGAGGAGCTTGGGTGACATCTCTCCTTTGTTCTTTATTTTGTTTTATTTTCACTTCATTACATATTTTGGGTTATTGTGTTTGCATGTGATTTGCTAACTCTATCTTACAGGAAAAGTACCCTCAATTACACATCCAATATGTTGGTGGCTTAGTTGCCATCAGTTGGTGTCAAAATGGATGAGGAAGAGAAATGACAGATCTTGCTTTATTTTTTTCTTGATTCATGGGATTCTCTTGTTATGGCTATTGGGAGTACTTTTATTATATTGAAGACTGAAGATGTAGTGGGTTCTTTGCTTTCTGGAGAGATGAGGAGGAAGGTATCCATCAATTCCACGAAGGCCCTGAATGTTCATGGAAGACCTAATGAAAAAGGAAAGAAGAATGAGAAGCATGACAAATCCAATTCTAGGGGAGATCTAAGTCTCTTAGAAAGTCCAAAGTTATTTTTTGGAACTGTGGTAAGCCTGGACATGTTCATAAGGACTACAAAGAAGAAAAGAAGAAAAAATTGATTATGATTCTGAGTTTGAGTAAGCAGATGGTGACACATTTATTGCAGCTTTGGCAACACTTGTAGGTAATGATGCATGGTTAATTGACTCAGGTGCATCTTTCCATATGACCTCTAATAGAGATTGGTTTTCTTAATATGAAGAATTTGAAGGAGGTAAGGTGTACTTGGGTGATGATTCTCATTTAGAAATTGTTGGTTGTGGTAAATTTAAAATTAGGTTTCCTGATGGTAAAATAAAAAGGATTAATGGTGTGTTGCATATCCCTAGTTTAGCATGAAATCTGTTATCTGTGAACAAACTAATAGATGCGGGTGTGCAAGTATTATTTTTTGATGCAAGATGCAAGATGGTTAGAGTTGTTATGGTGATTGCTAGAGGTGTTAGATATGGCACATTGTATAAGCTTGATGCAGACACTGTTGAGTGCAATAGTACTTTTGTGAAAATAAATTCTATGGAAGAAGTGAGGGTTTCACCTTCAGTAGATGGTCATGGCTTTTGGGTACCCAAGGGTGCTCTTTCTTTTGAAAAAATGTTAACTGCAGAGAAAACTATGTTATGGCACCAGAGACTTGGCCACATTGGAGAAAAGGGTCTAAGGACCTTGAAAAATAAAAACCTTGTTGAAGGTTTGTTTGATTGTAATCTTGAATTCAATTTTTGTGAGCATTTTATTTATGGAAAATAAAATCATATTCAGATTTACTCGAGTTGTCATAAATCCTGTGGTGTATTGGATCTTATTCATTCTAGTGTGTTTGATCTTGTAGAAGTTTCTTCAATCAGTAAATCCATATATTATGTTTCATTTATTCATAATTATAGTAAAAGGACATGGGTATAATTTGTAAAGAGTAAATCTGATATTTTCAATTGATTTAAAGAATTTAAAGCAATGGTTGAGTTGCAGATTGGAAAGAAAATAAAGTGTTTGAGGACTGATAATGGCAGTGAATTTTTCTCTAATGATTTTGAGAGATTCTATAAAGATTGTGGTATTCATAGATAGAAGACAACTCTGTATTCTCCACAACAAATTGGATTTGTTGAAAGAATGAGTAGGACACTAATGGAGAAGGCTAAGAGTATGTTGAGTGGTGTTGGCCTAGAACAAAGGTTTTCATGGGCTGAAGTTTTTGCATCGCCTGTTACCTGATTAATAGGTCTCCTACATCAACTCATGTTGATAAGATTCCTATAGAGGCATAGTCGGTTCACAATCCTTCTTAAGACATCTTAGAGTTTTTGGTTGCGAGGCATATGCACATGTGGCAAAAGAGAAGCAAACAAATTTGGAGAACAAGGTTGTGAAATGTATCTTCATCGGATATAGTTATGGTGTGAAAGGATACAAGCTTTGGAATCCTATTGCACAAAAGGTAATACACAATATAAGTGTTATTTTTAGAGAAACTAAGCCTTCTTCTGTTACAGTGCAGCCAGAATAAAGTAAATGGGAAGATGTGATAAAATTTCCTTCTACACCTGAGAAAATTGAATCGAGGCCCAAGGATAGATAAGAAGTTGAGGAGAGCTCGTTTAGCTCTAGATCTTTAGAAGAGGAGGAAGAACCTCTAACTCATCTTGTGTGTAGGTCTGCAAGGCATAGACAACCACCTGAAAGGTATTCACCTAATGATTGGAGATGTATTTTTTCTTTGAATACTAACATGGATGAACCCAAAATCTGTAGAAGAGGCATTAGGTATGAATGATGTAGAATCCTGGAAGATTGTTATGGATGAAGAAATGACATCTTTGAAAAAGAATGATACATGGGATCTTGTACCATTGTCTGAAGGACGAAAACCTATTGGTTGCAAATGGGTATTCAAGAAAAAGATTGGTTCAAATGGAGGTATTGAGAAGTACAAAGCAAGGTTGGTTGTGAAGGGTTACTCTCAAGTTGAGGGTGTTGATTATGGTGAGATATTTTTTCCTATTGCAAAAATGGCATCCATTAGATTTTTACTTTCTATTGTTGTTGCTTATGACTTAGAGGTTGAGCAAATGGATGTGAAAACTGCTTTCCTTCATGGTGATTTGGAGGAGTATATTTATATGACATAGCTAGAGCACTATGTGGTGAAAGGTAAAAGTAAATTGGTTTGTAAATTGAAGAAATATTTGTATGGCTTAAAAAAAAGTCCTAGGATGTGGTACCATAAATTTGATACATGTGTGTTGAGTTTGGAATTCGAGTGTTCTAGATCAGATCATTTTTTTAATTCTTAAACGGATGGTGATCATTTCATGTTTATTGCATTATATGTTGATGATATGTTATTTATTGGGAAAGGGAAAGGTGTAATTTTAGAACTAAAATCTCAACTTGCTGCTAAATTTGAAATGAAATATCTTGGTGTAGAAAAACACATTCTTGGGATGGAAATTAAAAGAGATAGCGGAACACAAAGCTATGGTTTGGCCAAAGTAAGTATTTCAATTCAATTTTTTAGAGATTTAACTTTTAGGATTGTAAACCATTGTATGTTCCTGTATCAATTGGAACAAAGTTATCTATTTCAAATTTTCCAACATCCCCATCAGAGATGGAAGACATGAGAAAAGTGCCTTACCATAGTGCAATTGGAAGTTTGATGTATGCTATGGTCCGTACTAGACCAGACATTCCTCAAGCAGTGGGATTTCTTTCCAGATATATGTCTAATCGTGGTAGAGTTCATTGGGATGAAGTTAAAAGAGTCTTCACATATTTGCATGTTTCCTCAAGTTATTCCTTATGTTATCATAGTAATATGACTAAAGGCGATATTTCCCTTGATATTCATGGTTATGTGGATTCAAATTGGGTAAGTGATGTTGATAGCAGATGATCCACCTGTGCTTATGTGTTTACATTATTCAATGGTGAAATCAATTGGATGAGATGATAAAGCAATAGGTTGTGGTTACTTTTTCTACTACTAAATTAGAGTATATGATAGATACTCATGCTTGTAAAGAATCCATTTGGCTTAAGAGATTATGTTCACAATTTGGAATAAAACAAGGTGCAGTGACAATTTATTGCGACAATTAGAGTGCGATATTTCTAACCAAGAACTCAACATTTTATGCCAAGACCAAGCACATTGATGTACAATATCATTTTGTTTGAGATATGGTCGAAGATGGCATGGTGAAATTGGTTAAGGTAGAGATTGTGATGAATGTTTTTGATTCTTCAACTAAGCTAGTGAGCATAGAGAAGTTCAGATGGTGTTTAGAGATGTTGGGCCTTTTGGCCCCTAGCAATTAAGTGACAATGTTTACTCCCTCTCGTTGCTCTTGCAAGGTGTTCGACAAGTGGGAGATTTGTTGGGAAATTATGTCTCAACCTTGCAATTATATAAGGTTATTGTTGATAGGCGAAATGGTTTTGTTACTTAAGTCACGGGGTTCTAAAGTTTAATAACCTACCAACTTAAATATCTCTTTGTTGTCAGTATGTCATGGGTTTTTCAGAACTTCGTAACCTCCAACATGAGGTTCTAAGGTTTAGATTTCTAGCGACTTAGCGATCTCTTTGTTGTTGGCATGTCGCAAGTTTTTAGATCTTTGTAACCTCCGACAAGAGGTTCTAAGGTTTGGGTTTTTAGTGACTAAGTGATGGAGCAATAAGGAGTAAGGAAGCGCTATGAGTGGGACCTATCCATAATGACATATGACGTCAAGTTAGTGAATGGAGTGATGGTCTATTGTGTCATCGGTGGGATTTGATACATTATAAATCTAGACCGTTAATTATTAGGGTTTAGATCTAAAGGTTTATTTTTTTGTTGGCCTGTCTTTCCCTAGAATGTAACTCTATTTTGTGAGGTTTTTGCATTACAGTTGTATGAGAGCGATAGAGATAGGTAGAGTGAGAGACAGTGATGTATTCTAAGAGTCTATTAGCAATTGTGTTTATCTCTTGATCTCTGAGTGGTGATACTCCTGTGAGAAGCTTTATTTGCAAGTATATTGTAATATTTATGATTTATTGAATAATATACTAGTAATCTTTTGGAGTGTGGGATTTTTCTCCTGAAAGGGTTTTCCCCACATATATCACTTTTTCATGGTATGTGTGATATTTATGTTTATTCTTGTTTAAGTTTATGTAACTATTAAATATCTATAAAAATTTTGCATAATTCTCCTCTCAAGATTAGTGTAGGAACTTATTATGCTACCTTAGCTTCCTTGCACTCAAGGCACTATGCTACAAAATTCCAACAACAAAGTAGTAAAGAACAATATCACCTTTGTACAAGGGTGCTCAAGGCCAATGGAGGAACTACAAGAGCACGAGCTTGGCAAGTCAACACGGCCGCAACAGTGATGAAGGATGGCGTCACTAGGCAACCAAGTCACGAGCTTGAGTTATGGATGCAAAAGATGTTGTGATGTTAGAGTTGCAGCAAGGAACTTGAAGTAATGTGTGAAAAATGAATGCTATAGAGCTCAAGAAGTTCAAGAAGATGTTGAAGAAGTACAATAAGCTGAAGAAGAAGGAATGAAGGTGAAATATAGCCATTTGAAGAGGATTTGGGAGGAAAGGAGTTGTTCAAAGGCTAAACAATCTCGTAGATGTGTTACACTTAAACCCCAATAGCGAGTGTAATATTCCTATGAGCTCCAAAAGTAGGAATCATGTCAGGACGTAAGTGCATCGCGTAGATGTTTGTGCACCACACGGGTGTCCCCAACAAAGATTCACATTGACACTAAGGAAAAGTGCCAAGTGGATGGAATGTGGAAGGGTGAAGTTGAAATATGCTAATGGGATGAATTCTTCTAAGGTAGGAGATGCAAAAGGGGAATTTGCAAGCGGGTGGAAATTAACTCCTATACAATAACATATCTAAATAAAAAATTATAGGTTTTGAGGTGTTTTGTCTATATAAGGTCCTAATTTTAATATACTAGTGAACCAATTTCTATCATATTTGGTATCATATTCCTCCATCCTTAATCTAGCTAAATACCATATCTATTTATTTTTCATTTCATAAATTTAATCATGCATTTGTGTTCCAAAATCATCTTTAAATCCTTAGTTTATATTAAAAAATATGGTTATTTAATTAATCTAGCCTAGGATATTTATGTAGGATATGTTTATTCCCTTTGTATTTTAAGGTGAACATAAAATTCCTACATGAACTATAGTTTTAAGCTTGTGGTTTATCCTCATTTCATTAGGGTTTCAAATATAATTTTTTATTGCATATTTATTTCTTGAATATCATTAGGATTTTTTTTAAGCTTTACATTTTTTCATCATTATACCGTCTTCATTGTTTAATACTTCATTATGTGACTATGTTTTCATTTCAACCAATCAAACCTTATTTTGGACTCTAGTATTTTACTTGATCATTTATTTACAAATATAATTGCTCTTTATTTTTTATCTTTTATTTTTTATTTTTTATTTTTTATTAAATCTTATTTCCTTTTACATAATTTATACTTTAGGACTTTTTGAGTTATTTGCATGACAAGGTCTTATCTAAGTCTTTATTTTACCTTAATATATAATCCTTTGTTTGAATTCTCAAATGAATTAATCTATTGAGAGTGGTACTTTTTATGGTTTTAAGAAAGGTGCTACTATTCTTACTCCTACTATTAGGTTAGAAGTTGAAAACATTGATCATGAACATAATTTTATGCATAACCTTTCTTTTTTGGTTGATGTGGTTACTCTTGCACTTTTGGTTTATTCCATTAAATACTTATTTAGTAAAAACATATAGTTAAGAAATATTTTGATTCATTGGCTATAATATTGCCTCTTTTAGTTTCTTAAATAATGAATCTTCCTCTCTCCATTTTATTCAAGTCACTTCCTATTTTCATCATCCAACTAGTCTATTTTATAATTCATTATTCCTTTCCCTACAACATCTTCATTCATGTTCAATACCATTCTTGCCTCTACATCCCATCGTGAGCTTATACATCTAACCAATCTTCATCTCGACCCACTACCACTTCACCTACCTCATGCTATCCACACTAGTATCATGATGATTTATGTTCTTAATGTTTCTTGTACCATTTCTATTGAATGAAAAAGATAAGTGAGAGGGGGGTGAATCATTTGTATCTTATCAAAACACCAAAACCCTCATTAACATTAGTCAGATCAACATGCATTCATTAAACCCTTAATCTGTTATAATTTTTGAACATGAAATGTAGCTAACAGAAACTGAAACAATAAAATTATACACAAAAAAACATTGGATTTATGTAGAAAACCCTAGGAGGGAAAAAACATGGTGGGAATTAGCTCACAATATAAGCAATTACAAAATTGATGCAAAAAGGCTCACTGCCAAAATAGGACACACTTTCTAGAAGGGATCACTCCCCAAGATCACTATCAAAATAGAAAGAAGAAAGAAGATAGAATGTTACACAAGAACATGATCTTAATGCAATAGAGAATCCACCATAATAGCTCTAACAACACTCACAACCTTTAAGAGATCAAGATACCTTTAGCTCACCACATTCAAAAATCTTGCATTATAGCTCACACTTCATTTCACATATTTGCACTTAATTTCGCATCACAACACTCAACTCTATTCCATAGTTCATCTCGCATCAATTCACCTTGCATTTATAGCATCCTTAACTTGAAAAAAATCTTCAGTCGGCTACACACTTTACATTTTAAAAATTCAAATAGATCGGCACTAAGCATTCTCACAGTGGATAGGAATGAAAGTGGACTAGTATAAAACTTAATTGGGACCCAAATTAAATCTCACATGCCATGCTACACCTTCATCAATATTTAAACATCTTTGAAAGTAGTGTAAACACAAGGTCGAATATTACCCATTCAAACACCATTAAACTTTGAAGTACACACTTCCTCAAATCCAACGATGACTTGAAAACCACACACCATGCTTCTAGACAATCTAGAGTAATCCACAAACCACCTAATATCCAATAAATTTTTCACACCAATTCACACCTAAAGAATGTACATGGATTGTAAGCTCACACCACTCTGTTAAACACTATAACTCTAAAAACCATCTTTTGGAGCATAAAACCTCAAACCCACTTGAATGAGGTAATCTATCAACACCATAAACTCACCTTCAAAACTACAAGTCCTGAAGCACAACTACGGAGAAACATGGAGAAAAAAAATTTCTCCGAGACACCTCTATAAGCAACATTGTAAATCTAGTTCACACACCGGTGAACATAATTTCTTTTGCACATCGATCTAGAAGCCCAAATTCTAGATATAGAAAATCTGAACACCTCTATCCAACATATCCAAACCACACAAGCAAATCTTCAACACAGAAGAAATTCAGAGAAAAACTAGAACACCTTTGCAACACCTTGTTTCCTCTTTTTATCCATTCTTTCAATATCCTCAACATATTTATCACTACCATACCCATAACCAGAAGCTTATCAAAGCAACACCAGAGGTTAACACCAATAAATTAATTGACGAAAATATAATGAAACTAATCAAAGAAAAAATATCTCTCAACCACTGCACAATTGACACCAATGACAACACAGGCTTGTTGACACCAATGACAACACCTTCATAATTGCAAAAATTTCCACTTCCACCACTAGTTTTTCACCTTCTACCCTCATTATTAGTGATATTTCTACCTCCAATATTGTCATCCCTCACTATATTCCTTTCTACTTGCTGGTTCTTCCAACTAATTTCTTGAAATCTTCTAATTATTAGTCATGTCTTGTGATTAAATAATTCATATCAAAGTCCAACAAACAAGAGATAATTTCACAATTATACTCCTCTGCACTTTAGGTTTTACAAGACTTAGGGGTATCCCTTCACAATATTAACAAGTTTAACCCTTCATATACCATGATATTGACATAACATATATGTTCTCATAAAATACACCAAGAATATATGAAAATCTTAACATAATTGACTAAGTTCTTAGAGAATTATCTACTACTGGCTTTGAGAAAATATATAACTTAAGAATAAATTAGAGATACTTTTTAAGTAATTTCTTCATTTAGAGTGGTTGGACCTACAATTAGCTTACTTGCTTATATTAGTGCCTTAAACCATTGGTGAAAGAGTCAAAAGATCCTACAAATTCTCCCTGAACCATAATCTAGGAAACAAATTCAATGGAAACTTAATATTATTGCCTTATAATGCTATCTCCTATACTCATATTCAACCTTAACTCTCCTTAAAAATCCATGAACATTGTAAGTCTCTCAAAATTTCAAGTAGAGAAAATTAATCTATTACTTCAATAGAATCCATAAAATAAATACTCATTGCACAATGATGCAAAGATGAACTTCAAAGATCCTTGATCAATTTTATTCATGAGAGAAATAAAGTATACATTGGCGACAATTTCCTTTGAATATTTTTAAAATATATCTACATCTTTATGAATTTGTGTATTGATATACAAATAAATTTACTCTTACATTTACTCTTTTCCTTAGAAACCTGGGAACTAGAATCAACTAGTCTAAACAAAACCTACCTAATTATAGACTTCCAAGATGCTTCAAAATGGCTCAGAATTCCCTTTTGTAGAAACAAGGGAGAAAACAAGCTTAGATCCATGAATAGAGGTCACAAAATTATTTGACTTGTTCAAATGATCAAACCAAAATCTGGTACAATTGCCTCATAATAAGACAAAAAAACATAATGTTAGAAGACAAAACATAAGATATCTTCCTGATGTACACAATAAGAAAAAATAGGGTAGCCACATGATTTTTCAGTTGTATTTCTATACTCATGTTGCAAAAATTATTCTCTAAACGCCATGGAAAAAGAATTTTTCTAGGAAAATTCAAATGAGAAGTGTGAATGGTGATCCTAGACCTACACAATCATGAACAAACAACACAAAATTAGTCATTATACAAGTCTAAATCAACATTCTCCATAAGATTCATTTGAAACAGGAAGAACAAGAAATAAAAGGAAGAACAAAAATGAAAGAAAACTAAATCTTATTCAAATGCTCAAACTCTCAATCCCATGGGGGAATTGGTGCTATTTTGATGTGGAAAATAGCCCTTTTCCAATTCCTTGCAATCTTTGATGATCTTTGATGAAGATTGATGATCTTTGATGAAAATCCTCCATAACCTAGCTATGAAAGATGAAATGTGGATGAAAATGCCTAAGATTGTGGATCCAAATGAGTGTGGTAATCTTACATTTATTGTGTATGATCAAATGCAATAGAGGAGGCCTCCATTTATAACAAAAAAGGATGGAGGATTGAAGAATAGGATGAATGTGGGATTAAAGATGGACCAATGGCATTATTCCACTTGTCAAGATGCTAATGGAAGGAGGTGGAGCACATTTTGGTCAATGTGCATGATAAATGCTATTAGATTCAAATTTGAAATTTGAAAGTTGGCTTGTTGGAGGGAGATGAAGGATGAATTAAATGCCACTTGGCTCAAGGAAAAAGGACATGTAAGAGGTTTAAATGCCTTGTTGGATGTACAAACCCTTTTGGAGGGATTTTTCAAACTTGGAGAATATTCCAACATTGATTTTTTTTTAAGGTAATTGAAGATTTAATAAATCAATTAAAATGATATTCATGAGCAAGTTGTAAAATCTAGAGGATTTGATGGATTAGGATTAGCATTAATTAGGATTTGATTAATTTAGATAGAATTTAGCTGATTTGACAATTTGATTTAGATTTTAGGATTTAAATAAATCAAAATGAAATTAATAATGGTTTAGACTTAATTAAATAAAGTTTGATTTATTTAATTAAAGAGGGTGTTGTTAGATTATATCAAATAAAGATTAATTTATTTAATTTAAAGGAGATGACCTTACAGATTAATTAAATAAAGTGAATTATTTAATTAAAAGAGGGACTATAAGATTAATTAAATAAAATGATTTAATTTATTAATAGGAGATGATTTAATCAAATAAATTTGTTTTATTTAATTAAGAGATGAAATATGATGAATTTAATCGAATAAAGATTATTCAATTAAATTGATTAGTAAAAGAGATGATTGAGGACGAACCGGTGTTAGTGAAATCAAGATCAGGTGCATGTATATTTTACATGTCTACATTTTTCCCCTTTTTGAAGCAATGTACTATTGTTCAAGTTTTGCACACACACCCCACTAAGGGTGGGGACCCTCTTTTTTTTCTTTTTTTGTTTTGGCCCTTCTTTTCTTGGGGTTTTGCTTGCTTGAGTTTGTGTTTTAATGTCCATTTTTCCAATTGAAGTGGCATACTTTTGAGATATATTGAAAGTCTAAGGTTCTGGCTTTATCTCGGGTTTTGCCCTGATTTCGAGAAAATCTGCCTGGGCCGGATTCTCTCAGTTCCCCTTCATTGTCCGAAGTTGTTGCCTTTTTCCCTACTTTCGGGAAAATCCGTATGGTCCGAATTTCCCCGAAATCCATTCCCCCATCGAATTCTCGAAGTCCGTCGCAACGTCGGATCCTCGAAGTGTTTGTGGCCATGGTTGTCTTGTCGAATGCATTAATGGAATTTGTGCGGGCGTCTTGGGCTTTTGATATATTGATTCTTTGAGAAGTAATTGATCATTTGAACTATGCATTTGCTATCATTTGGGCTGGTGTCTTGAGGTTCTTGGTGTTTTGCTGGATATCTGGATTTTTTAGGCCATTTGGACTGTACGTTTGCATGTCTTGTGTGTGGACTATATCTAGTTTGCATTGAACGATTATTTGTCGGGTTCATCAATCACAACCTTTGCACTTCCATGGTATGTAAATACACCTTTTTCTCTGTTGATTTTGATTGCTTTTCTTCGTTTGCTTGGGAGTCCTTCATGGGTTTCATGGTTCTTCTGGGTGTGCATCATCATTGAGTATTTTGGGGTTTTCTATTAGTACACCAGTATGTTAGTTGATTAAACATTTGTGTTTTGGTCTGGTGTTGCTTCCTATTTGGGTATTGGCTTGTTGTGGTTACAAATCCCTAATCTGGTGTATGAGTGAGTTGTGCTTCGTCGTCTGTGCTTTCATGGTGGACATTTAGGGTTCTTGACCTAGGGCATGACTGGTTCTCCTCAAAATTTCTGAGAATTGTGTCCTTAGTTCATGTGTTTTGCATCAAAGTCCTAGGTTGAGTTGGTTCTAGTCCTATGGCCTAGATCCGGAGTGATTTGAATTGATTTGGTAAAATTAGCGAAGATGTAGACAGGTTCGGGTTTTCAAGGTCTTCGCAAAATTCCACTTTCCCCAGATTTCCCTGATTTTCTATCTCCTCTTCTTTTACCACTTTTGATCGGATTTCATTTGGTTTTGCCAAAATCCGTTCCATCCGGATTTTCCCGAGGTTCGCAGTCAGGTCGTTTTTCCGATTTCAAGCTTTAATATTGTTATATCTGGATTTCGCTAAAATCTATTCCATCTGGATTTTCTTGAATTGTCCGTGTCTCTTCTTTTTTCTCGGGTCAATTCTGACTGTTGATATTTTCGCCAAAATCCGTCTCTGGCGGATTCTCCTGGGTTTTCTTAAGAAATGTTGAATCTAATGGTTATAAATGATGGCTTTATTGGTTAATTATTTGATTGATTTAAGGAGCTTATGCTAAGTATTCTCAATCTTTTTTTCTTGTTAAATTGATGATTTAGATGATATTATGGGATTTTGTATGTTTGGTTCACTGGAATCCACCTGGTCCAGATTTTCCCGAAAATCCAACCCAGTGCAGAATCTGTGAGGGGGGCAAAATCCTGAACTTTGAGGTAATGACCTTCTACACTTATTGCTTCTAATGGATCTAATTATGCTTACCTTCGTGTGTTTACAGACAGGATCGGAACATAATGTTTCTGGTCGAGGCAAGGGGAAGGCAACAGATCCAGGTGCAGAGGCTTCTGCCATCACGGATGCAAAAAAGGTTAAGTTAGATATAAAGAGCAGAATTCCTGAAAGCAAGTTAACCTCAATTTGGTCATGAGTCACAGATACAAACGTAGGCATGTGGGACTATGAGGAATTCAAGGTTGAGATGTCGGCACCAAGCCCTCCTCTGTTGGCAAGAAGAATGGTGGATTCTGGGTTGGCCCATGTGGCAGGTTTCCCTTCTTCTATGTAGTGCTATGAGTTGGTGCTTGAGTGTGCTAGAAATTATGATAGTGGGACACAGAGAATAATCGGTCCCTAGGGAAGGATTCTTGTTGGTTTTAGTCTTGTGGCCATTGCTGCAACCTTTGACATGTCGGATAGGTCTCATGTGGTAGGCTTCGACCTAGAGGTTGCCAAGAAATATTATGAGGAGAACATTGTCAAGTCCTAACAAGTGGTCAACTCCTGGCTAGAGAAGCCTAAATCTCATTTCTCTAAGTTTCCTAAGCAACTATTCAGACTGAAGTTCAAGAGGGAGTATTATAATTCCATCACTCTTCTCAGTAGGTTGGTAGGATTGAAGAGTGCAGGTGTTTCTGAGACATGGATGTTCAATGTGATAGCCAGAATGGAATAGGGGATTGATTATCATTGGGTAGGTGTTATCAATAATATGATCCATCATCAGTTGTGCAATGTCTTGTAGACCAAGACCTTCACTATGACCTCTTACCTAGTGTATTCATTGGTCAGACTTCATCCATACAAAGGATTGAGCACTAGGGGTATTTTTGGGCAAGATTTCTATCTATGAAGCATATCCACAATTGCACTTGACTGGTGGAAGCTACCGAAGGTCAAATGATGGCTTTACAATGTACATCACCAGACTGCTCCAAGGTGTAGAGCATGTGAGGATCTCGGATAAGGCAAAGGAGTTGATAAGGATATACGGAGCTTGGTTTATCCAGTTCCCAACCTTCTCATATATCAGAATAGATGGTTTTCAGAGGGCTCCCTATAGACTCCCTAAGCATCCAACTGATCATGTTATATTGTTGGAAGTTGTTAGGAAAATCTATGACTTTGATAATGTTGTGAAGGGAGAAATTCACAAAATAGGTTTTGGGAATGATTTCCCTCTAAAGATTGGAATGGGAGAATTGTGTCCTTTTATTCAGTCTGCCCATGCTGCTGAGGAGGAAATGGGTAATCTTGGTCTTTCCTTCCACACCAAGAGGACAAGATTTGACATCACTAGCGAAGCCCAAAAGAAGGCCAGTAGGTAATATGGCCATAAAACTCACATTGAGGATTACTGGATTAACCTGGCCAATGAGTTTGAGGTAAGAAAGAAGAAGTTTTCCAGGTTACCAGTGGATTTGGTGAGACTAACAATGTAAAGGCCATCCCTGACTAGATTGAGGAAGATTGAAATGTGATCCAGGGCCATGTCTATGAAGTAGTAAAGGACAGTCCAGTTGGAGAGGTTGACTGGCTAGAGGAGGAAAAGACTGAGTTGGACCAAGTCATGGCCCCAGTGATTAAATATACTAAGATTTGGTTGAAACACAAAATGTTAGAGCTAGAAAGTGAGGATTTTCCATGCACCTATGACCTAATGGGAGACTTGGAGTCTCATTCTGCTTCCAAAGGGTCACTTGAGCCAGAACAAAAGGGCAAAGAAAAGGTAGATTCTCCTTTTAGAATTCAGGTAAGGGAGGTTCAACCTGAGAAGCATGCAGAGGTAAGCAGACAAAGAAGGCCTGTTGCTAAGAAGAGGAGGCATCCATCTAGGAAAGAAGTTGAAAAGAATAAGGAAGAAGAGGCAGAGGTTGAAAGCACTCCACCGTTGGTAAAGAGAAGAAGAATCATAAAACTATCATAGAGGGTGGAAGAGGCTCCTAGGGTTGACAAGGAAATTGAGCCACCGGTGGTAGAGGTGGAAAGTTCAAGGGAAAAGACATAGGTTTACATGAGGAGGTCAAGGACTCCTTCCCCAAGGGATGTTGCAGTAAAGGAAAAGGCTTCAGTTAGTACTCCTATTGGTGAACAAGTGAGTGTCTCTATTTCTTAGGATGTTGATAACCCACAAGAGGAACCAAATAAAGATGAGGATCCTAAAGCTTTGAGTGAGGAAGAATTTTAGGAAGGAGACCTATATAGGACAGAGGCAGAAATCGATAAGGTAATACAATCTCCCCTGGTGGCATATGCGGATTCACCTACAAAGGAGCAAGTGAACAAATCCCCTCAATAGGAGGAAGTAATAACTCAGGTCTTATCACCAGCCCAAGTTGTGGTGGAAGAGCAGGTACAATAAGAAGAGAATCCAACTATGGAGATTCCTAAAAGTCCGAGTGTTGAAAAGGATGAAACTGCTGATCAACAAGAGCAAGGACGAGATAAGCAAGATACAGTATTTGTTGGGTCAACTATTCCGGAGTGGCTTGAGAAAGGTTTAAAGAGCAAAATGGTAATAGTGGAGGATGCTCCTCCCAATTGGGATGCCCTCATGGCTAATGTAGAGAGGTAAAAGACCAAAAAGAAAGCAAGGATTGTATCCCAAATTGAAAGGGATGAATCAGGTAACCGGGTGGCCCATATTGCTACCCCTGCTCCAAACAAAGATAGGGAAAATGTGACTGCCGAGGACTATAATGTGCAGACTGTTAATTTGGGGCATGCTACCATAGAGCAGGATATTGAAGAATATGAGGGCTCCAATGTAGTGATTGTGGGGAGGCTGAAAAAGGCAGTGCAGACAAGGCATGAATTGGAGAGAGAGAATGAAAAATTGAAGAAATACTTGCAGGAGTTGATGAAACCTTTGCAAGCTATTGGTTCTTCCTCTTCTACTACAGGATTCCTACCCCAAGAAATGATCTCTGAGTTAGAAAAGATGAAGGGTACCTCACATGTTGTAGTTACCCGGTTGCAAGGTGTCCAAGCTAAGGGAGATGATGCCATTAAGGGAATATTGTCCACTGGAGGGGATGTACTAAGGTTGGTAGATTGGTTGAAGGTTGTATTGGTACAAGATAGTGTGGATTCCAACCTTCTACTACAAAAGGTTACAACAATCATGGGGTTTATTGAGGAAAAATTGGTACAGTGCAGGATTCTTCCTTTTTCAAGAGTTTTGGAACCTTGGGAATGGTTTGAAATCTTGCAAATGAGGCAAAGGGCCTTGAAAAAGATTCACAAATAGGTGAAGTAGATTGAGGATGCTCTGACCAGTATTCATGATAGGTGCATTTCATTCTTTGAGTTCATGACTGGAAGAAAGAAGTTTTCTCCAAAACATCTCAGTTTGGAGAAACTTAGAGAATGGTAGAGGGATATTTATTCTCCAGTCAGCGAAGGACCAATTACTGAACATCAGTTGGATGATCCTGCAACTTATATTACAGTCATTGACATGTATCTGACTAGCAAGGCCGATTGGGATGGTACAATTAGGTAGGCAAGAGAAGATATCAAATCCCTTGAGATAAAGATTAAGGTTTTGCCTGTGCCACCTATTGCTGAGCTGGATAGGGTCATGTTGGCCATACATGGTGAGGAGGATAAAGCTAAGGACAAGGATGGGGAGTGACTATATAGGGTTACATTGGTATTTGTGCTTCCCATTAGTTCACATGTGTTGGGTCGATCTTTTGGTATCTTAGCGGTTTTGGATGAAATTGGTGCCATTGGCACATTTCATATGTTTGAATTATTCTTTTGAGGCTGACCTCTTGTAGGTCATGTTTTTATTGTAAAATTATAATTTGGGCCAACCTATCTTATGGATTCTCTATAAAAACAGGCATGTTGCCTCATTTGAAGATACATAGGAGAATATAGAGATTAGAGAACAGATTTAGAAGGATAGAGATAGAGTCTGATAGTAGAGTGAATTAGGGTTTATTTGCAAGCAAATATTGTAACAAAAAATTGGAATTGTTGCTACTTTGGATGATTCAATATAAGAAAGATATTGTGTTTGGTATCTATCTTGTGGATTTCATCTAGAATGGTTCTTGTTGCTTATGATTTCATGGTTAAATTGTTTGGTGATACTTAGGATTTCATGTTTGGAATGTTTGCAGCGATCTCTAGTCCATACTTTTTGTAGTTAGTTGATTGTTAGTTGCTTTGCAAAGTTAGTCGGGACTTACATTTGTGTTTAGTTCAGTTATAAGGATTTATTCATCTCAATTGCAATAGGATTGTTTGAATGAATGTTTGCGATTTGAAAATCTTAAATACCTCAGAAGATTGCACTATTTCTGTGACATTGCAGATTCATCTAGGTCAAACAGAAAGTAGTTTATGAGAGATCGGTCCATTTTGGACATTTTATCTTTAAGCATTATCAAATCTTAGGGTTAGAAGTAGTCTTAGAATTATCTCTGAAACCTTTATCTTTTGTTGTTTCTTTGTTATCTGATTTGCGTCAAGATTGAAAGTTTCGATACATTGCTAGATTTGATCAATTCAGAGTCTAGTGTTTGCTTGTAGTAAGGTCCCATTGTGATTACCAACATTTTCACATTTATCACTAAGTTGTTTCACTGCATTGTCAAGACCTGAAATTAGAGACCTTGGGGTTATCTCTTTTCCCATAGAGACTTACCTTTCAAGAGAGATAGGATATCATATTCTGTCTGAGTTGTTGCTATGCAGAAAACACCATCAACATGTACCTATTGTGTTGGTTCAAAGAATAATCTTGTTGCGGTCAAATTTTTTTTTAAAAATGATTTTTTCAGATGCCCCGACAAAAAGAAGTATACTGGTACACTACCCCCTTGATAGATTGAGTGAAAATTTTGATTTGAGGATCGATCTCACGACAAAGAGGTTCAAGATGGATGCATTGGTGATGTTTTGGTCAACCGTCATGATACCATGTTAGCGCAGAGAGAAGAAAGAAGAAATGAGATGATGAAAAGAGGATCCAACAAGTCCATGATCTACTGAGACTTTATTAGAGATGATGATGAATGATGATGATGTATTGCTTATCAGGAATTGGGATTTTAAAAGGGCTATTTACCTTATTTTTGATAACACACATAGGCACGATACATCAAGGTATAAAGAACCACAATGGCGTTGTACTTAGTGTGATGGACTTTGACTCGACAATTAGATAGGACTACTCTTGTTCACACCTGACATAGGGAACCTCATTCAAAATGCAATTCAAATATTTTAAACATATCAGACCAAAACATAGAAAAGAAAGCCTTCATATGTGGTCAACAAGACACCTAAAACACCCTCCCTATAAACCAAAAAAAGAACGCATGGCGAAGTTATCTTACAAGGATATCCAACAAGTACAATAGATAAAAAGATAATGATCATTGCCCCATTCCTTTCTCTCTAAATCCCTTTGTTTGGACATCATCGAGAGGTCATTGGAATGAGCACAATCAAAAGAAAAAATCAAGTACACAAACAAGCCAATGTTCTTCATAACCCTAGCCAAGGGGACTTGTTTTGTTTTGGATAAGTATCCAAAGTGATTTGCCAAAGATAATGCCCATTGTAGGAAGGATGCATCCTAGGACAAGTTAGTGGATGGTGGCAAGTTGATAGGTTGTTGTTATAAGGTTAATTGACATGTTTTTGAATGATCAAGAGTTTGATTTTGCATTTAAAAGTTTGTTGTTTTGATTTTGATTTTGTGTTTGAATTTTTATTTTGTTGATTATTGTGGTTGTTTCTGTTTGTTTTGCCAAAGGATGAAGGTGAAAATTGATTTATTATGGATGAGATTATTGTGGGCGAAAGCGAAATGGGATGGATGTATTTTTTCAAATATTTGGATGTTTTTGGATTTTTGAAATGTTTTGAGGTTGTTTTTGGGTTTTCAAGTTATTTAAATGTTTTTGTCTTTTTGTGTTTTTTTGAATGTTTTTGGATTTTGTGTCTCAGGGGCTCATCAATGATGGCCTTGCCTACGTTTAAGCTCAGAGACGAAACAGCTCGGATATCATGCTTTTTTTTTGGGTATTTTTATTGACTTTTTGACTTGTTTTTGGATTTTGATATGTTTCGGATATTTTTGAATTTTTGCATGGTTTTGATGATTTGGATATGGATATGTGATCATATCAATGCTCTATTTTGGGATTTTTTTTGTAAACCAAGCTTAAGGTTGATTGATTAGATTGATGGATTTGTGATGATAACATCATTGAGGATACACAACAATGCAAGGATAGTTTTTAAGCAATGCAAGGACTGAAATGATGATGGATTGACTGGATTTGATTGATCAGGATTTTGAAGCTTGGTTTGAAACAAAAGTGTTTTGAGTGATTTGATGTGATGTTGAAGCACACATTAGATGCAACTGATATTGATTTTTTTTTGGATTGATGTCTAATGAAAGATAAAGCTTGATAAGGAACATCGTCTTGTCAAAATATGCCATGGGTTAGTGATTTGGCTTTTGGCTCACAAATGCTTGACCAATTTGATTTTACTTTTTCCAATGTTCAGATCACCACATAAGTTGGAGGATATAGATCAAGTTTTATTCCCGAAGCAAGATGTAAATATCTACCCTCGGTGTCTAGCAATGTTTGAAAGGCCATGGGTGGATGCTTGGATAGGTGTGTGGATGGATGGATATGGTAAGCATGCAAAGGATGCCAAGGATTATCTTGTGACAAGATAAGGTGGTCGAGAAAAGGATGCTCATTTGGATAATTCTTCAAGGCTCATATAACGTTGGGTAGGATAGGATCAATGAAAATGACCCATGTCAAGATGTCTACCATAAGCAAGTGTAAAGTGTGCACCAAAATTTGTCAAGATCAAGATAATGTGGTAGATGGATGTAGATAGATGAAGATGGATTGGATAAATAGTTCATGGATGAATGGATTTATTATGGATAAGATGGATGGAATGCTAGCTTTATTATGGATTTGATAAGATGCTTTCACTTGAAGTGGTGCATGTAGATGCTCAATTCTACACATCACGCTTGTTTGCCAGGTTTTCATCATGATACTTGCCCAAAGTGCTACCCATGAAGTTTTCACTAGAGGACGATTTTTTTCTCTTTAATTTTTTCAATCCTTTTTCTGATTTTTTTTTTTTTGGATTTTTATATTTTTTGAATTTTTTGCTAAAAGATTTTAAGCTCATGCTAAACCACCTGGTGGTATTGATTTAGATGCTTCTGTCATAATATGTCATCGATATCCTGCTTGAAGAAGTTTTTTTGCCAAGATACGTGCACTTGAATGCAATTTTTGAGAATTATGTTTTGCTTTGTTGATACCAAGGTTAACTTTGTCTTTGTACGCACATCGCAATAGAATTCCTTTTGAATCCTTATGATGAAGGGTTGCTTCCAATACATGGTCAATGTGATAATTGGATATCATGCATGGGGGCATGGATGGTGGAGTGTGTTTAGGAATAAAAGATGGATTGGTTGATAGCTTAGAACCTTTCACTCTCCAAACTTGGGAATATGAGCAATAATGGGTGGATACGGAAGTGTGCATGGAATTAGGACCAATTGCTTGATATATTTTTTACGTCGCTTGAGAAGCTTGCTTTTTCCTTTGTGGTTGATGGATACTTTTCCCTTTTTTATTTTTCCCCATAGTTTCTTTGACTAATGGATTTTAATAGGGATAATCAGTCTTTGTATTCTTTGGTATCCAATTGTATTTGATTTGTCCTTCATGCTTCACTACTTATTTTTCTTTGATGATTTTTTATTCTTTGATTCAAATCTTTCTTTTGATGTTGGTCCCAATTCGTGGATGGGGTGATGAGTGGATGAATATTCATGATGTGGCTAGTTGTAGTATTGGCATTGGTTTCATCATAAGGATCCTCCATGCTCTCTATGTTGATGCTTGCTTGAGACGAAGTTGCCCCCAATACTGAATAACCAAGACCTTGATGTTGAGGATTGCCAATAATCTACACAGGTTCTAGGATACCCTGTTCATGTAGGCCTAATCCTCTACCTTGATAATTCATTTGTTGAAAGATTTTATTTTCAATAGGATGTGATTTATCTTAGAAGTGGGGTGCTAATCCTTCTCAGCACTATCGTGGATCTTCAAAGGTGATAGGTTCTTCATTGATAAGATAATTCTCCCTTAAAAACGTGAGTGATCCAATTTTCTAAGTGATATGACCCTCCATAAGTGGGATAATTTCCTGATTGATATATTTGGCTTAATCTTGTGAAGTATTAGATTTTAATGCTTCTTCCAGAGGTGTTGATGATTCGCTATCCACGTAAAATTATCCCTCATGATTCATTTTTGATATGCCTTCACAGGATTTTTTTGATTCACAACTTCTATAGACACCTTCTTCATGACCCATTTCTAATATGTCTCTAGATTTTTCTATATCTTGATCCTGTGTATAAATGTCAACAGTAAGAGACTTGTGTTCCTTGGTAATTATATCAAGAGTATGAGACTCTTGTTTTGAATGAATACCATCTACATGTCCATCCAAAGAAAGCATCTCATGGGTAGATAGAGGGGTATGTGCTATATGAATATGATCATCATTTGTGACATCTTGTATAGATAGGAGAGTTTCCATTAGATCATTGTAGTATCTTGGAGATATGAATTATTAATCTTGTTGGTGTAATTAAATATTTTGTACCTTGTCCTAGGTCATAATTACACCTTAGTTAAGTTTACTTAGGGACCACATAGGAGTTGTTGGAGAATTTCCACCTTTGGTGGACTTATCATGTTATCACTCTATCACCTCCACCTTTCATGGACATATCATGTGATTAGGGTTCCACCTTTTGTGGTAGATCCATTATTTGTGGTGGTTATCACTTTATCACCTTTCCACTTTAGGTGGAGTGATAGCTTTTCATTGTTGTCCCATGTCATAAGATTACGACACTTGTCATAATCTTATGCACTCCTATGTTCTCACCTTAGCTATATAACCAAGGGGTCTCTACTACATTTGTACACACATTGAATCATTCCATTATCATTGACATTGAATACAGTTTATTCTTGTCATATTATTTTCTCTCTTCTTTGTGCTTTCTATTTGGTCCATAGATCTTGGCATCCATAGCCAATTCTAACAAATCTTGATTAATTTTAGAATTGCTTTTGACATACTTTGGATCACATTCTTGACATGGGTCATTCTCAAAGGATGGATCACTTATAAAGGATTCTTTGATATCTTTATTAGGCATGGGAAGTGGCTCAATATCCTCTTTATCTTTGAGTGGACTTGGACCAAATGTTGAGTTGAGGATTTCTTCAATATTTGCAACCATGAGGTCGAAGGATGTCAATATGTCTTGGAAATGACCATTGCTAGACTTTGGTGAAATATGTCAATCATGCTTTGGGGTAAAATCTTGAGATATGTCCTCTAACTTATTAGGTGATGTAGAGACACTTTCAACATGATCATTGGTGGAAGGATCACCAATTATAGGATCAAATAATGTTAACACTCCTTTGAATAGATCATTGTTGGATATTGTTGAGGGGTATTTATCATGATAAAAAAGTGACTCTTGATGTATGTTGAGTTGATCTTCGGATGAGGTAGAGACATCTTCAAGGTACTCATTTATGGATAGATCTTAATCATCATTTTCAACAATTGTGGAGGAGAGATTTTCACTGCTATCGCTAGTGGTTGAATCCTTATCATTGTCCCTAATAGTTATTATTTTTTTATCAATAAGGTCTTGGACAAGATTTTTAAGTCGAATAAAATTTGATGTTGTGTGTCCCTTTATTTTGTGAAAATCATAAAGGTGCTTCTCGTTATACCCTAGTGGTTTAACTTGGGGCTCTTGATAATTCCCATAAACGGGGATTTTAATGATATTTTCTTGTATCAACTATTTCATGACCGATTCGATTGGTTCCCCAAGTGGTGTGTATTTTCATTTGTTACCTTGTGATATTTTTACTTTAAATTGACCTTGTGGTGATTGATTTTGGAGATGTGGTGATTGATCTTCGAGATGTGGAGGTTGGATTTGTTGTTGATGTTGTTGATCTTGATATCAAACTTCTTGACATTGGATATATTCTTCTTGATGTGGTTGGGGAAACAACCCAATGCTTTGATGAAATGGTTCATCCAATGGAAGAAGAGTGTATTGATTTTGGGGTGGAGATGTCTCTTGGCACATTGGATCAACTATTTTGGTAAGTATAGTAATTTGATCTCACAAAATTTGATCTTGACACCCTTGATATAGTTGATTTGGTTTTTGTTCAAGCAAATTTGGAATGCATCCTTGTGGTTTTTGTATGGGATCATGGAAAAATTAATTTTGGACAATGTTCTTATTTGGGATGAGGTTTAGATTTGGCATTATAGGTTGAAATTGAACATTGTTGTGGTTGGGAATCATGTTGCCTTGATTTAGGTAACTTTTTTTTGCATTGTGTTACCTTGACTTGGATCAACACATGGAGTTGTTAACATATCATTTGGACTTTGAACAACATTTGTATGATTCGCAAACATATCTATCCCAAAGTTTACCAAGTGTGGATTTGATACATTTATGTTTGATAAGTTTGTGCTTGCTATGTTCACATTTGGCATGTATAGATTGGATGGGATAATTTTGTTTGGAATAAGACTCATGCATTGATTGTTTGGTTGATAGATTTGTAGGTTTTGACTTTGATTTAAATCTACCATAGGGAAAGGTGGTCCAAAATTCAGATTTGGCATACTCACATTTGTTGTATCATTGAAGTTTATAGGAGATAATGATGCCATGTATGGATTGTATAAATATGAGTTTCGATAATCAATTGAAATTGTAAGGCTTTGATAGTTTGGTTGATTTATACCACTCATGATGTATGAATCAATTTTATATTCTGTGTTTTTCTTGTGTTTTGACCTTGTTGCCAAAGTGAACCTCTAAGGTGTTTAGGACCAATGATGAGATGAAAGATGAAAGGGTGAGTGATATGGGTGTTTTAACTTTTAAAAACTTTAGATCAATGCTAGGCTTTAGGAATTTTGGATTTTGGTTTTGATTTGATTTGGATGATGGACTTGTAAATCTAAAAATTTTGGATGTTATCATGGGGTAAACTTGTCCACAAAGGTGATAGTTCAACTAAATGTGTGAGGAAGGATTCATCCACACACATTTAGCCAAAGCAATTTTGATTTTGATTGAAGGATTTACCAAAAGTCTAATATGAATGATTTTTTCCAAGGTTCCAAAAGTTGTTTGTGAAATGGGATTTTATTGATGTTTTGGGATGAGTGAAGTGTTTGGTTGTTTTGATCCTAAATGAACCTAAGAGAACTTTGTTTACAGGACCAAGGTAGTGAAGAACATGCTTTTCCCTAAGAGTATTTCAAACCAAAAGACCAATGTTTGCATGGAGAACCATATGACAAAAAGATAACAAGCAAATGTGTGGGGTTCATTCAATGTCTTGCTTATGTTCAAACTGAATGTCTATACCTCAATTCCTTTTCATTCCACAAGGTCCATTATGTGAAAATCAAGGTTTCAAGAGCATAGTTTCCTATGTTGACTTTAGTGAGAGAAAATTAAGATGTAAATCCAAATGTTTAGAAGCCTCTAAGGATGGAATCCCTAGGGCAAGCAATAGCACTTGGATTTGTCAAAGATATTTTCTCTTCCCAAAGGGTTTTAAATTTTGAAGATTTTGGCGAATGTTTGTTTTCCCAATGTTTTAGATCCAAGCAAAGTGTTTTGATTTCAAACTGATGCACAATCCTAGGATTAAATGAGGCAATATTTGTTGAGTTCCCACTTGGATAAATCTAGCTACGCCTACTCTTAGTAGATGATTAGATGCTTGACCACATTGGCTCCCCTCCATGACACACACTTCTCGATTCAGCCAAGTATTAGCACCCATGAAACTCCCATGGCATACTTCTCATCTCTACCAAGATCCATAAAAATGTGGGATGGCTTTAGAATGATCATTCTTGCATCAACAAATAGATTTAGGGATTTGGACCTTCTAGACAAAAAGTTTTAATATAGGCATTTTGTTCATGGGGGATCATCCATACGGAAAGAGACCATTATTTCCCTTCTTGTCAGAACAATCCTAGTGATACATGAACTTTCCTCAAGTACCCACACTTATATACCAGTTGGAAGTCACTTGGCTTTAGTGTTTTCCTGATTGGTTTGTTCCCTGAGGTGATTACTTTTTCCCACCAAGCAAGCCCTCTAAGGATAAATAAAAGTGAGCAAGTACATCTGTAGTTCGATCAATCTTTGTTGAGAAACAAAGAGAGAACACGTGCTATATACTCCACTCACACTCGCAAGATTTTGTTCAATTTTAAGAGCCAAAATTGAAATATGGAGGCAATATTTTATACAACTTAATGTCACCAAAAGGACTTTTGATTCTCAAGATCGTCGTAAAGCATGAGAGAAGTGCATATTCCTTTTTAAATGAGATTACTTTGTGTACAAGATTACAAAACATAAAAGGACACATGTTCATTTTAACCTTCAAAGCAAGAATGGGTTCTTTTTAAGCACCAAGATTAAAATGTGAAGTTTTATTGTTCAATTTGTAAGCCCAAAACAAAATGTAGTAAGTTTCCTAAGGTTCTTTTTAATCCCTTTGATTGTTCTTTTTAAGCCCAAATGAAAAAAATTGAGTCCTAAAACTTGAAGATAACAAAGCCTTCAGAATGGGATTATAATTGCTCCCAAAGTGTTTAAAAACACTTGTTACAATCATGTGATAATGATTTTTCTTTCATTTACATGCTCCATGATCCTTTTAAACCTGTAATACAAGCTCCAAATGTTAGATTAAATCAAGAAACAAGAAGATATGAGGGTTAGATAAATGATTAAGCATAAAAATCCTAAAATTTAGACCAAGTTTCATTGTGATTTGATATTAGGTGAAAATTTGAATATTTTAACTCTATCAAAGTTGATAAAAACCTACACCATTATATAGCTTATGAAATTATACCCCATTTCAAAAACAAAAGCTTTGAAAAAGACCAAGATACAGGCATTTTAAGTTTGAATGAAAAAGCAAGAAAGCAAAGGCGACACCCTTTGCAGCAGTGTTGTTTGGGTCCAAACAGCGACACTAGAATGAAAGTGGCACTATCTGAGGATTCGAGCGGCGCTCTAGTGAAACTAGAGGTGTTGTTTGGAAAAATAGAGACTAAAAATGCATTGCAATTTCCTCCAACGGCAATGTTTGACTTCCAGCGGCGTTGTTTGACTTGGGAAGACAAATAACGTAAAAACAACAAAATTTGACCAAAAAATGTGTTAATTTCTTCAAATCCACCCTCCTTCTAGCGCCAAAAAATGAATGGTGATCCTAGACCTACACAATCATGAACAAACAACACAAAATTAGTCATTATACAAGTCTAAATCAACATTCCCCATAAGATTCATTTGAAACATGAAGAACAAGAAATAAAAGGAAGAACACAAATGAAAGAAAACTAAATCTTATTCAAATGCTCAAACTCTCAATCCCATGGGAGAATTGGTGCTATTTTCATATGGAAAATAGCCCTTTCCCAATTCCTTACAAGCTTTGATGATCTTTGATGAAGATTGATGGTCTTTGATGAAAATCCTCCATAACCTAGCTATGAAAGATGAAATGTGGATGAAAATGGATAACAATGCCTAAGATTGTGGATCCAAATGAGCATGGTAATCTTACATGGATTGTGGATGATCAAATTCAATAGAGGAGGCCTCCATTTATAACAAAAAAGGATGGAGGATTGAAGAATAGGATAAATGTGGGATTAAAGATGGACCAATGGTGTTGTGCCACTTGTCAAGATGCTAATGGAAGGAGGTGGAGCATATTTTGGTCAATGTGCATGATAAATTCTATTAGATTCAAATTTGAAATTTGAAAGTTGGCTTGTTGGAGGGAGATGAAGGATGAATTAAATTCCACTTGGCTCAAGGCAAAAGGACATGTAAGAGGTTTAAATGCCTTGTTGGATGTACAAACCCTTTTTGAGGGATTTTTCAAACTTGGAGAATATTCCAACATTGATTTTTTTTTAAGGTAATTGAAGATTTAATAAATAAATTAAAATGATATTATGAGAAATTTGCAAAAATCTAGAGGATTTGATTAATTTACATAGAATTTAGCTGATTTGATAATTTGATTTAGATTTTAGGATTTAAATAAATCAAAATGAGATGAATAATGGTTTAGACTTAATTAAATAAAGTTTGATTTATTTAATTAAAGAGGGTGGTGTTAGATTATATCAAATAAATATTAATTTATTTAATTTAAAGGAGATGACCTTACAGATTAATTAAATAAAGTGAATTATTTAATTAAAAGAGGGACTATAAGATTAATTAAATAAAATGATTTATTTAATTAATAGGAGATGATGAATTAATCAAATAAATTTGATTTATTTAATTAAAAGATGAAATATGATGAATTTAATTGAACAAAGATTATTCAATTAAATTGATTAGTAAAGGAGATGATTCAGGACGAACTAGTGTTAGTGAAATCAGGATCAGGTGCATGTATATTTTACGTGTCTATAAGAAGAATATTCATCATTTGTCCACTTTTTAGTAGCTTCGGAGAATTTTATTAAACATTTTTCCAACTTTATTAATCGTTCCACTACAACATTACTTTTATCCATATCAATATTATTATCAACACAAATAGAATTTATGGGGGGAGGCAAGATGTTGGTGAATTCTGATCTCCAAAATTTGTATGTCTTAACTTCCCCATCCCCTAAAAAAAATTAGGCATGAAGTCCTTCTCCAACTCTTCAAAAGACCAAAATTTTCTCCATAGTAGATTGAAGATTCTCATTCTCTTCCAATGCATTAGAGTTCTTGAAAATGGTGTTAAGTGGGAAATGAGATCGTAGACCTTACAAGTGAATTAGCATATATTTACCTATCCCTTTGGCTTAATATTGGAATACAAACCAACTAGGGTGTGATGATTGGATAGCTACCTCAAAGGAGAGCCAATTTTTTAGGTTTTATTCCTTTGGTGTAAAGAGGGTAGATTTGATGAGTGATTTAATTAGCTTAGTTGACATAAATCTTAGATGTGAAAGTATGAATGATCGCACATACGAAAATGGAAAATTATAGAAACAGTTAAAGATCTTGGAAGTGCAGATAGGGTGGCTATAGTTGAAATATAAGCCTAAAATTCAAGGATAGGGGCATTGGGATCCCTAATCTAGGTGTTTTTTTATGTTCAATAGCTAGATCCCTCAATCACAATATTCTCTCTACTCTTTTGCAACTTGTTGATAGAAGTTCCAGATATGAACTGTACACATGAAAATAGGGGAAATTTTGTGGTCTATATGAGTTTGCCTCAATCAAACCCCTATTTTGGTGTTCCCACCTCCATAATAGCGATGATAATGATGGTAAAGAGTGTGTTTCCTAGGTGGGGCAAAGGAAAAATGAACAATAATGACTATTATAAATGAATAACATAAAATAAAGTTACCTTAGGCATGAAACCCTTGTTGAAGTGATGCCACACCATAATTCACCACAGATGAATAATGTATGAATCACATTCAACGCCTACAAGGGTTAGTCACATAACACAATATATTGTTGCAGCAAGAATGTAGAGAATAAGCTGCATGTATCTTCACAAATTGCACATAATAATTGCTCACAGTTCATAATAGAGTGTATATGTTCAAATGAGAGGTAAAACTTGTTTATATATGCATCCCAATTGAATTTTTGGACTTAGGCTGACTTAGGATCACTTTTAAATCACCAAAGGCTAACACTAAAGGTGATAACATTTTAAAAACACATTCCCAAGACTAGGGTGCACCCAACACCCATGTCCAAGAGTTTTTAGCTCAAAATGCTAGGGATATTGGGGAATTTAATATATTTTCCCAATCTGGCCCCAAAATAAGAAAATTATTAATATAATTAATTATATATGTAAAATAGGGCATCCAATCTAGTGTTAAATTGTTAGGGTTAAAAATTTACAACACTACAAATGGCTGGAGACTCACCAAGAGTGTTGGAATCAAAATTAGCCATGTTGATAATTTTTCCAATTATTGGTATCCTAAGACTCCAAACATCTAAGATTATTTTCAATTAACTCTTTACTTGGAGATGGATGGCATGAATTTTTTCTATTGTATTGTAACCATTCCAAGTGCCTTCAAGGTGGTTAAGGATGCATGATAACCTATGGCCTAATAGGTTATCCATTATCTCTATCAATTTTCCTTCTTCCTCCACCTTTGTCTTTTTCTCAACCTCATGGCTCTTCTTGAGAGCTTGTTCTAGTTACTTTATTTTCATATTCAAATCCTCCCCTTCACTATATGATGATTCACTTTCAATGATGGAATGAGGAGGTGGAATAATCCATGCAACTTTGTTATATTATTTTAGCAACTTTAGGTTCTAATCATTTTCTTTCTTCAAATTAGCCTCTAACTTTCTAACTACTGCCTTGGTGAACATGATTGTGTTACCTTTCAGGGATGTTTCTTGTAGGGAACTTGTGTCTCCAATCCTTATCACAATTATATTGTTATCCAATTAATTGGAATCTCTAATCATTTGTGTCTTGTTGGTATTGGAATATATGGACCAAATTTTTAAGGTCTCATGCTAAACTACAAGGCCTCTGCTTGTTCCTCAGAGGTTAGGATTGTATCATCTCCTTCTTGCCTCCTTTTGTGAGTCAAATGAAATTGATGAGGAGATATCGCATCCTTCTAGAACAAAACAACTAGTGTTCTTCTTAATTTCCCTCTCCTTCTCAGGGGTCATATCAGATATGTCAAAATTTATCTCAACCAGGACCTCTATTGTTACCTTCTCTCTATCCTTTTCTTTCATTTTTCTCTTCTCTCCTTCAACTTTATATGATATTCTTCCCCTTTTTTCTTGAGAACAAAATATTTGAATTCCTTGGTAGTGATAAACTTATCATCAACCATGAATTCAATGCAGACCAATGCTCTAATACCTCTAGTATAAAAATTTATTAATTCCCTATCATTGGAGGAAGCCTCAACCATAACCTTGGGGATTAGATTGATGACTTGCTTGATTTCTTCAATGTTTGGTACATATTCATCCTCACCAATTGGTTAATCCACAAAGGGTTGGGGCTCCATCTTCTACAATGGTGCCACTACTTTAGTGGTTTGTTGCATGATGGCTTGATAGGAAGATTCAAGCCTCTAAAATTGAATTTGAGGTACATTTTACAACAAATTGTTGGCGTTATCAATTGTAACATGTATTTTGAGAATGGGGTCTTCAATTTTTGTGTGGGCCCCTTTATATGAAGGATCAACCCCTTTTATTATTTCTATTCTATTTGAAGCCTAACCCATGTCTCCCTCTTTTTCTTCACCTCATTCTCAGATGAGAAATATCTTATTAAATCCTCAATTTTATCAAATTCATGCATTTAACCTAACAACTTATATGTAGTCTTGGAATTTTGGATGATTTTTCTATGGTCATAATTTTTTATTTTATCCATTTTCATTATGTGTGGTTGCAACTTAGAGTACACTAGCTCCAAGCATTCCTTGGAAGTTATTCAAAAATCAAAAAATAATAGGGTTGTAGGCAACAAGGAACCCTTTTTCATATTCCTATAATGAGTTTTTTCATACTCATTTAATTGCCACATTATTTCCAAGAATGCAATCATGTTAGGTACTAACCTTGGAAAAATATGGGGGGCACTAGAGAACCATAAACTCTGATCATTATGGCATCTTAATAGTATAACCAATCTCACCATTTGTGCTTAATCCCTAACTTTGGTTGCAGGTATAGTAATCTAAAAAAATTCCTTACTTTCTCTATTAACCTCTAGTCTTTAGGTTAGTCCAAGTTTCTAAGAATTTCCCTAAAAAGCAATTCTTAAAAAATAGAATAAATGGAATTTTCATATTTGTTGTCCCATATGTATGTCCACTCTTATACTAGCAACACTTGCTTGTTCTCAATAAGGGATATAACCTACAACAATGGTTACCAAATTATTCTACCACTGAATAACACAATGTGGCACAATAGTGAATAACATTTTAAATGGACCACATCACCATCCATATGCAATTATAATGAACTTTTGTTGATACCATCTTAAATAAATGTGGTATAGTTAAAGGGCCTATTCAAATCCCTATTTTGGATGTCTACCACCAACACCATTAGATTTACAGGCATTTGAATTTTGCCTAGGGCTTGACATAAGGAAAAATATGTCTTGAAAAAATAATCCTCAAAAATATCATAACTGAATGGCTCCAACTCATCCCCCCTAAACTTGATTCTTTCCCTATTTGGTCCTTTTAGTCTGAAGTTTGGAAGTCATTTGACCCTATACCTATATCTTTGATTGTGATATTCTCTTCTTAAGGCTTTGAGGTCAATTGGAAGGTATCAATTCCTATCTAGGTTAAACACCTCACAAATATAATTTATGTCTAACTTAATTAAAGGTGCACCCTCCTTGTTGTAGATAGCCTTCCTCTTTCGAATATAGCATCTATCTAATGCCCTAATTAGGTTGAAATTAATTTAAAAATATTAGTCACTACAATTCTACCCAAGCCCAGCCTTCAAATATTATTAATAGGTTTTGTTGTCATACATTTGTTAAAGTAGTAATTGAACAAGGTCCAACCATGAATGGGGATTATTGCATCCCTGCAAGCTTCATTCTTATCTATAATTCTATTTGATAGAATTCTAGTGCCTTGTACATGCCTTTCCCTTTTGGAAGAACTATGTAGTTGGTAAATTACATCCTTGTCTAAACCCCTTTTAACTCCCTTAGAAATTCAAACCATTTTAGTAGGGTTAGGTTTTCTAATATTTTTTAGAAATAGTTTCCCAAGAAATTTAAAAGGTTATAATTATTGAAAAAAATCAACACACCCCAAACCCTTTTGGAAATAAATTATAACAATCAAAACTTAGAACCCCTGAATTATCCTTTTCAGAAAGAAAACTTAAAACTAGACCAAAAATTCTTTACTTGTATCGCTCATGAAAAACCCTAAAATGTCTCTACAAGTGCTTGAACACTTTGAATTCTAGAAATTCTTTATGCAGAGCTCCTTTGCATTCTTCAACACACTCAAATGAATATAATTGTATCAAGAATTGAAAGGAAATTGGTAGATAGGAGCCTATTCGACCATTAAATCACATACACACAAACCGCTTGTTCAAGCATAGTTATTTTGGAAATTTTGAATTTTGATCATAGATCTCTATCAGTCACAACAAATCAATGGCTATCACAACACCTCAATATTTTAAATTATTTTATATTTAATTCAATGACAAGACATTCCTTTAGTCACCACTATAGACCCCATGAGAACAGCTATCAATTTTTTGCTTTATCATGGGTTTAAACACTACAGGCTTTAGAATCTTGAAATAGTGAAATAGCTTGTGATATGGAAACATTACATTGATGTGGAAATGTATTGCATGCTCACATCCTAAAGATAATTTTATTATTGAAATCTATGATGAATATTGGAAATGTGATCCAATAGTATTTCACCACATGGAAATCTATTGGTTCTATTTTGTTGTATTTGTATATTTGTGACTTGAAGACTAGACCTACCATGCGGTCCAACACTGTGAAAAGATATCAGCCTTCCAAACTGCTTACATATACATGTCTAGTTTTCAAGGTTTAATAGCTTCTAAAAGAACTCTTAATATGATCTTGTGATAGACCAAAGAGGTGCAATACAACAGAAATTCTTCATTATCAATGATATCGAAATGGAATAAAAATAGGTGGGTTCACCAAAATGGATTGATGAACCACTTAGGGACATATTTTCCTTTATTTCATTAGGAAATGATATCCTCACAAAGAATTGACTAACAACCCTTAGCTGAATCAACCCTTTGTGAGAATCTTCAGGGTTTCCTTTTTGTGTTTAGGATGAGGGTCAAGTTCACCAGGCACTTTTGGGAGAAACACTAAAAATAGAAAAACAACCCAATTATGCCAAATTAAACTTGAAACAACAATATTAAACTCAAAATAAGCAAAACCAGAAATTAAATTGCAGATTTGAGAAGGGCATAATTGTATTCACCAATCACCAAAAGTAGGTTTTCAAAGGCTAACTGGGACTCATTCTCCCATGGGAGAATGGGTCCAGTGTCAAGTTTTTTTCAACTTTTGGGAGCCTCTAACATAGATCTAAAGCTTCCAATTTGTTCAGGCAGCAATGTCGGAATGTCAGAAATAACTTTTGTAGGTGAGTTTCTGTGAGATGACAACAATTTTGACAACTTTTGCAACTTTGTTAACTTCTTCAAATTTTCTCTTCAAGAGGTCTTCAAGCTTTCTTCCACCTAGATCTACAAATACAACATAAGAGGGAAAAATTCTTTGTTTTTGGTGAATGGGGGTTTGCCTTGGTCAAACTTCATTTTGGTAATCAAACCTTAAAATGAATAAAAGCATGAACGAGGGAATGAACAATGAAAAATGCTATGTTAACACTCAACAAACCCTTAAATAAGCCCTTGAATAAAGGTCTAAAACTTGAATGAAATGGATTCAATGGATTTGGATCTTGAACTTTTAATCTTGCTTGAAATAGTGCTTTGAATGCTTGACTTGACCATGAACCTGCATCACAATGTTAGCTACAAAAACATGCATGATGCAAGAATAATTTGACATGATGATTGAATATTGAATGTTGCAATAAATCTCTGATATATCTGCTCTTGAAGTCTCTTGAAAGTTCTCTTGAAGACTCATAAAAGTTCTCATAAAATCGCTAGGTGAAACTTAGTGAAAATAACCTTATATTTATAGGTATGTATCCTTAGTTTCTCAAAATTCAAATATCACAAGCCGAAATTAAATTATGGATTTGAATATGTTAAAATACCACAAAAAAAATAATTTAAATTTAGGTCCTAAGGCTTAGGGAGGACCCATTCGCCCATGCCATTCACCCATGGGAAAATGGGTCCCAAGTCCATAACCCTAGGACACACATTACTCAATGTGAAGTGTTATGTTTAGGCATTAATTAATGTTGGGTTTTCCCTTAAAAAAATACAATTTAATGGGCTTGTAAATAAATTATAGGGCCAATTAAGGCATAATTAAGCTCAATTAATTAATGGAGCCCTAAATAAGTGTGAAAGTGTAAAGGGATACACCTTACAACAATAAATTAAGGCACAATTAAGTCCAATTTAACCAAGAGGGACCAAACAAGTGAGAAAATGTAAAAGGATACATTTTTCTATACTATAGATATGTAAATTACTTTACTTGAGTCACCTATTCGCATCATCATGAGATTTTACTAATATTACCCTTTAAATTATGTGAAATGGAATAACACCAAAAATTAGTGAAAAGGGTTTTTAATCTCATAGATAGAACAAGGAAATTTGACCAATGAAAATAAAATGAGAAGAATAGGTGTCAATATTTGATAGCATCGTACCTTAGAACTTGGTCCCATCATAGAAACACGCAATACAAGAATATATCACAATAAAGGAAAACATCATTCTATAGTTACACATGTTAACATGTTGAAAATTCGGGAGCTTAAACTTAAGCCTTAATATGATATTATGATATGAAAGAGGCTTGCAAAATCATGACATGTTTACCTCAGGAGCCTTTGTGTATATTAACTTTAGCTATTGGGACAAAAATTGGGCCCTTAATGACTAGGCTTGACATGGTGAATGATTGCAATATCATGAGATTACGATAAAATATCTTTTAACACCCATGATAAGCCTAAAGCATGTGATCTAATAGAATATATCCCTTTGTTGATGATGGGTTATTATATTTCTTGAAGAGTGAACGACGCACTTTACACATGGTGACTTATTGCAATTTTACATTTTGGATAAAAATGGTTATCTTGAGCTTGTGACATGAAACATGTGCATGATACAATGAGAGTATGCCATATATTCACCCCTAAGGTGAGGTTTATGAAAGATAAAAGAATTCATGTATTGACACTTGGAGTTATTTTAGACCATCACAATTTCACATGTGGACCTTTAATTATAACCTACATAATAGAAAGGTTTTGTGACAAAGACATGTCTCAACATCCTTATGAAAGGTGTCATGATTTCACAAACTCATAACCTAAAGTAAAATGTTGAGAATGAGCATGTGATAAAATATTTTTTGTGATAAAATATGGGGATGACACATGGATCTAACATATATTTTTATGGGGCCAATAATTTGAAAGAGTGAGCAAAGCAGGTAAGTGATCAAATTAAAGCAACATTATCTTGGAAGAGAAAGTCACTTAGATGAAAGGGTCGGTCATCTCACAAACACAAATGCTCTACTAAGGCACTTAAAATATTAGAAATTGGCTAAGGAAGTTACTTTAAAAATAGAACAAAATTGATGGATCTAAGGAACACGCTATAGGGAATTAATACCTAGGGTTTTAGACATAGGAATTTTATGGAAGAAGCCCTAGGAAAAAGAAAATCCCTAATAATGGCTCATGTTCAGGGAAACATTCTTTGTAGAAACATGGTGAGAATTAATAATTACAAGAAGCAGACCAAGCAAGTAAACCAAAATTTAAAAAATCAATAGGAAAGAAAAACTATACAAAATATACATAAAATACAAATGTGTATGGAAACCCTTATTGAGAAAATAAGTTTTGAGGAATTGTCCATGTACTAGCAATTCTTGTTCCTCACCATTGATTCTTATCAAGAAGTATGAGTCCTCTCCATGAATGGAGTTGATGACAAATGGCCCCAGCCATAAAGGGTCAAATTTACCATGTTTCCCTTTATCCTGCAATCTAGCATTCCACATTATACTACTGACTCACCAACTTAAACTGTTCAATCACTTGTTCTCTTCTCATGCAAATATTTCACTTGTTGGCTTTTCATATTTATAATATGGTCCCACCTTTTGTTCTCATCTAATTCAATCAACTAAGTGATCCTATATACCCTAGTGTATGGGATCTCTTCACTATAATCTTGAATAAACTTGTATACAATAAGCAAGTTATTTATAGGAATTCTAGCATCTAAATCATAAACTAATTCATAGGGTGATTTGAATGTAGATTTTTTTATGGTTACCATGTTAACCCACAAGGCGAATATGAGTTTTGAGTCTCAAGACTTCTTATTTTTTCCTAACATTCTTTTGATATTCTTCAATAAGCTTTTGTTGTTGGACTCGGCTTTTCCATTTCCTTAAGGATGGTATGAAGATAAATATGAAACATTTATGCCATAATTATTGCAAAACGTAGAAAATTCATCACACCTAAATCACATAATGTTATCAACAATCAATTTGTGTGGAACTTCAAAACTTGTGATTATATGTTCCATGAGGAAATTAATGATAACTTTTCTTACTTTTCTTCTTGTTAGAATTGCCTCAACCCACTTGGTTAAGTACTCTATTACAAAAAAAATACATTTAAATCCTCCACTATATTTCTCTATGATCTCAGGGTGTTTCCATAATAATGGGTTACACTTTCTGGTACATCTTCATTTTTGTTAAAATCACATATTTCTAAAAAAAAAATGATTTAAGCCTTGAAAGTTTCCATTTAAAGGATTTTAATTGAAGAGGGTTTTATCAAACCCCCTCAGATCAAACCCCCTTGGATGGAACCCCACTAGTTTTAAACCATACCTATAATGGAGTCTCCTCTACACCTATCAAAATGCTAATAAAAAATCAATTTTGATTTACCTTTGGGGGGATAAAATTAATTCATTTAAAATTTATGTTTTTTGTAAATATGTAGTCCTTATTATAAGCTTCCCAAAAAGTATAATTTTAAATATATTTAATTTGATTATTATATTTATTTTTTATTTCTTGTGAATGTAGGTCTTACACCGAAAATCAAGCTCTTTGTTCTACACATGTGGAAAAATAGTATATTACCAAAAAAATCTAAAAAATATCTATTCTCTTGGTATTGGTGTCCTTGATCCAACAAAAAAAATGAATTTCAATACATACAAAAAAAAATTGTTATACAGTAAACCTATGTCTAAATTGTAATTAGTTTGACTTTAAAACTTAATTTTAAAAAAATCAATAAAACACTATGATACCAAATGAAGGAGATATATGTCATAGTTACAAATATAAATTCAAAAAAAAAGAATTGTATCCTTTATAGATAAAATTTTGTGTTATACAATAAACATCACTCAAAAAAAATGGTGTTTATTGTTAAAAACTAGTTATCGAAGGAGATAGAAAAAGAAACGCAATTTGATTCCAAATTTAAAATATATATATATACATATATAGAATTTACAAACAAAATGTCACAAATCACTAGTTTGCATCATCTTCAAATTCATCATGGTTTAGCAACTATAGGTGTCTGAAAGTGAAGATTTAGTTAAAAACAATTAGTTCAATGTCAAGTTTGGCCAAAAAGTGTAACCCACTATTGTGGGATCACCCCTCACCAATAAAATAAATTCCCCATTTTTAGAAAGGAATATCCACTTTCATAGGCCTAAGTGGTAGAGCTCTTGTATATTTTAGTTTTCTAGAGAATTTATGGCATGCTTCATAGTTTCTAACCATCTTATGAGTATCAACAAACAATGATGGCCACCAATATCCACTTCTAAGGATTTTGTGTATAATATTATTAGCCATAAAATGGCCTCTACATACCCCACTATAAATTTCATTTAACACCTTAATGGCTTGGTCTTCATCTAAACATCTCAATAAAACACCATCATTGTTCCTCCAGTATAATTCATTGTTGACAATTTCAAACTTGGTGGCTTCAAAATTTAGATTCTATCTTCTAATTATTAGACATTTATTTTGGACATATCATGTTTTCCAAATAATAAATCACATTTTTATACCATGGGGAAATTGAAGATTGCCAAGCTATGAATCTATTTCTTGTTGAATGCAATTGATCTAATTTACTTCTATGTTGGATTCTACCATCAATTTAGCTATTCCTTGACCTATCACCAACTTAGTAATATGGATGTCAATGTTGAATTCTTTAATCTTGTTGATCCATCTACACATCCTTCATGTTATTTCATGTTGTATATATATGTCTTTGACAACAACATGAGGAACATAACCAACAATTGTTGCTCCAACCAAACAATGTCTAAAAAAATTAACAGCTTTCACCGATGCATAGGCCTATTTCTCCATAATATCATACTTAATATTTTTTGTTTAAAGGTATTTAATAAAAAATGAATAGGTTGTCTGTATCCTTCATCATTTTTTGTAACAAGGTTGTAGCAACAATATGAAAAGAAGCAAAAGAGAAAAATTGAAATGGATTTGAGAAATTACGAGATTTTAACACTAGAGCCTGTTTGATGGCCTCCTTGATGCTATGAAATGTATCATTGGTTCCTTATCCCAATAAATTGTTTCCCCCTTTTTAAGAATCTTATATACGGGTTTAGTTGTCTCAACAAAGTTTGTGACAAATATCTTTAAAAAAATTACTTTCCCAAAGAAAGATTGGATACCTTTGATAGTTTTGGGCTATGGGATCCTTTCTATTATAGAAACCCTCTTGATATCAATTATTCTTTCATCATTGGATATTATATGACCCAAAAAAATTCCTTCTATAACCCCAAACATGTATTTCGTAGGGTTCAAAGATATACCATACTTTAAAGCTCTAATGAAGATATTTTCTAAATATAAACAATGATTCTCGACTTTCTTAGAGAAATTAGTCAAATCATCCTGATAAATGACCAATATTATATCAATGAGGTATGAGAATGCTACATCCATGGATCTCTAGAATGTGGCACCTATATTTATTAAACCAAATGACATTCATACATACACATATGTGCCCCAAGGTGTTGTGAAGTTTGTTTTGAATTTTTTAGATTCTTTAACCTTCACTTGATTTTAAGCATAGAACCCATCCATCATGGATAGTAAATCACATCCAGTAACTTTCTAAAACATTCCCTCCGTGTTAGGTAAAGGATAATTATCTTCCAAGGATGCTAAGTTAAGATTTTTGAACTCTAGATAGAGTCTGATATCTCCATTCCTCTTTCTAATAGGTACTAGATTAGATACCCATGTAGAGTGTCTGATAGGCTTTATTATCCTACTATATATGATTTTCATTAACTTTTGTTGTATCTTTGGTGTAATTGTGGGATTAATCAACCTCTATTTTTTCGTAAATGGTTTAACATAAGATTTGAGAGATATTTGATGTTGGAACTAGTCTTATCTATAGGATTTCAAGTCATCCTAAGATGATGCAAAGACATTCTTATACTTCCTTAGTAATGCTATCAACATAGTTCTTACATGAGGAGTTTGTTTTTCCAATTTACACCTTTTTTGGAGTGGATGTAGTACCTATGTTGATTTCTTCCACATCATTGGCATGTATAGGGGTTGGATTTACAACACTTATATCATTCCCATAAATTTCCTTTTCTAATACAACAAGACCCTTTAGAAGTTTATTTATTTTTAATTGGATTATCTCTTTCCCAAATAAAGTGTCCTTCCCATTGATATTTTTAACAAAACTCTAGAAATCTATTTCTTGGCGCTCATATTGATCAATACAATGCAGAAACTTGATTAAAACTTTATCATCGTTGAAAACTTGCTAATTGTAGGTATTTTTAAGGACTGGTGTCCTAGTCAAAATTTCAACAATTGATATTCCAGAAAATGTCACATCAAGTCTAAGAGATTATTTTTCTAAGAGATCTCTAATGGAATTTTTCACCTCTCTACCTAATCAATAGGAAAGGAATAAAAAAATTCAATGGTATCCCATACAACAACCTTGTATTTCTTGAGCCTCTTATGTTTAAAATCATACTTGGCTCTAAATTGAGATACCACCACCTCAGAATCCCTTAGCACTCTAAGCTTTTTAATTCCATGTTTAATAGCCATATTAAGTCCTAGATGTAATGTTTCATACTCACCTAGACATTATTTGTGCATTCAAATTTTAGGGAGAATGAGTATTTGAAGGACTTACCATTTGGTGAGATAAGGATCACCCCGGCACCTAATCCTTCCTTTGAACATGATCCATTAAATTAAATCGACCATAATTCATCCTTTTGAATGGGTTCTTTAGCTTCTTGAGTTAATGGTGTCAGATTCTCTTTCTCAAGTTGAGAGCTTTCAACTTTGAAGTTGTCAATGTCAGTGCTAATGAAATATCTCCTCATTAGACTTTAAATTTTCAACCAAAGTAAAAGATATTTTTTCTCTATTTAGTATCACATTCTTTTCATTGATAGGTATCATGGAATATGATAAGTCCAATTGCATGCTACCACCAAATTTTATAGACCAATTTTTTGAGAAAAGCATCCCATGTTGAGGTGGGATGTCTACTACAATCACATTAATTTTAAAATACCTTTTTGGGAAGGCTTCCAATTTGAAAAGTATATCTTTCATATTCTTATTTCTGGAATCTCCCTTGAATCCATGGAAAATCACTTTCCATAGGCTTTGCTAACCTACAGTCCAATCTCTTTCGTAATAGTTAGTGGTATAACATTAGTTGAAGCTCTTGAATCAATCATGTAATTTTTCACCAATTTATCATTTATATGTGTTATATAGAAAGGACCTACCTAAGTAGGGAATTTTTTCAATATGGTTACCAGATATACCTTAGGTATCTCAACATTTGACTCATTTGTTTCTACCTTTTTAACATGTTTGTTACCCTTTATAGACTAGGTAATAACTTTCTTTCTTTTTTAGAAGCAATGGAAGAAATATTAATCAAATTCAATGCCTTGTATTTATGCTCTTTTATCCTCGTCATTTCTAATAATAGGAAAAACACCTTGATTTGTGATATAACTTGTTCCATATCCACAAAAACATAATTAGGGACATTGGGTGTTTCCACAATAGTGGTTTACACTTTCTGGGAGATCCTGATTTTTGTTGAAATCACATATTTTAGAAAATATAATGATTTAAGCCTTGAAAATTTCCATTTAAAGGATTCCAATTGAAGAGGGTTTGATCAAACCACCTTAGACCAAGCCCCCTTGGATAGAACCCCACTAGTTTTAAACCATACCTATAACACAGTCTCCTTTACACCTATCAAAATGCTGATAAGAAACCACTTTGATTTACCTTTTGGGGGATCAAATGAATTCATTTAAAATTTATTTTTGAAAGTGTGTATTCCTTATTATAAGCTTCCAAAAAAGTATAATTTCGATTAAATTTAATTTGATTATTATACTTATTTTTTATTTCTTGTAAATGTAGGTTTTTCACCAAAAATCAAGCTCTTTGTTCTACACATGTGGAAAAATAGTATATTATCAAAATAAAAAATTTAAAAATATGTTTAGGTTGGGTATTGATGTCCTTGATCCATTAAAATAAAAAAATTGAATTTCGATACATACAGAAAAAATTATGTTGTATACAGTCCACCTATGTCTGAATTGTAGTTGGTTTGACTTTGAAACATGATTAAGGAAAAATAATTTAATAAAACACTATGAAACCAAGTGAACTGGTTAGATATCGTAGTTACAAATCTAAATTTAAAAAAATTACAATTTTATCCTTCATACAAAAAAATTTATGTTGTATACGGTGAGCATCACTCCTTAAAAATGTTGTTTACTGATAAAAACTAGTTTTCGAAGGAGATGAAAATAAAAGAGCAATCTGATTCCAAAAATTTTGAAAAAATTTGAAAAAAATATATTTATAATCTATAGACAAAACTTCACAAATCACTAGTTTGCATCATCTTCAAATTCCTCACAGTTTAGCCGCTATAGGAGCCTGAAAGTGAAGATTTAGTTAAAAAAATCAGTTCAGTGTCCAGTTTGCCCAAAAATTGTAAACCAATATTTTGGGATCACCCCATTGCATACTTGAGCATAAGGTGTGATAGAATTACTAACCTTTTCTCCTTCATTTCCCACACCAAATTTATGAGTAAATTCAGCATTGTCTCTCTTGTTTTGTCCTCATACTTTGGTATTTTTATTTTACAAGCGGTGATACAATTAGATTCATAGGTGTGTCATGGAATTTTCCTCTGTTCTTTGTGTTCTTTCCTTTTACTTATAAATTTTCCGCATGCTTAATATGAATTTGATCTTTCATATCATTCCTATTTTCCTTTGTAAAAACATTGCCAACTTTTCCCTAATCAAAATTATTTCCTCTACTTCTCAAGTTATAATTGATTTTGACCTAAGAAATGACAACTATTGTTAGGGCTATGATCTCCTCATTTAAAGTTCTTCTCAATCTTACATCATGTTATAAAATAGATTGGTCACTATCGTTTATTGTAATAAAATGACCTTGAGATGCCCTATTGAGCAGCGACCAACAAACTAACAGCTTTGGAGATCGCTATCAAGAATTAGTGATCTTCCTCTGAATTTTAGAGGTACATCTCCCTTGTATGATTTAATTAATTTTTGGGCGTGATTTTGACCAAAAAGAAGGAAAGGAAAACTAACAAATGTGCATAAAAATGACACAAATACAATTGACAATCTTAGAATAAAGAAAGTGCAGATAAATGATGCACAAATCATCCACGAACAAAAAACAAAAAAGAAAGAACATCAACTCTTTTTCAATTAATGGGTTAATCATAATTCAAAGATTCTATGATAAACTCTTTCATAATCTAATATAATAGAATAGATATCAAAGAAAGATCACATAGAACGCACAAAAAATCTTTAATCTAAAGAAAATATTAATAAACACATAGATTAAAAAGTCTCCTTTATTTCTTTGACACAAACATTGGGCTCGCAAACCCTCTATATTTGTACATAAGATCATGCTTGAAAAGAAAATCAAACTGCCCCTTTTTCCCTTACAGAATTGAATAATCTCCCCTTTTGAACATCTTTATAATAAATAAACCCAAAGGGAAGCCTTTCGGTTCTCGTAACTGATTCTTTTTAAAGTCAGTTATAAAATCAAAAGAAACCTGTCACCTTCTTGTAGTCATTATGTTTTTAAAGAATGAATTTAGAACATTGTATATACAAACACTAAGATGTTTTGACTTGAAATGATGTCTCCAAAAAATAGTTATCCAAATCCTCAAGAAAATTATGATGCTTCAAGTTCCTATGCACTAAATCATGACTGTGATAGAAAGAAACTCTCTTACATATCAGATACATGATATTTTTCATTTGTTTTGGAGGTGTTTTCATTTTTAACATATTCCTCACATGACAACAGTGTATTTAGCAACTCGTCACTACCACATTTTCAAATTTTACACTTTTCTCTGTACTCCAACATTCTTAGTTTAAAAATTGTAAGTCACCTCATCAATTTCATCCTATTTCTAATTGGTCGTCTATATAATTTGAGTGCCTTTCTTTGGGCAACCAAGATCACCATGCTCATTAAAAAATTTACAAGAATTATTGATTGTTCTTACCAAGGAATCCATATTGGTCAAACTTAAGCTGCAAGTTGCATTTTCCTGGAAATTTTTAAAGCATTTTCAATAGATATGCATTTCGTAATCATTAAATTCTAGGCTACGCTTCCAAATTTAGATACATGTTTCATTGGTGATTTCCTTAGAGGAAATGAATAGTGCAAGAGATTTAGGTTTCTACATGTTCATGATCTGATACCTATTTAATCATTTCTACTTCAGTCAATTCTGGCATCACTTCCTTCAATGGAGATGGTGAGTCTATCTCAGTTTGATTGTGCATTTATGCCCTTGTGCTTTTAAACAGCAGACGAACTCCCAAGACAACAAAGTCAACTCTTCCATAAGATATTTGGCCAAATGTTCACAGACATGCTCGAAATCTATATTGTGGTGTTCAGCATCAAGAAAATTCGCCGCCATGACAAATTTACCTCAAGGAAAATTCACCACCAGCAATTCATCATCATGGAAAATTGCAAAATTTTAATGCGATGAATTTTTTGTTGTGATGAATTGCTGGTGGTGAATTTTCCTTGAAGTGAATTTTTCATGATGATGAATTTTCTCACGTGAATTGTTGATGGTGAATTTTCCTAGAACCATGATGTTCAACTATATCCAAATGAGTTGCGAAATGGAAGTTTATACACATAACGTTTGGAAAAAAACACTCATCCCCGAAGTTGTGGTTCCTCTCTTTTTAACATTTTGCATTGAAACAAGCTATGTCTATTAAAATATTTTCACACTCTATCCTTCTTTGAAGGAAGTGTCCTTGAAAAGAATATCTCTCAACCAAACAAACAGTGCATTATCCAATCCATGGGCAGTGAAATCCAATAATATAATCACTCGAACAACCTATTAGAGTATGTCATGCTATGATCTTCACCACTTGTGATAGAATGATCTTTGTTGGCAGTAGCTTAGTTTCTTTTTCATCCAATAACTATACTTGGATCAAATAATTTGAGCAGTACATATGAATAATGTTTAGAAATTTAATGCCCCTGAGCCTCCTACTCATCCGCCAGACTCCCTGCAGCCCTCACCTACCTGTCAGGTGCCCTTTTAGTTTTGGGGATCATCCCTGCAGCTCCTGATAGCTCCTAAATTAAATGAGGTAGCTGATTTTGAATTTATAATTTATTGAGGTAGGTAATTTCAAATTTTGAGAGGGAATGTTGAAGAAGACAAGGAATGGAGGCAGCAAGTTCTATCATTTTTTGAAAAGTCAGAAGAAGAAGTTTCCAGTAGCAACAGTTTGTGTGTGAAGAACATTTTGTGTGAGCTCCCAGTAGCTCCTGAACAAGAGCAACTGAATCTTTTTGTAAGTGAGCAAGTGATTGCTCCAGGTCAAGCTATGAGTAGCTCTTGATAGTGAGCTCCTAGGAGCTCTTGAAGTTGCCTATCTAGTTGAGCAGTGCTCCCAACAAGTTTCTAATTCATAGATTAAGTTTAGTTTTTTGAGTTTTATGTATTTCCTTTCTATATTTGTCATTTTTCAATTATTGAATGAAAAAGAAAGCTTGCATGTCTATTCTTATGCTTCTGTGTTTTAAGATTGTGTATTTCCAGCTTGATTGGAAAACTGAACAACAATTCTGTGTTTGCATTTTGTTGGCTCATTTAAAATTTTGACATGGTATCAAAGCCATAGGCCCCATTTCCTTGTGAGTTAGGGAATTTTTTTTTCTCTAGGTATCAAGTTTTTTTTAGGAGACATGGTTGGAGATGAAGGAAAGAGTTGGCAGAAGCCACCGTCCTTTAATGGACAGAACTATGATGTATGGTCAAAGAAGATGAGGATCATTATGGTCGCCAATGATTTGTGGGATTTTTTGATAAATGGGTTTGTGGATGTCACTAACCCAGCTGCATTTACAACTCTCATAAACAACCACAAGACCCAGTTGTAGGAGAAAAGAAAGAAATATGCTAAGGCATTTAGTTTCATAGAAGCAGCCTTGACAGAGGCCATTTTTCCTAGAATAGCAGCAACTAAGTATGCAAAGGAAGCTTGGGAAATCCTCCAAACCGGTTACAAAGGGACTGAAAAATTCAAAGGTGTGAAGCTCTAGTTACTTCGACGAGAGTTCAAGATTATTGAAATGAAGGACAGTGAGACCATCTCAAAGTTTCACACAAGGTTCTCCGATTTCATAAATCAGCTGAGAAAAAATAGAGAAATGATGGAGGAGTAGAAGATTGTTGAAAAAATCCTCAGATGTCTACCCACGAGGTGTGATGCACTCTTCATTGCTATTGAAGAAGTGAAGAACCTCTCTACTTTGACGGTGGATGAGTTGATGGGTTCTCTCCAAACCCATGAGTAGCACCTAAATAGGTCTGCTACTTCTTCCCAAGAGAAATCTTTTAAAGCTCGGTCGAATTCAAGAGGTAGGGGGAGAGGTAGAAACAACTCCCAAAGAGGTTGTGGCAGATCCAGACAAGGAAATGTTGGAGTAGAAAGCTCGAGACGAGAAAACAACCAAGAGGGAGCAAGTAGCTTGCAAAACAGCTCCCAAAGAGGCATGAAGAACAATAGTTTGAATGGTAGAAATGACAAGAGAAAAATTGGGTGCTACTATTGTCATAAATTTGGTCATTATGCCAGTGAGTGCTAGAAAAAGCACGAAAATCAGTCAAAACAAAATGCAAATGTGGTTGAAGGTAATCAGTCAATAGCCTTCATCATGTGCAACATTGGTGAAGAAGGTAGCCTCGAAATCTAGTATTTGGACAGCGGTTGGAGCAACCACATGAGTGGTAATAAAATATTGTTTTCTTTCATTGACAAGAATGTAAAATCAAAAATGAGAATGGGGAAAAATGGAGTAGTTCTAGTGAAGGGCAAAGGATCTATTATGATTCACACCAAGCAAGGTGAGAAGAAGGAAGTCCAAAATGTATTATTTGCACTTGGGTTAAAGCATAACCTCATGAGTGTTGGACAGTTGATCCAAAATGGATACAAAGTGCTAATGGAGAAGGGCCAATGCATCATTTATGACAAGAATGAGAGGATAAAGGTGTTTCTAGAAATTCAAATGACAAAGAACCGGATGTTTTCGTTGAAGATTGAGACGTGTTTCTCATCCCAGTCCATTGCTACACCTCTCATGGATGGAAAATGTACAGTAGTACATTCAATAGCCCTCAAGAGCTCTGTTGAAGACCTCTCCGAGCTATGGCATCTCATGTATGGACACTTAGGCTTTTTTGGTCTAATTATTTTGTCCAAGAATAATATGGTTGATGGTTTTCCAAGGATAATAGAGCCTAATGTTAGGTGTGAGGCTTGCATTTTGGGCAAGCAACATAGGTAGCCCTTTCAATCGGGAAACTCTACAAGGGAAAGATCACCATTGGAGCTGGTGCATATGGATTTGGTAGGCCCTATGAAAATCATGTCTATTGGTAATAGAAGATTTTTAATGACCTTCATTGATGATTTTAGCCGTAAGACATGGGTCTATTTTTTGTAGCATAATTTTGAAGCTTTTGATAAGTTTTTGTTATTTAAGGCCCAGGCTGAAAAAGAAAGTGGACACTTCATTAAGGTTCTAAGGTCAGATCGAGGAGGAGAGTATACCTCCAATCTTTTTGTGCATTTTTGCAGGAAAAATGGCATCAAGAAGGAGCTAACAGCTAGTTATACTCCATAGAAAAATGGAGTGGTTGAGAGAAAGAATAGGACCATCATGGAGATGGAAAGGAGCATGATGAAAGCAAAGGGACTCTCAACTAAATATTGGGGAGAGGTTGTAGCAATAGCTACATATTTGATAAATAGAAATCCAACAAAGGTGATCCTTGAAAAAATACCACAAAAGGCATGGACGAAACGCAAGTGGATGGTTGAACACTTGAGAGTGTTTGAGTGTGTGGCATACGCACTTGTGCCAAAAGAGAAGAGAAAGAATTTGGATGACAAGGGTGAGAAGTGCATTTTCATGGGCTACAGTGAAGAATCCAAAGCTTATAGGTTGTATAACCCGGTCACCAAGAAAATCATCATTATTAGAGACATGGAGTTCTTAGAGGATGAATCATGGGATGGACCGATAACTCCTGACAGCTCTCGAGAGCTCCCGAGAGTTTAGGATGATGAAGAAGATGAACAAGAAGATCAAAAAGATCCTATAGCAGTAGAAACAATTAGCTCCTGAGAGCTCTTGAGAGATCCTAAAGCAAATAGGTAGTTAAGTATACTATCACAGAATTTTGTCAAAGAGAGCTCTCGATAGCTCCTGAAGCTAGAAGATAGTTAGGAAGATAGTCACACTCAGGAATACAGACATAGACAGGAAGATAGTCGCAGTCAGCTAGAGATTTGGCCGCAGAGAGCTCCCAATAGCTCCTGAGAACTCCTAAAGTGAGCAAATAGAAAGGCAAGCAGCCAGAGGCAGCCAGAAGATCGGCTCCTTAGAGCTCTCGAGAGTTCCTAAACCTACCAATTCAATAGAGCAGAAACAATACTGAAAGTTTAAACCCCACTCTTTCCTCCCTAATTCCAAAGAAGACCAAGAGTCTAAGGGAGATCTACCAAGATGAAAGGTATGATGTAGAGTTTGATGAGAACATGAATTTTGCATTGTTTTCTCATAGTGATCCAATTTATTTTGAGGATTTTGTGAAAGAGGAGAAATGGTGTGAAGCCATGGATGAGGAGATATATGCAATAGATAGGAAAAACACATGGGATTTAATAGATTTTCCTCCCAACAAGCAAGTTATTGGGGTGAAATAGGTCTACAAGAGCAAGTGCAATGTCGAAGGAAGGATAGAGAGGCACAAAGAAAATTTGGTGGTCAAGGGGTACAAATAAAAATTTGGGAGAGATTATGATGAGATGTATGCCCTTGTTGCAAGGATGGAGACCGTGCAGGCAGTCATAGGAATTGTAGCCCAGCAGAAATGGAAGGTGTTTCAAATGGATGTGAAGTCTGCTTTCTTTAATGGAGTGTTGAAAGAGGGAGTTTACATGGAGCAACCATTTGTATATGAAGTTCAAGGCCAAGAACACAAGGTGTATAGGCTCCTGAAGGCTCTTTATGGGTTGAAACAAGCTCCATGGGCATGGTACAGCAAGATTGACTCATATTTGATGAGCAATGGCTTTAGCAAAAGTGATGGTGAGCCCACTCTTTACATCAAGGTAGCAAATGGTAATATTTTGATTGTTGTCTTGTATGTTTATGATTTATTTTTTACTAGGGATGATGATTTCCTCATTGTTGATTTTAAAGAGGCCATGAAAAGAGAGTTTGAAATGACAAATTTAGGTCTCTTGAGGTACTTTCTAGGAATAGAAGTAAAACAAATGCATGATGGTATATTTATCTCTCAAGAAAAGTATGTAGTTGAGATCTTGAAGAGGTTTAGAATGCTTAAAAGCAAGCTTGCATCAACACCAATAGCCATAGGTCTAAATTTGAGCAAGGAAGATTGTAGCAGCAATGTGGATCCGACCATGTATAAAATTTTGGTTGGAAGCTTGATGTACTTGACTGCAACTAGGCCAGATATAATGCATGGAGTGACTCTTATTTCCAAATTTATGGAGACTCCAAGAGACACCCAAGTGCAAGCAGGTAAGAGAATCCTGAGGTACGTGAATGGAACCAAAGGATATGGTGTTTTGTTCATAGTAGCAAAAGTGTTTGGGTTGGTTGGATACACAAACAATGATTGGGTAGGAAGTTTGGATGATAGGAAGAGCACATCGGGCAATGTGTTTCATTTGGGTTTGGGAGCCATCTCATGGTCTTCCAAGAAGCAACCTATTGTTTCCCTATCAACAACAAAGGCTGAGTATATAGCAGCAAATGTAGCCGCATGTCAGGCTATCTGGCTGAGAAGAATCCTTGCGGAGTTCAGAGAAGAACAAGATGGAACAATAATCTTTTGTGACAATGTTTCATCGATAGCCTTGATGAAAAATCTTTTGTTTCATGGAAGAAGCAATCATATTGAAATTAGGTATCATTTCATTTGTGAATTGGTTGAAAATGGTGAAATTAAAATGGCATTTTGTAGGTTTGAGCAACAACTAGCAAACATGTTCACCAATCCTTTGAGCAAGGACAGTTTCGAGCGCCTAAGGAGGAAATTGGGTGTTGTTGATTTGGATCAGGATTGATCCTATTTTGTTGGCTTGGGACCAAGGGGGAGTGTTAGAAATTTAATGCTCCTAAACCTCCTACTCATCCATCAGACCCCCTGTAGCCCTCACCTACCCATCAGGAGCCCTTTCAGTTTTGGGGATCATCCCTACAGCTCCTAACAGCTCCAGAATTAAATGAGGTAGCTAATTTTGAATTTTCAATTTATTGAGGTAGGTAATTTTGAATTTTGAGAGGGAATGTTGAAGAATACAAAAGGAATGAAGGTAGCAAGTTCTGTCAGTTTTTGAAAAGTCAAAAGAAGAAGTTTCCAGTAGCAGTAGTTTGTGTGTGAAGAACATTCTATGTGAGCTCCCAGTACCTCCTGGATAGTAGCAGTTGAATCTGTTTGTAAGTGAGAAGTGATTGCTCCAGGTCGAGATCTACATAGCTCTTGACAGTGAGCTCCCAGGAGCTCCTAAAGTTGTCTGTCTAGTTGAGTAGTGCTCCCAACAAGTTTTTAATTCATAGATTAAGTTTAGTTTTCTAAGTTTTATGTATTTCCTTTATGTATTTGTCATTTCCAATTATTGAATGAAAAAGAAAGCTTGCATGTCTCCTTGTGCTTCTGCATTTTGAGATTGTGTATTTCCAGCTTGATTGGAAAACTAAATAGCAGTTCTATGTTTGCATTTTTTTGGCTCATTTAAAATTTTGACATAATGAAACCTTGTATGAGAATCATGGGGTGTTGGGTGGCTTGGATGATAAACCTTCAAACAGCGATAGCCTCACCCCCTACATTCAATTTTAGCTTAATCTAAAGCAATCACAATTGCACATTCAATTTCAGAGTCATGTTGCCATTGGAGTAGGCTCAATAAATGGCCTCATTTTAATGCGTTTAAGAATATTTTCTGCAGAAGAATTCTTAGCACTTATGTATTAACCGCGCCTTGGATCTTCGCAACAAGTGTCCCAATATGCTCATGCTATTTTATCAGAATAATGGTAGTGATCACTGAACTTGGTTGCATGCCTGGCAATTGCATTTTTTTGAAAGTTTTTAAAACCTCTTTAGCATACCCATTTTATGCATATGTTGCTATCTTTGTTATCAGTCAAGAAGAGTAGTTTCAAAACTCCTTTTGGGGACAGAAGTTAGTTCCACAACCACTTGAAAACACTGATGATCCTTTTGACTCACCCTTTTTTCCTTCTCTTTTGAATGATGTGATGTATCAGGTTTTTAAGAGGTTAGCATAATTATGATGTGCACTGATGGGGGAATTTTATACTTTTATTTTGCCTCCAAAGTGATGTTTGTGATTTTGGTGGTTATGAAAACCTTGTCAAATTTTGAAAAAAAATAACTTTGTAAAATTTTAATCTTTGTAATTGCAACTCCAAGTCAAAAGATGAAAAAATACATATCTTCTAGCTAAAAGCTTTGATTCTTGTGAAATTTGGACAAAATGATGTGTGAACCCTCTAGAAAAAAATCCAAAAATCCTTTTTTCTTCATACACCTAAAATCCAAAATTTGACATCATTTGTAAATTACTAGAAAAGAACCTAGAAATTTAAAATCTCACAAACAATAAGGCATCTTGGCATGAAAATTGGTCGCATCCAGGGAAAAATGAGGTTAAGATCAACTCCACAAAATTATTTTGCACCAGCTAGCATGGATTTTCAAAATTAATTATTTTTTAGAATTCGGTAGGCTAGAGCATTTGGGGTGCACTAGAAGTTAAAATTTGGCTACGTCAAAAACATGGCCAACACATCAAAGCTATAGGATTCAACATTGTGCACTTTGTTATATTATTCTACATTATTAGAGAATACTTGTTGATGATGTTCATATTTTTATGTCTTTTATCATTAATATTTGCTTCAATACCCTCTTCCTCAAAAGAAGAATATTATTTATCTATATGACATAATCTTGTTGACATCATATTGATTTTATGATCCTCATCAAAAGTATTGCTATAATCATCTCATGGGTTGGAAGGATCCTCAAGGGATTTAGCAACCATACATTTCCTAGGTGGATGAGGCAATTGATAGGCTGTGTACCAAGGTTTAACCTCTATAACATTTGCATTAGGTATTTTTAGAAGATCAGGGATCTCTCTACCAAATGACCCTTTTTGGTTACCTAAGATAGATTTTCCAATATGTCAGGTTGTATTGAATGGTTGATCAGAAAGCTTAGGTATTTTTTCTTGTTTCTAATAGTTAGGTTTGTCATGGGATAAAACTTTCTCATTCCTAAAAACCTTATAGCTAAAATATTTAAGGGCACTCATAAACTTATCTAACTTTTATTCATGTGGAGGTACTTTATTTTGAAATCCCTTGGGATTTCGCAAGATTTTCACATCATCCCTTTTATACACTTTACCAGTAGCTTTTATGTTACTCTCAATATGGTTAGAAATTCTAAATACATATCTTAATTTCTGAGGTCCCTTATCCCTTAATTCATAACCCATTTCGACATCATATGCATTATCATGCAATACTAAACACATAGGTTCATTAGGCCTCATATATGGTGGAATTCTATTCACAACTCTGATGAATCTTGTATTAAATTTAGAATTAGATTCATTAATCCCCTTACTAATAGTGGAAAATTCATTACTAATGAACTTGGGATCATTTTTACCCCCATACCACTCCCTGAAAACCCTTTTTAATTCTTCCCAGGACCAAATGCTTGCGTTCAAAATAATTTTGTACCAATATCTGGATTCATCAGTCAAAGACTGCATGAATAATTTCATCACTACAACCTCGTGTTCAATTTCAAAATCATCAACCAAATTTGGGAACATTTTGAGGTGTTTTTCACCTGATAGAGCATTATTTCCATATAATTTGACCAAATAGGATCTTCCTCATTATAAATGGCATTTGGGTACCCAGGTATATTAGTACAATCCAGCTTCCTATACCTATCTATCTACAAAGGTATTATACCTTGACAATAACTAGCAACAACATTGGTAAGAGCATTTTGTTGGTTTACAAGATTTGGACATCCCCCCCAATTTAGAACTTGACCACTTATTTGTGTTGAACACCTGAAATACTGAGAGGGGGGTGAATCAGTATTCCATTAAACCATTTACATAGTATCCATCCAAGCAATAACACAACTCTAATTGTAACAATAAGTGAAAGAATGGAATCAAAACAAGATGACAACGCACATGAACACCATTATTTTTATGTGGAAAACCCAAAATGGGAAAAACCATAGTGAGGCTTAACAGGTAAAAGCACAAAGTTGTGTCACACTTTCAGCCAACTTAGCAGCACAACTAGATTTAAGTATTTCTAACTAAAAATCAATTTTGGTCAAACATGTGATCTAGTAAGATTCATTCTAGCTAAGTTATATATTTCTAAAAACTTTTTCAACTAAAATTGTTGGTTAAAAATATATGGAGCACCACTTTGAGTCCAATTACCAAAAAAATAAAATTATTTGAAAAACTTGAAGTTTCAATAACTCATTCTATTGTAAATAACATTTTTTTTTTAAAATTAAAATACCTTTTTGTAGATCCATAAGTGTAGTTTTCAAAAATATATTTATTTTAATAGTTTAATTATTATTTTTTATTTTTTATTTTTACTAAAAGTAGATTATCCTGGCACAAAATATTAGGTTGATTACCATGCCAAGGAAAAATACTAAACTTATTAAAAAAAATTGAAAAAAATATGATGCACTAGATAAAAGAATCTATTTCAAGATGGTATAATTTTTTTCCATTCTAGATAAATATTTAATATGAAAGTTGACGTCCCATGGAAATAACTATTTTTTGATTCACACACATTTTAATATATATTTATCAAAATTGAAAAACAATATATCCATGCACTAAAGTTTCAATTTATAAATACACACAAAAAAATTGAGAGAAAAAAAAAAAAAATTATTATAAAAAGTTTGATGTCTCATGCAACTTCATTTTTTCAGCATTTTACCAGCAACTAAATTATAGTGTTAATTTATTAAAAACTAGTTCAAAATTATTTTTTAATTTTTAAAAAAATATAAACATAAAATATACTAAAAAATACATACATTACTAGATTACATCATTTCAAAATTAAAAACATATATGCCACTTTTTAGTGATTCAAATTTAAAAGTTGGATCGATTTTGGCCATTTCCTTTATAAAGTGTGACACAGCTTTGTGCTTTTACACTAGCTCACAATATAATACATCTAGATATAGAATATTACAATGGCTCACTACTAGGACTCATTGTCCTTGAAGGCTCACAACCTGAAATAATTTACAAAATAGGGTGTGGCTCACTACCAAGAGGTGAACTAAGATAGAATGCGTCTTCCTTGTGCTAGAGTTCAATTCCAATGAAGCACAAAATATAAATCACTTCTTTGTAAGTGTACTCTACAATTCTATCTGCTTGTTCATATGGTTTTTCACATTCACACCATATATCAGTCCTTGATCTCTCTAACTTTTACCACTTCATTATTTCACTTGCATACACCACTCTTTCTGCATCTCTTCATCTATCAAACTTCTCAAAAGTGTTTTCATATATATACCATATACATTCACATACACTAATTAGGTCGGCCTAATTAGAGTAACCCCATTTAAAATTAGAACTAACTCTATCGACATATCCTCAAAACATATTCATCTTTTCACCCAACACAAGCATGTAATATAAAATATCATTCGACACGGACCTAAGATAGATCCATTTAGCATTCACAACACATATTTAAACTCCTTAACACCAATTCATAATTAGGTCGGCCAGAGTTAGACCTAAAACATCAAAGACTTCAAATGTATATGTGATTTTCCAAATGTGTAACACAAAAACTTGTTAACACATCAAATTCTCCTTTAGACAACATCAAATAACTTATCTTCAACTCTGCAAGGCAAGACAATTAAATATGAGAAAATACAAAATTTCCCACATCAATGCACTATACAGAGACTTATTGTAATCCTCAAAAAAAAACATTGTTATTCATATATTTCGTATGCGTTCATATATCATCATAAAACTTTGATGTAAGATGAGTCTCATAGACACGAATATATATACAAAGTCCTATATTGATATCATTCTTTGTTACTAAATTCGGACCAAGAAACTGACACCTTGAATCGGTATATAAATAAAGAACTATGTACCAACCTATTGTTAACTATATCTTTCCAACCATATAACCAAGTCAACTAAAATCTTGTCAATGGATGTAAATTATGTTGAGATAGAACATATTATCAGCTTGTGAGCGAATCTTACAAAATAAGATAATCCAGACCAAAATACCAGATCAACAAACTTCTAGTGTCGGATAAGTATAGCTCAAACTATTATTATCAGAGAAACTATTAACATCAATAACAATCTTCCACTGTCCAACACTTATGTAAATGTTTGACATCAATGACAATCTTCCAATTTCCAATAATTTGGCCACCTATATTAGGGGTATGTGGTTGGTAGTGGTCATAACCACCCATGTTTTGTGGTTGCCAATTCAATTGGGGATTTGGATTAAACATGGGGATATTCTAGTTCAATGGGGCTATTGCTAGGGCACAAGAAGTTTCAATAATTATTTGTTGAGGGTTTGAGGTGGTGATATTTATCATTAGTTATTTTGAAAAGAATTTATGGGAAAATCACCTAATTACACATTACTAGTAGGAAATTTTTTAGTAGAGTAAGAAGCATAGGTATTAATTGAATCATAAGAAAGTTTTAAAGAATCTACTCTTCTTTTCATATCATCTCTTATCCTTATATCCTCCATTCTCTCTAGTTTTTCCTTAAGGTCATTTACTTCCTTCAATTATTCCTCCTCACTTTGGACTTGTTTTCTTGAGGTAGAAACCTTATGAGAAGATATGCCAATTTGTGTATCCCTATATTGCATAGGATGAGAAGTAGAGGTACTCAAACTTGAGGATGGGATATTTCTTTGGTTCATTGACCTATTTCCAAGATTAACCTGAATAACAGTGATTATAATCACAATGGGATAACTAACCTGAGCATACAAACCTTCTTTTAGGTCATACTCTCTTTGATCGTGTTCCCTCTCTCTTTTAAAAATTTCCATCAATCCATCATACTTAGGACCCATCAAATTTATTTCATCCCTTATACATTCATCATTTAATATGGGTTTTCGGCACTACTACCTAGAAGAGGTGTGGTTAAAGTACTTTACTCATGATTTGTAAACATTTCAATGAGAGGTTTTGTAGACTTACCCATGTCCTTTGCTTTCCATGTTTTCCTTTGAGTTTGAAGCTTTCCAACTAAATTCCTTCCAAGGTCTATGTGGAATAAAGATATCCTTCCATCCATCTTTGATAATGATCCTTCTTTCATAAATTGCCAATTAGGAGATTACAGAGTCGCCACCGATAAATTTGAATTAAAATTTGACAAATTTTGCAAGAATATTTGAACTCTAGACATACCCAATTGTGTCTCTAAAAATTTGATCAACATACGACTTATAGAATTTCCTAAACTCTACCCAAGAATGACTATTGGACTTCAAATTTTATGCAAATCCCCAACAAAGTCACCAATTTTTGTATTCTTCCAATTTATTGCTTGAAATATTCTAAATATTAGCCATGTTGGCACTCTTTAGACCAATTCATTTGATACCACTTGATATGTGAAGAGAATAAAATAAGGAATGTGTCTTGAATTTCTTATTTTCCAAGAAGAACTTAGTACACATTATGGTGACAATATTATGGATAGATACTTTAGACAGCTTACTAAATTAAATTAAATAGGTATGGTCAAGGACAATACTTATCAATTCCAACCTTTTTTCTTTAAGAGTGGAACATTTTACAAAGGAAATTTTGAAGGGATTATTCCTAGAGGTTTTAAAGAAACACATCACCAACTAATCCTTATGTTTTTCAATAAGTCCAAACCCTACCTTATTGATTGCATTTTCTCTTATCTCCTCCTCTACTTTCAAGTATTTTCCCTCTTCTCGTGGAGTGCGACAATTATTAGCTCCGAAAAATCTTTAATCACTTCTTCTAATATTTTATTAAATTTTCTTATATTATTTAACTAAACTTTATATTATTATTTCTTTGTTTTTTGTATCTGCATCTTCATACATATTGAGAACTTGTGGTATCATACCATGATAGATGATGGATTTTTTTGCTTCCATGACATCGATTGTTGGTTTTGGTTGCTTTGGTGCCTTTGGTTATTGTATATCCACCATGTGCTCTTTTTTTATTATTTTACAAAGGATTTTGTACCTCTTCCACCTCTTCTTCTTCCTTCTCTTCCCCCAAAATTTGTATGATCTTTCTCTTCACTAGTTGTTTGGCTCTTTCCTTGCAATATTTATTCTTCATGCTCATTTGTATCGAGGTTTCTAATAATTCTTGCACCTTCAATGTGGTTACTATTTGTGAGGAAGAGGTAGTTCCCTTAGATTGTGCATTAGTCACTCCATGTAACCTTCCAAATCTTCACTTTGCTGATGTGCTAGCTTCTAGAAGTGGTGTGAAAGAGGACGTCTATGTTTCCCACTTTGGTGGTATACCCCATTACTTTTTTAGTTGTTCTTTATTATTTTTGAATTTCTCCTTTCCATTCTTCTTATGAATTTGGTCCATGATATTTATATGTCCCAAATATTTTCGCATTTAGGTCCTTTGGCTTGTTGAGGATATTTGCAACATAGGCATCTACTTCTCTCTATGATATTTCATAGGGGAGCTTGGAAATCCATGTTCTTCATGGATCCACCACCTCCATATATGTTTAGTCTTTGTCTACTAGAAAAGTGATGGTATTGATGTATTATTTTATGGATTTGTATGGTATCTACTCTCTAGCTTGTAGTTGTTGTTGGAATATCTTGAAGAAACTTGAGTATGTAGTGGTGTATTTTTGTTTCTCTGAGAGTTGTTGAGTGTGGATCTTTATTTATGCCGCTACCGATAGGTTTATTTGCTACACCTTGCCTTTGACTATCAATATCTTGTTTAGGAAGTAGAATAACAAGCAAATGAGTAGTGTGTCATACCAAAAATGTTATTAAGAGGTTTTATTTTTTGTAGATTCTCTATTAGTTTCTCCCTCATCACCTTGCATAGGTCAAAATATTTCCCCTCTATCACCATCTAGTATGCAGTGTGAATTGTTGTTGTTGTTGAGTCTTCTCTATTGGTGTATTATATTTTGTATGCAATCCTCATTATGGCATACCACATTGAAAGTATTTTAATTCCCAAATGCTCAAGCTTTGTTTTTTTGGCGTTTCCCATGTAATCTCAATTAGTTTATCATTTTTTAGGGCTTTTTTAGTTGGGATTTCTCCAACCATACTCAACCACATTATCGCATGAATTTCCTCCTTTGTGATATAGTAGGGTTTGTAGAGGTATATGGATTTGTCATGCACTTTTCTCAAGAATAACTATGTTGAATGAACAACACAACTGAGAGGGGGGTGAATCAATTGTATCAAATTAAAACATTAAAAGCCTCAACAATAATCAGATCCACATGCATTCATTAAACCCTTAATCTATTATAATGTTTGAGCATGAAAATTAGATAACAAATCGGAAACAACCAACACCATACACAAGAGAACACCAAATTTACATGGAAAACCTTAGAAGGGAAAAACTACGGTGAGGATTAGCTCACAATATAATTAATTGTAAAACTAGTACAAGAGGCTCACTGCTAGAATAGGATGCACTATCCAAAAAGGCTCACAACTTGGGCTTACTACCAGAATAGAAAGAAGATAGAAGATATAATGTTACATAGATAAAATTATCTTAATGCAACAAATAATCCACCTCAATAGCTTCAACAACACTTGCAATCTTCTAGAGATCAAGATCCTCATCTCACTGCATTCATCAATCTTGCATTATAGCTCACACTATATTACACACTTATACACTTAATTTTGCATCACCACATTCAACTCTATTCCACACTCTTCATCTTTCATCAATTAACCTTGCATTTATACCATCTTCAACTTGAAAAACATCTTCAAGTTGGCTACACTCATCTTCCTCTTTACAAATTCAAAATAGGTCAGCACTAAGCATTCTTGTAGTGGATAGGAATGAAAATTGGACCACTACAAAACTTAACTAGGGCCCAAATCAACTCTCACATTCCATGCTACACTTTCATTAATGCTCAAGCATCTTCGAATGTAGTGTAAACACCAGGTCAGTCGTTACCTATGCAAACACCATTAAAATTTGAATTACACGCTTCCTCAAATCCAAAGATGACTTGTGAAACACACACTACACTTCATGACTATATAGAATATTCCTCTACCATCCTAAAATCCATCAAACTCCTTCACAACAATTTGCACCTTTAGAATGTATACAGCTTGTACATTCAGACTACACTTTCAAACATTACAACTCTAAAAACCAACTTTTGAAGCACCAAGCCATGAACACTCTTGAAGCATGCAAGAGATCAACACTATCAACATACCTTCAGAATTGTAATACATGAAGAAAAATTATCGAGAAACATGGAGCAAATACATTTCTCCTAGACACCTCTATAAGAAACATGACAAAACTAGTTCACACACTAGTGAACATAACTTCCTCTGACCATCGATCCAGAAGCCAAAATTCTAGATATAGAAACTTTGAACACCTCTATCCAACATATCCAAGCCACACAAGAAGATATTCAACCTAAAATAAATGTGAAGCAAAACTAGAACACCTCCGCAAACCACAACACCTCTACAACACCCTGTTTCCTTATTTTATCAATTTTCTCAATATCATCTAAACCATAAATAGAAGCTTATCAAAGCAACACCAAAGGTTAACACCAGTAACTTAACTGATGACAACATAATTCAACTAATCAAAGCAACAATCTCTTCTCAACCACTGCACAATTTTCACCAATAACAACACAAGCTTGTTGACATCAATGACAACACCTTCATAATTGCAACAAACCTAACTCAATCATTCTCATCGCAAAAATTTGGGTAATCCTTCCATACATTGAGATCATTTCATCCCACCTCCTAATACTATGGTTATATGTGGTTTGGTCTAGAGTCAGTAGGGTTTTCCAAAGCTCCTCAAAATTTGTATGGGTTATTTCAAATATGGGCCCATGGATGCATTTTCTTACATATTTTGTATACACCACATCTATGGAGATACTTGAGAATGCACCATGTTTATCTACTTCCATTTCCTTGAATGGGTACTTCTTGTATTTTAGGTGTGGCTTCTTTGTGACATTGACCAAAGTTGGTATTGCCACTATTTTTAGTTGTATTGTATGATTAGTGGAGCTCAGTTAGCATTTTTTCACTTAGAGAGTTTGAGAGAAAAGTGAGTATGTTTAGGGCTATTCGGTGTCATTTATGTCAATTAGAGACATTACATTTCAATAGTACATTTATGTCATTTTTTAAGTTGTTTGTTTCTTCTTCAAAGTCTCATTTCTCTAATCTTTTCTAATCCATTTCCTAACCATCATTTTTCTCACTAATTAGTCCTTATCTTCCTTCATATCCCCCTTTTTTCCTCTTTTAATTTCTCTTATTGAATCTCATGCAACCTTCTCCCCTTCCTCCTCTTTTAATCCCATCTTGGTCTCCATTCACTCATTTTGTTCCTACAGCCCTTGTTTCATCTTGATGATGGATCACAGAGTGTGATCCAAAATGTTGATGCAAATAAACTGCACACGGTTAAATCCAAAAAACACTCTTGTCATTTATGTCTTTTTCCCATTGAGTTTCATTAGCTTTTCTATCCATTTGTAACCTTGGACCACTAACAGTTTGATTCTATTACTTATTAATTTATAGTGTGTAATTTACATAATTTACAATATGTTTCTTTTCTATATTTATGATTTTCATCACTCTGGTTGGTGGTAATGTTTAATTGTTGTGCCATTTACATATCCTATGATGTGATCACCATCTAACCTTCTTAATCTTATCATTCTTGATTCTGTATTTTTGTGTATGTAGTAAGGTCCTAGCCACCTTACTTTTAACTTGCCTTGATTTTTGAAATTTTTATCATATAGTAGAACCAAATCTACTATTTCAAAAGTCTTAGTCCAAAGGTTTCTATCATGCCAAGAATTTTATCTTTTTTGTTCTACTTGTTGTTTGTACAAGGCTATGAGCCCATTCTCATCCAATTTTTCCAACTCTTATATTCTTTGTGTTAGGACTTGTCTTCATCCAATCATAGTGTTAGTGTGGTATGTGAGTTAGGAACTATAAAGTTCATGAGAATTTCCACATCAATTTCATATACTAATTGGAAGGGTGTAAACTTTTTAGCTCTTTTGTAGTATGTGTGGTAGGCCCAAAGTACTGTAGATATCTTTTTATCCCAGCTTGACCTATTTCCATCATAGATCTTGGTGATTTTTGTCCCAATTATCTTGTTTAGAGCTTCACTTGTGCTATTTTATTGGGGATGATATGGTGTATAATCATGAAATTTTATATTAGCTCCATAATATTTTTATTGACAAAATGTTTTCCTTGATCACTTACTATACTTAATGGGAAACCATACCTAGTGATTATATTCTTATAAAAAAACCGTGTGGTAGTCTTTGTAGTACAATCCTTAGTAGGTTCTTCTTTTGCCCACTTTGAAAAGTATTCTACCCTTATTATTATGAATCTTTCTCTATAATTTTTGGCAGGTGGATCAATGGGTCCTATGAAATCTATCACCCATTTTTCAAATGGGATCTGTGCTAGTACTAGTTTTAGGGGAATTTCATCTCTTGTGTTGGGTTTCCCTACCCTTTGACAAATGTCATGGTTCTTTGTATAATCATTTGCTTCTTTGTGAAGGGTTGGCCACCAAAGTCTGACTAGTTTAACTCTTTTGGTCTTTGTGTCACCACAATTGTGTCCTCCTACTATTCCCTCATATGCTTCTCTCAAAATGGATTCTCTCTCATGTGGTGTAATTCTCCTTCTATCAATGTATAAGGTAAGAACTTCCACACTAAGTATTATTTATCCTGTAGTAAGAGATCTCTAGTAAATTATCTTGTTGAAAAGAGTATAGCAATATCATGTAACTCTTTTGGTATCACATTTAGTCTAAACAAGTGTGCACTAGGTAGATCTTCTGGTCAATCCTCTAGTTCAGACCTTATTTCTATTTTGGATAGGTAATCAATCCCTTGATTGTTCTTTCCTAGTTTCACCATTATTTTGAACTTAAATTCTTGAAACAAAAGTAACCACCTACATATTTGGCCTTGCATGATAGGTCTATTTAGTAATTACTTTAGTGGCTCATGGTTTGTAAAGAAATTAAAGGGTGTTGATAGAAGATAATGTTTGAATTTCTGGAGAGCATAAACCATGCCTAGGGCCTCTTGTTCGGTAGTATTATAGTTTTTCTCTACCTTGGGTAATTTCTTGCTTGCAAATTCTATGATATGATCCTTATTCCCTTAGGTTGAGCCAATACTAATATTACAATTCTAGATACATCTACATGTACATGAAATGGTGTATTCCAATCTAAGAAGATTAGAATAGGGGTCGCCACAATTTTATGTTTAGGTGTGTCAAATTCTATTTGGAATTCTTCATTTTATTCAATATTTCTACCAATTTTCTTTTTAGTAGTTCTTCCAATGGTGGAACTATTATAGCATAACCTTTTATAAATTTATGGTGATAACTAGTATATCCTAAGTTTTAACTTTTGAATTTTATTTAGGAGGTGGTAGTGTCATAATTAGGGTAACTTTCATTGGTTCTTCCATCAAGCATTCTTTACAAATAATGTGCCCTACTAGTGTCTCATAGGGTACCACAAACATGCACTTCTTCAATTTTAATGCTATCTTCATACTTCAAAATATATTTAGCATCATTTTAAGTACTTGTACATGGTATTTTACCAAACTATACAATGTCCAGTCATCTAAGTATACCTCCAAGAATTCATGTATGAATTATTTTAATACATATATCATTATCGTAATGAATACTGCATGTGCATTCTTCAAGACAAATGGCATCAATGTGTACAGTAAGAACCCTATTCTATCATAAATATAGTTTTTGGTTGATCTCCCTCCTTTATTTTTACTTGTTGGTAGCCAAAGAAACCATCAGTGAATGAGTGGATTTCTATTCCCACCACTGGTTCTCATATTTCCCTGCTGAATGGTGTGGGGAAAAGGTCATGAATACAAGCTTTATTAAGTTCTTTGGAGTCAATAAAAAATCTTACCTTTCCTATCTTCTTGTTTTGTATAACCATAAGGCTAATCCATTCTACATCTTCTACTGCTTTGTTTATCCCTACTTTTACATTGATTTAGTTCCTTATTTCAATTGGATCTTCATAAATCCTTCTTTTTCATTTATCCCTTTCAGGTCTATAAATGTTCTAGGGAATAATTATTTGAATTCTGATAGGATCTCTGCAACTTGTGCAACTACTTTATTATTCCAATTTTCTCTTATTTTGGTAAGTTTAGGGTCCCCTTCTTTGGTAGTATTCACTTCTCTTAGTTGATCTGTTGATTGTAATATTTTTTTTGCTTCTATTGGGGACTCTAATTCCCTTTCTCTATGGTTGAATTATATATCTAGTTTGTGTGTATCATCTTCTTGTTGTGTCAAACATCTTTTCTCCAATAATGTAGATTCTTTGTCTAGACATTCAATATATTTTCATATTTTTTTATTGTGGGGGTGGTGTAGGGGTTTGTGGTATCGCCACTTTATTATTTTTATCTTATTTTAAAATTATCTCTTTCATTTTTAGTAGTTTGATATGTATTTTTCATCCTCATTATGAAAATAAAAGGTTTGTCTAAAATCCATCTTAAGTTATGTCCAATATTTTATTTCTCCTCGTCATTCTTGATTTATATACCAAGTATGTGCAATCAATGTTAGTTTCTAGTAGAATATTTGTATGCATAATCCTTCATCATATTCAATTCCTTATTTTCCATGTTGTGATACGAGTGGTTAAATGATCCTCTGATAAGATATTCCCATTGTATTTTGATATCTCCATGTATTCTCCTTCTTCTAGTAAGTATCTTGTTTTGATTATGATTTTAAATATTTCCCATTTGGTTAGCTGGTCTTTGTGTGTGTTGCACCAACTCATGACATTGCAAATGAGTGTGTGCTTTAATATGTCAAGCCTCAGTTCTTTAGTATGTAAAATTTGTTCTATATGTGTAATAAATGATAATAGATCTCCTACTCTTTAATAATTTGGAAGCTTAATATGTGAAATTTCATGTGAGTCTCTGGTGTCCTCCTAATCATGAATACTTTGCAGAATCCAGTAATCCTCTGGGAATAAATTTTTGGTTCTTCCTACATACATGCATCTAAAACTTCCTAACTATTTATGCTATATGTACTACTTTCTATTTCAAATTCCCCTTTTGGGTTTAGTTCTTCAAGGGTGTCATTTAGTGGTAATCGTGAGATTGTGTAGAGGTTTTTGTTCTCAGAGTTATGATATTATTTTGTGTTTACTTTTTCTATATATGATTCATTTGGGTCTTTTCCTAAGGGAATGTGGGTGATTGTGTTTTCGTCAAAAAATTATATTTCTTCCTTCCTTGAGTCTACAATGTCATTTTCATTGACAAACCACCTTACTCCTAATAGTGCATTAAATTAATCGAAGGATTTTGTAGACATCCAAATTTGATCACTTTCATATGATCAAAATCGTCTACTCTATTCATCTATTTCATTATTAATGATTAAATAATTTATTTAATCATTATTCCATTTTCTGCCTAAGGTTCCTAAAGTATGTAATTAAATAAATTAAATACTTTACCTTATCGCTTTCTTCTCTAAATTAAATAAATATGACAAATTATTTAATTTAGTCTTTTAACCCATTTGGATTAAAACCAATTTTTAATTCCTCTTTTTCTCTCTCCTTGTCACATTCTCCATAACCATCTTTTAATCCAGATTAAATTAATTGATCTGTGATTAGGATGTGCACCACTTAATCTTGATTAAGTGTCACATCCTCCATAATCTCCCACTTGCCTCTAGTCTCTCATTAATTATCCTAATTCTCTGTTTGCACAACTTTAATTAGAATCATTAGCCACATTTGGCTTACCTTTTCTGGTCAACCTTTTCGCTTACCATTTTTAGCCTGGACTCTCTTCCCCATGTGAATTTTTAATTCACATTTATTTGTCCAAGGTTCCTCTCTTTCCCATGTGAATTTTTAATTCACTTTTATCTTTCTAAGGTCTTCCCCATCCCCCATGCAAGATTTTAGAAGCCTTGACTTGTCACTTCACATGTGCGAAGGGCTTCTAGAACCTTGGACTTGTCACATCACCCACATGTGACAAATCTCTAGCTTTTTGGAGACCCTCTCTTATCCACTAAATTCTTCTAATCATTGTGAATTTTTAATTCACTTTTATTCCTCCAAAGAATTTTCTCATCCCCCAAGATCCACCTCATGTACTTCCCTACCACATCACTCCACCCTAAGACATCTCACATTCCACATGTCAGTATGTGAGTAATTGTGAGTCCTCAACTCACCATAGCCCTTCATCTTGATCTTGTTTGATCAATCCCAACCGTTGAATTCTCTAGAGAATTCTAATTAGCCTATAAATACCCCCTCATTTCCCTCATTTTGGGAGATCAAGTCTTTTGCAACAAAACTCTTGCAAAATTGTCATTCAAGCTTTCATCTATCATAGCACTTACATCATCAATTCATCTTGCATCCATTCAACTTCATTGCCATCCAAGGAGCACACAAGACTTAAAAAATCAAGGGCCAACCAAGGAAGCAACAACATGAAGGTATAACAAGCATTCCATTTGTTTTATCTTGCTTTTATATTGTCCATTTTCTTAGGCTAATCGTTGAGGTGCCATTTTATCTTGTTACTTCTTCTCATTGCACTATTAGTTTTTATCTACCATCTCACATTACAAGTAGCATTTTATTAGGATCACATTTTTGGCACGCCCGGTGGGACCCACAAAGGGGTCTCTTTCTTTTACATTTTTTGTTGTTTACCTTGTTTGCAAACTAAGGTCGCAGAGGGGTGAACTTGCCCTCCCGGACACTGCAGAGGGGCAAACTTGCCCTCCCGGACACTGTAGAGGGGCGAACTTGGCATCCCAAACGCTGCAAAGGGGCAAACTTGCCCTCTCGAATGCTGTAGAGGGGTGAACTTGCCCTCTCGGACAATGCAAAGGAGCGAACTTGCCCTCCTAGACGCTGTAGAGGGACGAACTTGCCCTCCCAGACACTGCAGAGGGGCGAACTTGCCCTCCTGGATGCTGCAGAGGGGCGAACTTGCCCTTCCATATGCTGCAGAGGGGCGAACTTGCCCTCCCAGACGCTGAAGATGGGCGAACTTGCCCTCTCGGACGCTGCAGAGGGGCGAACTTGCCCTCCCAAATGCTGCAGAGGGGCAAACTTGCCTTCCCAGACGCTGCAAAGGGGCGAACTTGCCCTCCCAAACACTGCAGAGGGGTGAACTTTCTCTCTCGGACGCTGCAGAGGGGCGAACTTGCCCTCCCGGATGCTACAAAGGGGCGAACTTGCCCTCCCAGATGCTGCAGAGGGGCAGAATTGCCCTTAACAGCACGTTCGAGAAGGTTAAAAAGTGGCATTTTAGCTTCATTTTTGTCTCTTTCTTTTGTTGTTTTGTGCTCTAATCCTCTAATCCTGTTTGTTGGTGAGTGAAGTCAGATTTCTTGCTGATATCTTACGTATTTTTGCTGCAAATCACAAAGGGTAAAAGATAAACAACTAACATTTGCTTGCAGGGCCTTTGTTTTATTCTTTGAAAATCTTTCCTTACTGTTTTATCTATTTACTTAGCATAAATAGGGGAAAGTAATATTGGTTGTTTGTTGTGTTTGTTTTATTTGTATTACCCTAAAGGGACATTAACTCGTTTTCATCCTCTCCCTTTGCACTTTTGTGCGGATCCGAAGGGGGTAGTTGGAAATGGTTAGTGTTTTCTTCTTAGAGGGACATGCTTGGGGATTTCATCACCCCAAGGGATGATCCCAACCACGCGTACCGACGGGGTATATAAAGGGGGGAGAGCCAAAGTTGTACCCCAATCCAGTTGTGTCGTAATTGGTGAAGCGTTGAAGCTAGGGTGATACCTAGATAGACGTGAAGAGTTGGTCCAAGCATTTTAGTATCTCGCTGGGGTTCCTGACTCATGCTTGTGACAGACTAGTGTTCACGATTTATGCCTCATGTACCGAGTGTATATCGAGGACTCCTTAGAAACTTTGTTCATCCTAGAGTAAGACCTTTGCTGGCCATACCCCTTAAAACACTAATCATAGGATTGTGTTTGTTCAAAGTGTCTTTCTATGAAGAACCAGTGAATTTTGATAAGTCAAACTGTCATTGAATCATTTTAAGTCCTTACCAAAATCCCTCGTCCAAACCAAATTGCATTTTCCACTGCAGAGGGGCGAACTTGGCCCACTGTTTTAGCATTTTTTTGCAGAGGGGCGGACTTGCCCCCCTATTTCAGCATTTTCTGCAGAGGGGCGAACTTGCCCCCCTTGTTTTAGCATTCTCCACTACAGAGGGGTGAACTTGCCCCCCCTATTTCTTGCATTCTCCACTGCAGAGGGGCGAACTTGCCCCCCTATTTTAGCATTTTTTGCAGAGGGGCGAACTTGCCCCCCTATTTCAACATTTTGTTTTGCAGAAGTGCGGATACGCCCTGCTGAACGGACAGTTTCATCCATTTGACCATTCCAAACCTCTGTTTAACCACCCCAAGTCTCCATCTGACAATTTGATCATCCTAAAACATTCATCTATCCAAATCTAGCATCATCCAAATCCAATCAAAATCCCATCATGAAATCAAATCCAATCCAATTCAATCCAAATCATCAAATTGATACATCATCAATTGATCCAAACAAATTCAATCAATTCAATCCTCATCTACATCATCAAGTTGATTCATCCACCAATCCTCATCCAAATCATCAAATTGATACATTCCAATTATCAATTTTGAAAGCTTTGACTTTTATGCAAAAACTTCTAGAGGCCATAACTTTTGACTCAGATGTGGGTTTTGGCTAAAATTTTATGGGTGGTTGCGTTATGAGCTGGCATGTGGATTCCCAACTTTTAAGCACATTTTCGAACCCCCAAAGTTTCATCTTAACCCTCAAAATCACAATTTACTTTTTTTTTCAGTTTCTGAAAAACATTTTCGTTAATAACTTTGAATCACTGTCTGAGATTTGGGATCTTAGTTGACAAGTCATCCAATATTAGTATTGGGTATTTCTTGGAAAAAACTTGGACTCTCAAACGTATTCCTATTAAGTTTCCTAAAATGGCAAAATTTGACAATTTTTGAAAACTGCCAAATTTGGCAAAAATTTGATTGTCAACACCTTACGTCCTCTAGTTAAAACCCATGATCTTGGTTTTAAATAAATCCTATCATATCCTTCAATCCAATCCCAATTTGAGCCCCAATTCAGTTCTAATCTGAGCATTAATCCCATCATCCTAATCTGAGCCTTCATCCAATCCTAATCTGAGCTTTCATCCAATCCCAATCTGAGCTTTCATCCAATCCCCATATGAACTTTCAATCCATCCTAGCTCTCTCTCCATCATGAATCTTTATCCCCCTCTCACACGACCAATAATAGTAGTCAAGGGGAATTCTAACTCTGTTGATGACGATAACGAAAATCTTGTTGATCATGAAGATTGTTATATAGATCCTCTTGATGCTATCATTGCTAGTAAGCTCTCTCCAATCGCCTTCCAAAATCCCACTACTTCTTCAAACTATCCCACCATGCCTTCATCCACATCTAATAATGGTTCTTATGCTACCCTTGACAAGGGATATCCAACATCAATTGACATATTCATCATGTCCTCCCTTTCAACCTCTATCCTATCCAACATCCACTTCCTCTTATCCTCATCATCATCAACAATCCAAATACCTCTACCTTAATCCCACATCCCAATCTTCTCATCCTAATCCAACACTCACACATTCCTATCACAATCCCCCATCCCAATATTCCTCCTATCCTAATCCACGATCTCAATCCCCTCATCCTTATCTACCATCCATATCCTCCTACGCCAACCCACCATACATTTCTTCCTATGGTGGTTCACCACCTCAATCTTCTTGTTCTAATTCAACATCCACACCTTCCTATCACAATCCCCCATCCCAATATCCTTACATTAATTCCACATCTTCCCATTCTAATCCTTCATCTACATATTCCTACTATCATTCACCATCCCAATCTTCCCAATCTAATCCAACATCCACATCTTCCTACATCACTCCCCCTTTCACCGCATTATATCTTAATCCTTCATCTAATCGTAATCCTCCATCTCCTCCAACCACTCCTAGTTCCCCATATAGTCCCATCCACTCCTCTAATCATAATCCTCCATCTCCTCCTAGTCCTACATCCAATCCCATCCACTCCTCTAATCATAATCCTCCATCTCCTCCTAGTCCTCCATCCATTCCCATCCCTTCATCTAATTCTAATCCTTCATCTCCTCCTAGTCCTCCATCCAATCCCATCTCCACATCTAATCCTAATCCAACTATCCCTAATCCTCCATCCATTCCAATCCCCTCATCTAATCCTAATCCACCAATTCCTAATCCTGCATCCAATCCCATCCCTTCATCTAATCCTAATCCTTCATCTCCTCCTAGTCCTCCATCCAATCACATCCCCACATCTAATCCTAATCCTCCATCTCCTCCTAGTCCTCCATCCAATCACATCCCCACGTCTAATCCTAATCCACCAATCCCTAATCCTAATCCTCCATCCATTCCCATCACTCTACCTAATCCTACGTCCCTTCCAAATGTCGCCCAAGGACTCATGCAAGAAGAGACATCATGCCCTCCCACTCTATCATGTATTGTCACTAGTGATGAGGCCCTCCTCCATCCTAGACCTATCCCTCCCATCACCATTCCTAACATTGTCCAAATGGTTGAGCCGGTCAGACCCATCGAATCCATTAAATCCCCATCTTCTACTCCTAGATCAACCCAATCCATTGAAGACATCCAATACCCTCCTCCTAGTCCTAATATTCACAAACTTCAATCCCATAACCTTCATGAATCCTCCATCCTCCTATCTCCCCCAATTGAGGAGTCCCTCCAACACTCTTCCATCATCATACATCCCACACAAGATGAGTCATGCCAAGCGCTTGATCCAAAGCATACAAGCATATCCCCTCCTCCAAATCAAGATCACTCTATCCCATCTACTCCATCTCAAGAACATAGTCTTCTATCCATTTCATCTCATGATCCATATCCTCAACCAAGTCATGATCCTATCCTCCCCTCCACCCCATCTCAAGATCACACTATCTCCTCCACTCCATCCCATGATCCCCTTTGCCTTCAAGATCCAATCACCCCATCTCATGAGCCCTTATCATCCACTGCCATAAATCTAGATCCAATTGTACTCCCCAATTCCTCTCATGATCCCTTATCACTCATTCCTCCTAATGCTGCTATCCCCTCATCTCCATCGCATGATCCTTCATCGCCATCTAGTCTTACCATCCCAATGCCACTTTTGTATCACCTAGGTAATATTACATGCATTCATGGTGGTCTTCTTGCTGAAACAAAACAAAGTCTATGCACCACCTTTCCTCCTCCACCTGCTAACACACTCGCATCATGTTTCCAAAATAATAAGCATCCTAACATAGATCATATGCTCAAGAACATGAATTATCAAGGAAAAGGTTTAGGCCTTCATGAGCAAGGTACTTTAGAGCCCATCCAACTTAAAGAACATCCAAGCACACATGGTCTTGGCTATGTCTCCCAAAACTCACACTCTAAAGATGTTGGTACAACCTTCGTACATCCTAAACGATCCTCTTCTAAAGGCACAAGAGGTACTTCCCATCATTCTACCAAGTCATATGCCGCCATCCCCCCTCCTCCATCATATTACCTAAAAACAACCATCCATCTTCCTCCCTCATCCTCTCAATCCATTTTGGGTCCTTATGTCCCTCCATCCATCATTGCTCATTTTCCATCTACTATGGGTTTGTATATCCCTCCATCACACCCCACACATCCTCCACATACACCATCCATTTTGGGTCCTTATATCCCAAAATCACCCCCTCCATCTTATCCTATTCATCCTTTCATACATCCACCCCCTCTCCCTCGTACACAACATAAAAATCCTACCTACATAACTCCTAATTAGGATCAACCTACACATTCCCCATCTACACATAATCATCATAACCCTACCTCCATCACTCCACATCATCCATCTCCTCATACCCATCCCATTGCTAATAGACGCACTTTGGATGCCAAAGCAACAATGCATAAATCCAAACATCCACATGAATCTAAAGCTTCTCATGTCCCCTTCCACATACATGTTGAAGAAAATAAAAATCAAGTCCAAAATCAAAATCAATCCAAAAGGCCACAAAGGCCCATCGAAGCAAAAATAAAAACCATGTGGATCCCAAAGAAAAAAGGTGCCATACCTTAAATGGAAAAGTCCATAACGACATCCAAAGTTGTTATTTCCCCACAAAATCATTCACCTCCTCCATCTCCTAAATCTTTTTTGGGTCCCTACATCCCAAAATTCACTATCCCAATGCCTCCATTATTGCCACACTCTCCATCCATTCATCCACCTATCCTTTCACATCCACCATCCCATGTGCCAATGTTGGTCCTGAACACCTTCCCCCATCACACATCCACTCCATCATTCCATCCATACACTTTCCAACATCCCATCCACTATCCCCTCTATCTCCCCCATCAAATCCCTTTAATCCATCCTCTTTCATAATCCATCCATTCTAATAAGGTTGTACCAACATCCGATGGTCACTTTACACATGGACTCTTATTACCTCATATGGAACTTGATGCATGAGTCCTTCATCCCTATCCTTATCAACTGTCTTCTAAAATCTGCATATCCATATCCCTATCTTTATCCATCTTCATCCACATCCTAGTCCAAAAAATCACCAAAAAAAGAGAAAAAAGAGAAAAAATCAGAAAAAATCAGAAAAATATATTAAAAAATATATGAAAATCTGGCAAATAGGCATCATGTGTAAATCCCCCATCTAGTCTCCTTCCAAGATTGGGGGCAACATCCCCTTATGCATTCCTTTCCTCCATCTCCTACATCTACCTATCTTCCACATCTTACCCACCATCTTTCGCATCCTATCCAATCCCACCATCTTCCTTGTGATCTTGATAAAGATAGGGGAAAACCTATATACATGTGTTGGACATCTCTTGGCATATCTTCCCCTCATCCATACACTATCATATTCCTTCCACACATCTTTCTATCCCTCTTTCCTCATCATGCATGACACATCTAGAGTGGGGGCATCTCGTTATTTGCAATGAAGTCCTTGGTGACATCGTCCATCCATCCCTCCAAGTAATCCTTTCCATCTCTCCATCCTACCCATCCTTACCTCCCCATCCATTTATCCATCTATTCATCCCTTCTATCTACCAAATCCTTATCTTCCTATACTCCCATCCTACTACAATCCATATCTGTTCGCTCCTTTATTTCCCCATCCTTTTATCTTCCTTCCCTCTTGCCTCATCACACATGACACATCTAGAGTGGGGGCATCTCCTTCTTTGTGTCTTAGTCCTTGAGACATCGTACATCCATTGCTAAGGGAATCCTCTCCATCTCCCCATCCTACCCATCCTTTTGCCCCCATCCATTTATCCATACAATAATCCCTACCATCTTCCAACCCTTATCTTCCTATACTCTCATCCCCTAGTCATCCCATCCATTTATCCATCCAATAATCCATTCTATCCCTCCAATTTTGTATCCCTCTATCCACCTATCCTCGCATCTTTCTATCTCCCCATCTTTATCCATCCATCCATTTCCTTCTATCTCATCATCCCTTGTCATTGGTATCTATCTATCGGCTACCCCCATGAAATCCAATGCCATGCTATCTCGCTATCATCATTCCTATCTATTTCTCACATCTTTACAATATCCTCTCAATCTTCATCTCATCTATCCATTTATCCTAGCATCTTCTTATCCATCCATCCATTTCCCTCTATTATCCCTTGTCATTGGTATCTAGCTCTAGGCTACCCGCATGCAACCCAATTCCATTCACATCGTAATTCATCCCTCCTATCTATTTACCACATCTTTCTCACATCTTCATTGCTCATCTATCCATCATCTCACCTTTCCAATTCATATTCTAATGATCTGATTACCTATCCCATCCCTGAGCTTCACATCCTACATATCTTACACATATCAACCATCGTCCTATCCAATCCTGCAAGTCTATCTTATCTCATCATATCGGCTCCATCCTTTTTTCCATTTATCTTGGCCATTTCATCATCCCTTATCTATTGTTTGTCATCGGTCTCTTGTCGAACTACGTTGCCCCTGCGCTTTCACATAGGCAAGGTCGATCATTTGATCCACACCCGAGGTTCTTCCTTTTGTCTGTCTTGTCCTCTTCCATTGTTTATCTTTGGCCTTGTGTCGAACTACATTGCCCCTGCGCTTTCATGTAGGCAATGCCAATCATTTGGTCCACCCCCTGGGCATTTGTCTGTCTGGTCTTTTTCATCCATTGAGGTCTTCATTGTCCTCTTTCTGCTTTTATCCATGGTCTTTTATCGAACTACGAGGGCTCTACGCTTTCATGTAGACAAGGTTGATCTTTGATCAACCCTCGAGCCCCTAGGTCTTTAGGGTGTGTCTATTTCGTCGAATCATCATTTTATCCTCTTGTCACCTTATGTCTCATCGTCTTGTCATGTCATCAAGAATTTCCCTATCCTAGCTGGTGCTTACAAACAACGGTCATCTGTATCACAAGATCCAATTAGTTTCTTGTATCCTACGTCATATCGATCTTTTAGTTCTATCCATCATCAGTCTCAATAGGATGTATGCTTCCTAACAAACCTCATCAAACTCATCCATCATCTTGATCCTATGGCAAAGGACTTTTGAAATTGATTGTGATCTTTTGATGCTTTTGAATTTTATTTATCATTTGAGCTCCCTATCATCACTTTTCATGGTCGTCTTGATCCATCATATCATGGTGTGCTTTGACCAGTCAACATAGGGGCATATCTTGCTCATTTCTTTGTTTCTATCTTCTTGGTTGTCCCACGTAGTACCCACCAAGATCCCTGAGGTCTTGTGTTATGTTGGGGCATCCTTTTGTGCTTGTGGTTATTCCAATACCTGGCCTGACCAAAGTCATCACAACTTTGGGGTGTTGGGATAGCCTTCTTGTATGTTGTGTTTGTTTTATGCATTAGACACTAATTCGTCTTGGTTTACATACCCTGACGCCCAGTGTCTTATGCTATAGCAAAAATCAATCGTCTAAGGATGGAAAATTGCATTAGGATTGCATTTCATTTTCCATTCCATCATCTTGCATATCTCCCCCATCCTCATCCATTCAAATAATCAAATCACACTCTTGGTCTTAGCCTTGCTACAAGCGTTCATCCAATCATCCTCATCATCATCATCATCTTTATCATCTGTGGGATGTATCCTTCCCTATCCTTGTGTTGTTTTAGGATGTATCCTTCCCTCGTCAACAACACTCTCATCGGGACATATCTTTCCCTATTCTTGTGTTGTTTTGGGATGTATCATTCCCTCGTCAACAACACTCATCCTCATCCTCATCCGGATGTATCCTCCCCTATCCTTGTGTTGTTTTGGGATGTATCATTCCCTTGTCAAAAACACTCATCCTCATCCTCATCAAGATGTATCCTTCCCTATCCTTGTGTTGTTTTGGGATGTATCATTCCCTTGTCAACAACACTCCATCAACCATCCGCCCAACCTGGCTTGTACCTGGACTAGGGCAACATCACATTTTTCCTTGCATCCATTTGTGCTCACCTTTACCTCCCATCACTTATCATCATTTTTTTTGTTTCATCACTTTACATTGTCATTTTCATATCCCCTCTCATCTCTCATCCTTTACCCCATCTCTTCCTCCTTCATCACTTGCCTAATTTTTTTCCCTCTTTCCAACCATACCATCCATTTCTTCCTATCGAGAGGTCACCCGGGACCCCTCTCTTTTCCCCCGTCGCCCTCTCGAGGGGGCATACCCTTCCCATTTATCTATTTTCTCAGCCATAATCTTCATCCATTCCCCCGCTAATTTGGACAGCTCGAGTCCTCCTCCCCAAGCTGGGGCATCATCCTCTGGTTAATTCCTCTATAGAGTCATCTGCACTTTCTTTTCTTCGAAGCACGGTTATTCTAACGGTACTTCGAAGAGGGGCAAAATGTAGACATCCAAATTTGATCACTTTCATATGATCAAAATCGTCTGCTCTATTCATCTATTTCATTATTAATGATTAAATAATTTATTTAATCATTATTCCATTTTCTGCCTAAGGTTCCTAAAGTATGTAATTAAATAATTTAAATACTTTACCTTATCCCTTTCTTCTCTAAATTAAATAAATATGACAAATTATTTAATTTAGTCTTTTAACCCATTTGGATTAAAACCAATTTTTAATTCCTCTTTTTCTCTCTCCTTGTCACATTCTCCATAACCATCTTTTAATCCAGATTAAATTAATTGATCTGTGATTAGGATGTGCACCACTTAATCTTGATTAAGTGTCACATCCTCCATAATCTCCCACTTGCCTCTAATCTCTCATTAATTATCCTAATTCTCTGTTTGCACAACCTTAATCAGAATCATTAGCCGCATTTGGCTTATCTTTTCTAGTCAACCTTTCCACTTACCATTTTTAGCCTGGACTCTCTTCCCCATGTGAATTTTTAATTCACATTTATTTGTCCAAGGTTCCTCTCTTTCCCATGTGAATTTTTAATTCACTTTTATCTTTCCAAGGTCTTCCCCATCCCCCATGCAAGATTCTAGAAGCCTTGACTTGTCACTTCACATGTGCGAAGGGCTTCTAGAACCTTGGACTTGTCACATCACCCACATGTGACAAATCTCCAGCTTTTTGGAGACCCTCTCTTATCCACTAAATTCTTCTAATCATTGTGAATTTTTAATTCACTTTTATTCCTCCAAGGAATCTTCTCATCCCCCAAGATCCACCTCATGTACTTCCCTTCCACATCACTCCACCCTAAGACATCTCACATTCCACATGTCAATATGTGAGGGTTTGTGAGTCCTCAACTCACCATAGCCCTTCATCTTGATCTTGTTTGATCAATCCCAACCGTTGAATTCTTTAGAGAATTCAAATTAGCCTATAAATACCCCCTCATTTCCCTCATTTTGGGAGATCAAGTCTTTTGCAACAAAACTCTTGCAAAATTGCCATTCAAGCTCTCATCTATCGTAGCACTTACATCATCAATTCATCTTGCATCCATTCAACTTCATTGCCATCCAAGGAGCACACAAGACTTAAAAAATCAAGGGCCAACCAAGGAAGCAACAACATGAAGGTATAATAAGCATTCCATTTGTTTTATCTTGCTTTCAAATTGTCCATTTTCTTAGGCTAATCATTGAGGTGCCCTTTTATCTTGTTACTTCTTCTCATTGCACTATTAGTTTTTATCTAGAATCTCACATTACGAGTAGCATTTTATTAGGATCACAGTTTCTTTGGTGGCAACTACTTGAAATTCTAAATTTTGTATTACTCCTCTAACACTTACTTCTACTCATTTCCAAGTTCCAAAAATTTTCATCCTGGTGCCATTTACTAGGCTAATATTGTAGGGTGTTTGTTCAAGTTTAAGTTTTCCTATTTGTCCCCATACCCTTTTTGGGAGCATGTTTATATTAGCTCCTAAGTATACCATCACATTGGTTATTTGCTTATATTTGATGCTAATTTTAATCATGATGGTTCATGTCTTCCATTATCTATCATTCTTCCCTATTGTTCTTATTTGTGGTGCTTTATTTTGTTTGTTCTAGTACTTACAAAATTGGTTTATTTTATCCAATAGATTGGAATTTTTAGACATTTTTATCAGTTGTTTGAGAATTCCCACTTCTTGTTCTGATAAGTAGTCACTTTTTTTGGTGTCTTAGGCTTGTTCTTTTGTGATAATTTTTGTTGTTTTTGTTCCACTATTTGGTCATGTTGTATCTTGGTTGTCTGGAATTCTTCCTCATTTGTAGTAGTTTATTTTCTATGAATATATATCTATAATTTATGGTATTTATTCCCTATTTGGTAACTAATTCTACTATATTTTTATTTGTATTGCTTGATCCTATATAGTTTTGTTACCATTCTTTAGATTTACTAGTCTTGGCAGTGTCAATATCAATTTTCTCTACTTTTTGATACATCTTATTTGTTTCCTATGGTTCCTTTGGTATTTTCCTTAATACTCTTGCTCCTTTATGTATATTTAAATTTTGGAGCTCATCACTTTTTGATTACGGTGCCACATTCTTATAATAGATTTGGGATTTTTTGTAATTGAATATATCTTGCTCTGTGCTTTCACAAAATCCACATGGCTTCTTCTTATCACCCCAAGAATTGGTTGTGAAGTGTTATTTCTTACCAAAATTAAAGAAGGTAGCATTTATTTGCATTCTTCTTCCTCTACCTTGGCCTATCTCTCCTCATAATTGGACTCTATCATTATATGGTCCTTGATTTTGTTGGTTTTGCAAGGCATTTAGATTCTTGTGGTTTTTACTTTATACCCATGGTCTCATAGGTAAAGTGTTCTTTCTTCCAAACCTTTTAAATATACCTACCTTTATTGGTCATTATGGTTTTCTATGTTTGTATATTCTCTTAACTAAAATAGTTGTGATGGAAAATCTTCTATTTTACATGGCCATCCCATTCTCTGCAAGTTCCACAGTAGATTGAGTTCATATTTTTAGGTAGTGCCCTTAGATCTACCCTTAGCATGTTTGCTTTATTTTCTCCTATTTCCTTTGGGAATTAATTTCTTAAGTGACCTTCCCATCCATAATAGGTACACTCTATATTAGGTCTTTGTTCCAACATATCCTTCTTTTCCACAATATCATGTCAAATTCTTATTTGTTCCACTTCCAATCTTAATTTCTCCATTTCCTTGTTTTATTTTTCCTTCTCTAGTTTTCACTAGGATTGGTTTTCAATCCAACAAGCCAAAGTGACTAATTTCATATATGTATTAAAACTTCTTCTATCTAAATCCACTTTGATTTCCAATGTTACTCCAACCATGAAGATGAAACAAACATTTCAGAACCCAACCAAGGTTTTGAAACCTTCATCAAATCCCACGATACCCTTATTAAGTCTGAAGAGATTCATATTATAAATGTTACATTATTCAAGAGGTGTTATAATAAAGATATTTGGATGATTACAAAGGTTTTTGAAACCTTTTCCATATTCCAACAAGGTTGTCAAAACCAATGAATTCTCTGAAAAGCTCTCATTGTCATTCCCATTTAAAATTCCAAAATTATCAAAAGTAAATGCAAGAATGGAAGGCTCATAGAACCAAATTTCAAGGGTGCCATTAATGATTACCTACCACTTCCAGATATTAATTACATGTGCCTATATAGAGTTTATACATTATCTATAAAACTAATTTCAACAAACATTCAGAGACGAATTCAACTAGCAACAGAGGAGTACAATTAAGGAAGACCTTTGGGTAGTATATTCATAGCATACGAGTTTAACACAAAGGTATAGTGATTTCCTTCTTGGCTTGGCTCACCATAATATAATTCGAAGGTAATCTTTATAAATTTGAGAATTGAACACTGTTTGATATCCCATATATGTTAGAAAGAGACACTGCAAATATCATTTGGTGTTGTCATTGATGGAAACCCTAGTCAGTGATTTGATCCACACGACAACATTTTCTCATACGGGTAGTCAGATCAAAAAATTTTGATTAACTGTCAAACAATAATAGAGCATCTGACATAATTGTATTCATTGTTTCACATGTAATTTTTTGTTATCATTTTGATTTGTGGATCTCGAGAAAGTTATTTTGGTGTACGAACTATCTTATCCAAGAATCATCTTGATTCGTGTGTAAGTTAGAAGATCCGATGTATTGTTTTCTTGTGTAACAATGCATGAAGGCCGACTTAGTCAATATAATATGTTGCGGATATTTGAGGAGTATTTGTTTAAGTATTTTTGTATTCGATCATGTTGATTTGGGTCATTAATATGCTATGGCCAACTTTGGTTGGTGCGCATTGAGAATTAATTATGGATTGAACCGACAGTTTGTAAATATTTTCATACTTTTGTTGGAGTCAACTTGTAGCGATTAAATCTCTAGTCGTGGATATATATAAGTGATCGATTATATCATTTTTATATAGATGCAAAGTGAGTTGATGTGAGTTACAAATATCAGAAGGATTATAGAGAGATTATGCATAGTTTCACTTGTGCATAAAAGGATTTGTGATGTGAATTGAAGCAAAGCAGAGCAGAAGAGAAAAATCAAATAGATGGTCAAGAAATTGATTGTTGTACGTAATCGCAAATTTAATTACGAATTAGTAGATGTCATTCCTTCAGTTCAATTCATTAAATGGATTTAATCTAAATATTTTGTAAGGCAGTGAGCCTTTTTTTTATGAGCAGTGAGCTCTAGGCAATGTGCCTGAATGTAAGTGCATTCCCATTGTGTAAAACTTATTTTTGAGTATACTCAGATAATATTGTGGATTGACCTTCCACCATGGTTTTTCCCCTAACAGGGTTTTCCACATAAAAAATCTTGGTGTTATGTGTGTTGTCGATTTATGCTTTCATGGTTATTAATCAGATCTAAGAATAAGGGTTAATAAGTTTAATATATCTGAAATTTTGTGACAACTAATTCACCCCTTCTCTTAGTTGTTTGCCCTTGTGTTTCCAAAAATTAGTATCAAAGCCTAGTTCCTCAAAAGAAGTTTAACAGCTTGGGGAAGATTTGGTAAAGAAATTCAATGGATTCAAGTAGGCTTCAGCAACAACTTTTGGTGGCCCTAGATGATCTTGATCAGTCAAAATCTAAAGTTTAGAAATTGAAATAAAACCTCATGGATGCTGAGAAATTCATTGAGTCATTGAAAGATAAAATTAATAAGTCCAAGGAGAAGAGAAAGGAACTCTGTGATCAGATCAAGCAGAAAGATAGTAAGAGCATGGAAGATGAACAACTGATTCAAGCCCTAAAGGAAAAGATAGAAGAATGTGAGAAGCTTACCAGAGATAACACAGTCCTAAAGCATGAGATGGAATTTTTTATGATGAGAATGACCGAGACTGAAGACAGAAAGAAGAAAGAAAAAAATCTTGTTCGGTTCTTGAAAGATAAATCTGAGGAATGCGACAGAATTAATGATGGATTCATTAATCTAGCACTTGAAGTGCAACAATCTAGAAACAATGAAGAAGAGCTTGAAAGACAAGTTGCTACCCTCAAAGATGAACTTTCTACTGCAAATGAATTCAAGGAGAATTTCAAGATTAGCTCAACTAAGCTTGATGAACTAATTAGAATTTAGAGAGTAGAAGGAGACAAGTGAGGTCTTGGATATGAGGAAGGAGAAAGTTCCAAATCTAAACAAAGCAGATTTAGGCAAGGAAATTAGATGAACAAATCTGGAAGGCATCCGGTAAGACAACCTAATGCTCAAAGATTCAATGGCTACTGTTTTGTATGCAATAAATTTAGTCATATGGCTTCTCAATGTAGAAGTAGAATGAATTCAAGTGGTCAATCATTTTTCGTTCGGTGCTTTAATGCAACAAGTATGGTCATAAGTCAAATGAATGTAGAAATATGATGAAAAAAATTTTTTAGAGATGTTAGATGTTATACATGCAATAGATTTGGCCATATTGCTAACTAGTGCAGATCAAGAGAAAATCAATGGAACGACTGGTCTAGACAAAGAAATATGGTGTGCTATAATTGCAACAAATCTGGTCACATTGCTAGATTTTGTAGAAGCGGAAAGGGTTCGGTAAATCAAAGTTTGAAACATGAAGAAGGTAAAATGGTTGAAAGGTTTTGTGATCTTAGAGGACTAATTGGTCCTAAGATGGAAACAATTTTGAGTGCATTGAAAGAAGCACAAGATGCCATGGCGGTCATTGATCTAACTAACCTTGAATCTACAAAGATGCAATCTTACTTATTATGTGGTCACGTGGTTATCTTGGAGAGTCTCAATAAATTTTGGGACACGAGTTTGAACCTATTGAATAACAATTTTGCAAATCTATTCAAGTTTATGTAAGTTGAAGAAGCTTGTTTGTACATATGTAGTTTGTTCATAGAAATTTTTGTTTGACTGTTGGTAGGTGGATTCCTGCCTTTGCCATTGATGTCAAAGGGGGAGAATGAGATAGTGAAAAATTCCTTAATCATCTCAGAGGGAGTTGTGTTTTTGAAATTTTGAAGGTTGACAGTGTATTCATGTTGGTACTAATCCGACACTTAGTCATTTTTCTCTAAGTGTTGTCATCAATGCCAAAGGGGGAGATTGTTGGCAACAGACACTACAAATATAATTTGGTGTTGTCATTGATGGAAACCCTAGTTAGTGATTTGATCCACATGACATCATTTTCTCATACTAGAAGTCAGATCAAAATTTTGTGATTAACTGTCAAACAAGAACAGAGCATCTAATAGAATTGTGTTCATTGATTCACATGAAATTTTATGTTATCATTTTGAGTTGTGGATCTTAGGAAAGGTATTTTGGTGTACAAACTATCTTATCCAAGAATCATCTCTATTCGTGTGCAAGTTGGAAGATTCGATGTATTGTTTTCCTGTGTAGCAATGCATGAAGGTCAACTTAGTGAACATAATATGTTGTAGATATTTGAGGAGTATTTGTTTAAGTATTTTTGTGTTTGATCATGTTGATTTGGGTCATTACTATGCTATGGCCAACTTTGGTTGATGCGCATTGAGAATTAATTATGGATTGAATTGATAGTTTGTAAATATTTTCATACTTTTGTTGGAGCCAACTTGTAGCGATTAAATCTCTAGTCACAGATATATATAAGTGATCGATTATATCATTTTGATATAGATGTGAAGTGAGTTGATGTGAGTTGTGAATATTTGAAGGATTATAGAGTGGTTATGCACAGTTTCACTTGTGCATAAAAGGATTTGTGATGTGAATTGAAGCAAAGCAAAGTAGAATCAGACCGGAGGTCAAGAAATCGATTGTTCTGTGTAATCAGAACTGGAATCAGGCATTAGTAGATGTTATTCCTTTAGTTCAATTCATCAAATGGATTTAATCTAAATATTTTGTAAGGAAATGAGCCTTTTTGTTTATGAGCAGTGAGCTCTAGGCAATGTGCCTGAATGCAAGTGCATTCCCATTTTGTAAAACATCTTTTTGAGTATACTCAAATAATATTGTGGATTGGCCTTCCACCGTGGTTTTTCCCCTAACAGGGTTTTCCACATAAAAAAATTGGTGTTATGTGTGCTTCTGATGTGTTGTTGATTTATGCTTTCATGGTTATTAATCAGATCTGAGAATAAGGGTTAATAAGTTTAATAAATCTGAAATTTTGTGACAACTGATTCACCCCGACTCTCAGTTGTCTTCCCTTGTGTTGCCAACAATATAAGTCAATTAAATCATTTCCCAAGCATAAATTGTGTTAATACCCGTTGGAATTATATACACCATGAATTTTAAGTATCTAGGTTATGAATAATTTGCCTGGTTTATCTATTACATTGTCAAAAATTGGGGACACTAAATCAGGGCAAGTAAATTTGAATGAATTCTAGGAAAGAATTGGAAAAGAATATAGGCCTCCAATTATCTAATGTTTGATTGAGAGTGGATTGTTGCAATTTGCAGTCTTTCTAATAGCAATATAATATATAGACTTTATATTGGAGTGCATTAATCACTATGACTCCAATACAAGAGAAATCAAAATGCATGATAATAGATTGGTTTTCCAGATAAATAGGGATACCTTTGCCTCATGTTTGAAATTTCCATAAAGAGGTGTATGAAAATTTTAATTTCACTCTCTCTAACCAACGCTTTCAAGAGAAAAAGGGACAATGCAAGAATTTTATTGCCCAAGAATAGTTTGCTACTCTAAAAAGAGGAAAATCATAGCTTCCTAAGAAGCTACATAGGACTCATTTTGTTGATGAAATAGTTGACATGGTTGTTCTTCTACATAGGTTGAAAGGTAATGAAAGGGCTCACAAATTTAAAGATTTGATGTACTTCTTTATACAAATAATCATGCATGGTGAGTAATATCTTGATTTGGCTCAGCTCATGTGTGACAAAATGCATTCTATGATAATTCATTTTCCTCTCAAAAATTCATTTTATGTGTCCTACTTGTTTTATGCTATCGCCTACACCAAACCTTGGCCAGGTTTGAGACCAATTGAAGTTCAAGATGAAGAAGTGCAAATATATCACTATTATGATCAGCTCCAATTAGAGAAAAGTTTCAAATATTTTAGAAGGGTGAAAGATGCATTCGCCAATGAGAATGGTAAGGGACATTCAAGATGATATAGGTCTGATAATTTTCCCATAAGTTGTGCAATTGATTGATACTTTTTTCAACCACTTCATATAATTTCAAAGGTTTACTTACATCAGGGTTGGAGGTTTTGATGGAATTCCTTATGAGTTGCCCAGATATGTAGAAGATAATTTTGTCCTTATTGAAGTATGTAGACAAATTACAAAAGTGAGTAAATGATGTCAAGAGAGGAAGAAAGTAGGCATTCAATTCCTTATTGGTCTTATAATTCTATGTTTGATTCCCTCAACATTGAAAGATATTTTGCCAAATACACAATGCAATTTTTTGAGAGGAGATTCCCCTTTGATAGTAAATATTTTTAAAGAAAATCTACAACTAGGGTCAATTTTTTATCATATCCCACACCTGGGTGATCCCACAATACTAGTTTACAATATTTGGTCAAACTAGACATTGAACTGAATTTTTTTAACTAAATCTTCACTTTCAGGCACCTATAGCTACTAAAGCGTGAGGGATTTGAAGATGATGCAAACTAATGATATGTGAAATTTTTTCTATAGATTCTAAATATATTTTTTTAAAAATTGGAATCAGATTGCATTTCTTTTTCCATCTCCTTCAAAAACTAGTTTTTAACAGTAAACACCATTTTTAAAGAGTGATGTGTACTTGATAACAGATAACTTTTTTTATATGAAGGATAAAACTCTATTTAAAAAAAAAAATAGATATGTAACTACGATATCTAGTGCATGCAATTGGTTTCATAACATTTCATTGAATTTTTTTTCTTAATTAAGTTTTTAATTCAAACTAATTACAATTTAGACATAGGTTTACTTGCTAACACAACTTTTTTTGTATGTATCGAAATTATTTTTTTTGTTGGATCAAGGACAATGGGACATCAATATCTAGTGCATAAATATTTTCAAAAATAAATTAATAATCTGCTATTTTTCCACATGTGTAAAACAAAGAGCTTGATTTTCAATAAAAACCCTATGTTTAATTAAACCTAAAAGAATACATAATAAAACCAAAATATATTAAAATTATATTTGATGGATAGCTCGTTCTGAGGACTACCATCATACAATTGGGTCTGTGAAGTTTCCTCCATTGTCATCCTCAACCCAAGCTTTGAAAGGCAAAATGTTTCAAAATTTTGGTAGAAGAGGGGGAGAAGGGTGAAAAAGGGGGGTTTGAGCGAACCCCCTTCACTCGAACCCCCCTTGACCCATTCACTCGAATGGTAGTTCGAGTGAATTGGGTTTCACTCGAACCCCTTTGAAATAATATTTAAAAAAGGTGGTCGGGGTAGTTCGAACAAACCCTTGGCCGATGTCCACTCAAACCCTTGGTCAATAGGCTTATCATTATTTTATTATATAATTAAATATGCATATAAGTATGTGTTTCTTTTTTTATTTTTTCAATATCAACATTAGAAGATTAATTCACATTTTTATCCATCAAGGGAGATTTTGGAGATTTTGGATTTGTGAAGTCATCTTCCATCAAGGGAGATTTTTGATATTTTTAGAGATTTTGTATTTGTGAAGTCATCTTTTGGTCTAGAGGATTTGTGAAGTCATAATTTTGGTCTAGAGGATTTGTGAAGTCATCTTCCATCAAGGGAAATTTTGGAGATTTTTAGAGATTTTGGATTTGTGAAGCCATCTTTTGGTAGAGGATTTGTGAAGTCATCTTTTGGTAGAGTAAGAAAATTGTAAATAAAAGAACAAGAAAAAACTAAACTAAACGAAAGTATTCACAAGAAGAAGAACAAAAGAACCATAGACAAAATTTGGCAAGATATCATAGAAAGAAACAAGGTATGCATATTTTCTTTCCTATTTTTAATATTATTCCAAAAATATTTTTTATTTCCTATTTAATATATAATATTTTTAGCATGTTAGTTATTTCTAGTTTTGAACATTTCTAGCTTAAGTAACCCCCTCTCTCTCCCTATCCTTATCTGGATCCACCTTCCTCTATCTCTATCATTCTCTCTAAGGGACCCTCTATCTCTCTCTCCCTCTTTCATTCAACATTTTAATTTATCCTACACCAAATTGATCAAGGGGTTCATCTTTTTTAATCATGGTTTTTATTTTGTCTATTGGTTTAAAAAGAACAACTTGAATTTTCACTCTTGTTGGTTTAAAAATAACAACTTGAATTTTCACTCATTGGTTTAAAAAGAACAACAACCTTGCATTTTCACTCATTGGTTTAAAAAGAACAAAAACCTTGCATTTTTACCTCAATGGTTTAAAAAGAACAGCAACCTTGAATTTTTATAAGCATTGGTTTAAAAAGAACAACAACCTTGAATTTTCACTTATTGGTTTAAAAAGAACAACTTTCATTTTCACTCATTGGTTTAAAAAGAACAACAACTTGCATTTTCATGAGCACTGGTTTAAAAAGAACAACAACCTTGCATTTTCACTCATTGATTTAAAAAAAACAACCTTGCATTTTCACCTCATTGGTTTAAAAGGAACAACCTTACGTCTTCACATTTCATGGGTTAAAATAAACCACAACTTTAATTTTGTTTTCTCTTTCACATTTAGTGGGAGCTTTAGCAATGACTATGGATTCATCACTTGGTGGTGAATGATCTTCTTTAGTGTTTGCAGATGTTACTAGGAGGAGCTCTTAGATCCTGTTGTTGCAGAAGGGTTATTTCGCATTTGCATGGACATTATTTGAAGATGTGCAACATCTTGGAGCCATGGAGGACTCTTGTGAGTCTTTGGTTGAGGTGTTGGTGGTGCTTGATAGGTGATGTTGGTTTAGAGTTTGTTGTGTTTCATGTCATGGTATACTCTTGATTGTGCATTAGAGTTTTTGTATGATGCATTGCTCTTGAGACCATGGTATGTTCACCTGGAGCATGAGATCTCCTAAGGAGGATGTGTAGATCATGATGTCATGACAAGTTCCTGGTTCAGATGATTGGAGCTTTGGCAATGGTATGGTAATTCTCTATGTGGGTGCATTGTTCATATGCTTGAGAACTTCATGATAGTGCAGTGATGCATTTGGAGTTTAGCATGAGATGATCAGTTGCAGGTGCTCATGGATATAGGAAGAATAAGGTGACACATTTGGCTTTTAGAGGTGTATGTAGAAGTCTTTTCTACAAATATATGATGTGCAAAATTTTCTCTTTGTGGTCTTGGTTATGGGGACTTGTGGTGAGGGTTGTATAGGTTGTGCATATCATTGTGGATGGTTCCTTGAAACTACATGTTTACACTCTCTGTGTGATGTTGGTGGTAGAATTTTTATGCCTTTTATCTTTTGGATTTGGCATTACCCATGCAGTGGGAGTTCCTGGATGTATTTTGTCTTCTTCAACTAGTTGGCACATGGAGCTTGTATTTGCAATTGATGGGTTGGCTATGTAAGTGGCATGAGTTTGTTGATGTGGATACTTTGGAGGTATGTGTGATTGGATGGATTAGCACTTGTTGTGCATGCTATTTTTAGTCACGTGGGTTGATCAGTTGGATGGGAGCAGTCATTTTTCTGGTTGTAGTTCTAGCCGATATTCTATCTTGTTTCTGGAGAATGACTTCATGGTTGTGTTCACTTTGAGGGCTTTGAAGTTGGTTGTGTTGCTTTTGTATATCTTGTGAGCATAGTGGAGTGGTGGTAGTGTTGTTTCCCTTGTCATTTGTAGGATCTAATTCTTGTGTTCTTGATACTAGTGCATATACACCTTGACTCATTCCTTTTTCCTATGGTGGATGGCTAGAATTGTTGCCTGAGTTGGTAGACATCTTGGATGTTGGTGCAGGTGTCTTGGTTGGAGTGTAGAAGCATTGTTTAAGATTCTTGAGTTTTCTTTGGAAGGATCCAATAATTTCTTCGTCAAGTGGGATAATGTTGAGAAATGTGACTCAAATTTATTGGCTTGATCGACTTCCTAGAGCAGTTGTGTTGTCCTCCATCATTGGCTTGAGTTAATTCGTTGGTTTTCAAGTTTTTCTAACTTAATTCACAAGGTTCTAAAGTTTCATAACCTCCCAACTTAGCAATTGTGAAGCAAAGGCTAATCCCTTTGTTGTCAATGTGTCATGGGTTTTGTGAAATTCACATCCTTTAACTTGAGGCTCGTAAGTTTGGATTTTGAGTGACAGAGCAATCCCTTTGTTGTCGACATGTCACGGGTTTTGTGAACTTCGCAACCTCTGACTTGAGGTTTGGAAGTTCGGGTTTTGAGCAACAAATCAATCCCTTTGTTGTCGGCGTGTCGTAGGTTTTACGAACTTTGCAACCTCTGACTTGAGGTTTGGAAGTTTGGGTTTTGAGCGATAGAGTGATCCCTTTGTTTTTGGCGTGTCGTAGGTTTTGTGAACTTTGCAACCTCTGACTTGAGGTTTGAAAGTTCAAGTTTTGAGTGACAAAGCAATGCCTTTGTCAGCAAGTCATGGGTTTTGGCAACTTCACAACCTCCATCATGAGGTTTTGAAGTGTGGTTTTCCGGCAATATAGTGACTTGGATGTTGATAGATTTGGGGACGACTTAGAGTGTTGGGAGTTAAATATTTAAGTCTTTTCCAAGAGACTTGCTGCGAATATTGTAGATTCCCTTTTGATTCTTTGGAATTACACAAGCAGTGTACATGTGTCTTGGTGGACCTTGGCCACGACAAGCAATATATGAAGGAGAGTTGATAGTTGGAAAGTGATGGTTGGTTTATGACTCCCGACGGATGTGGGACCCGATAGGATGGTGGATCATGTTAAAGGCCAATGGGTGATGATGATGTGGAGGATAGATGGCATGTGGGCCCATGTGCTTGGTGAACTTGGTGAGATAGTAATAAATGTCTCTTTGACTAGGCGGCATGGTGTTAGGTGGATAACCCCAATTTCAACGATGGTGTGTGGCTCAAGGTGTAACCCTAAAGGGGTACGGTAGTTGAATTGTTAGAGAGAGAGAGAGAGAATGTCTCTCTTGGATCAAAGTCGTGCAGGCCTAGAGCAGTGGTTACTTGGGTTTTGGTCGAGAGGTCGAGCAACTGGGTGCAAGTTGAGAGGCTGGGGAGTCATGAGTCAAGAGAGAGAGATGAATCTTGCAGAATTTGAAGGCCAAGCAGTTGTGTGATAGAGAGGTCGAGAGGCCGATGGTCAAGCCATGAGGCTATGTAGCTGAACGAGATGTCACTCACTAAGAGAGGTCATCATGATGGGTTATGCTACCGAATATTCTCCATAATGGAACAAGATGTAAACTCTATAAAGTTCATGAGCCTTGTATTGTAACTTTTTTTGTTGCCGAATAATACAATGGAAATCTAGGCTTTTGGAGTGTGTGGTTTTTTTACCCAAAAGGGTTTTCCCCATGTATATCTTTGTGTTCATTTATTATGTTCATCTTTCATGGTTGTTGGTTTTGTTTTCTAAATTTGTTAATGGTGTTGTTGAAACTGGTTAAGCATTAACTTCTCTCTAAGGATTAATGTGGGAAATGAACTATGTTTGTTTATGCTTTATGGTATAGTCGTACATGTCTTTGAGGTGATTTGAAGAAATTAAAAACTACCGAAGGCACTTCTGGTCTTGGATTTTTCTTTCTGAGATGACCCATATTTCCCCTACAATTCATATATGCAATACAAAACCTAATGACTTTGAAAATTCATTTTGCCATTTCCTTAAATTGAATCTATTTCCAATTGTATTTTCTCCATGGAATTCTTAAGTTCAATAATCTTTGATTTAATTTTAACTCAACTCCACTTATAGCATCATCTCTCACTTGTTTTGCTTGCATGTAAAAATTCATATGCAATACTTGTTCAACCTAGTGAAGTTTTAAACTCATTTCAGCCTGAATTCCTTATCATCTATTTCCAATTACATTTGTTCCATGGAATTCTTAAGTTCAAGTTCTAATATTTTATTTCATTTGTTCAACTCCATTTGTATAGCTCATCATCTATCACTTTATTTGCTTGCATGTAAATTGTTCATATATGCAATATGTAAAACCTAGTGACTTTAAATTCATTTTTCCATTTCCTTAAATTGAATTTACTTCCAATTGTATTTTTTCCATGGAATTCTCAAGTTCAAGAATATTTGATTTCATTCTTTCAACTCCACTTATAGCTCATCATCTCTCACTTCCTTTTCTTGCATGTAAATTCATGTGCAATTTACAAAACCCGGTGACTTTGAAAATTCATTTTTCCATTTCCTTAAATTTAATCTATTTCCAATTGTATTTGTTCCATGGAATTCTTAAGTTCAAGAATCTTCGATTTCATTTCAAAGTTCAACTCCACTTATAGCATCATCTCTCACTTTTTTTGCTTGCATGTAAACTCATATGCAATACTTGTTCAACCTACTAAAGTTTTAAACTCATTTTGCATAAATTCCTTATAATCTATTTCCAATTTCATTTGTTCCATGTAATTCTTAAGTTCAAGTTCATCTTTGATTTCATTTTTTCAACTCCACTTATAGATCATCATCTCTCACTTTCTTTGTTTGCATGTAAATTCATATGCAATTTACAAAACCTAGTGACTTTGAAAATTCATTTTTCCATTTCTTTAAATTGAATCTATTTCCAATTGTATTTGTTTAATGGAATTTTCAAGTTCTTGAATCTTTTATTTTATTTCAAAGTTAAACTCCACTTATAGCATCATCTCTCACTTTTTTTGCTTGCATGTAAACTCATATGCAATACTTGTTAACCTAGTGAAGTGTTAAACTCATTTTGCCTAAATTCCTTATCATCTATTTCCAATTGCATTTGTTCCATGGAATTATTAAGTTCAAGTTCATATTTGATTTCATTTGTTCAACTCCACTTATATCTCATCATCTCTCACTTTCTTTGTTTGCATGTAAATTCATATGCAATTTACAAAACCTAGTTACTTTGATAATTCATTTTTCCATTTCCTTAAATTGAATCTATTTCCAATTGTATTTGTTCAATGGAATTCTTAAGTTCATGAATATTTGATTTCATTTGAAATTTAAACTCCATTTATAGCATCATGTCTCTTTTTTTTTTTCTTGAATGTAAAATCATATGCAATTTACAAGTGTTCAACCTAGTGAAGTTTTAAACTCATTTTTCCTAAATTCCTTATCATCTATTTCCAATTGGATTTGTTCCATGGAATTATTAATTTCAAGAATATTTGATGCCATTTGTTCAACTCCACTTATAGCTCATCATCTCTCACTTTATTTTCTTGATTGTAAATTCATATGCAATCTACAAAACCTAGTGACTTTAAAAATTTATTTTGCCAAATTTCTTTAAATTGAATCTATTTCCAATTGTATTTGTTACATGGAATTCTTAATTTTTAGAATCTTTGATTTCATTTGAAATTTCAACTCCACTTATAGCATCATCTCTCACTTTTTTTTATTGCATGTAAACTCATATGCAATACTTGTTCAACCTAGTGAAGTTTTAAACTCATTTTGCCTAAATTCCTTATCATCTATTTCCAATTGCATTTGTTCCATGGAATTCTTAAGTTCAAGTTCTAATATTTGATTTTATTTGAATATTTGTTCCATGGAATTCTTAAGTTCAAGTTCTAATATTTTATTTCATATGTTCAACTTCACTTATAGCATCATCTCTCACTTTATTTTCTTGCATGTAAATTCATATGCAATACAAAACCTAGTTTCTTTAAATTCATTTTGCACATTTTCCTTATTGAATCTATTTCTAGTTGTATTTGTTCCATGAAATTATTAAGTTCAAGAATCTTTGATTTTATTTGAACTCAACTCCACTTATAGCATCATTTCTCACTTTATTTTCTTTCATGTAAATTCATATGCAATACTTGAAACCTAGTGACTTTAAATTCATTTTTTGATATGTAGAAAGGGGTCAACAAGCAGGAAGTTCTCAAGTAGAAGTCAAGCCAAATTTAGATATTGGATCAAACAAGGTTGAAGAACACATAGTTGAAGATAGGGAGGAGGCCAAGTTCAAACAATGCATGTTGGAGAGGGGTCAAGATCACTTCCTTCTATTGGTATGGATGAGCATATAAATCTAGCTAAAGAGGTGAAGAAACAAATTTCTTATAGAAATTTAGATCATTTACTTGAAATGGATATGGAGAAATTGAAATGTTATGCCAAACAACCTAGAAATACTAGTAGGAGGTCAATGACTAAATATGTAAAGGAAATAATCAATTCTTATTTCAATCATCTTGAAACACTTAAAAAACCCGTTTGTTATCACGTTTACTTCTTCATAATGAGATAAAAGAGTCATTAAAATTGTTGGGTGTAAATTCGACATCAAATAAGAGAAAACACATTAGAGTACAAAAATATATTATTGAAAATGTTAAAAAAGGTTTAGATTCCATTGGGAAAGGATCTCAATCAGTGGATAAGGCCATTTCAAGAAGGGTGATGTTGACATCTATTTTAAATAAAGATATATCAAGAAAAAGAAAAATGTTTGCACTTTCGATTGAAATTGGTTATAGTAGAACCACACTAATAAAATATGAGAAAAAGAGAAAAAAAATTGGATGATAGTTCAAAAAGGCAATTGGGCAATTATGTGTAGAGATCCCCGTTTTGATAGGATTGAAGATGTTGTTAGGAACTTTATCTCAACTTTTTGGAATGATCATACTCATCCATCATCAAATAGTAGAGATGTTATGAGACACAGGACTAGGCCCAATAATTAAGAAAATCATACAAAACATTGGCTAGATATAACACAATATGAGATGTATGTGAACTTTTGTAATAATTATCCTCATATAAAGATTGGGAAAACAATGTTTGAAAGATTAAAGCCATATTATGTAAAGATAAACAAGGTTTTTGAAAAAATTTATTGTCATTATCATGTTTAATTTGATCCCTACTATCAGGTGTTTTGAAAGATGAGAAAAGAAAGTTATGGTTTTCAAAATGCACCTCCTAAACAAGAAATTTTGTTCATAAAATCCATGTTATGTAATAATGAAAATGGACCTCAAATAAAATGCATTTAAGGAATTTGTGAAACATGTGGAAATTTGGCTAAATTTCCTTTCAGAAACAAAGATACTAACCTAACAAAGATATTAAATTGCAAGAGTTACAAGTACGTAAAATTTAAAAAAAAAATTGGGAAAGAATCCACAAGGTTAAACTATGTAGAAGAGGAGATACCTATTAGAAAATTTATGGAATATTTTTGAAATTTCATACAACCATACATACAACATGCCTTTTTTGCTAAGTGGCAAGCACAATAATTTCAAACATTAAGAGATACTTTCCCACTTCACATTTCTATTAGTAGTCGACTTTGCAAAAAATTACTCTTTTGTACATCAAAAAGAGATTCAATTAGACTATTACTTTTCAAATCATATCAGTATTATGGTTCATGTGTGTTATCGACATGCACAATCAAAATTGGATGGTGTTGAGAGTACATATGATGAACGATTCATTAATAAATAATATTTCTTTTATATTAGTGATGATAAAGAGCATGACACACATTTTGTACAACATTGATTTACAATTTTTTTTGAGAATTTAAGAAGCAGGGGTGTAAAAATCAAAAATTATTTTGTATGGTCAGATAGATGTGTGACACAATTCAAATCATCACAACCATTTTATGCACTATGTAGATATCATAAAAATTACAAAATACCACATTTTTGGAGTTTCTTTGAGAGTGGGCATGAAAAGGGTGAGCATGATGGCATAGGAGCTTGCATCAAGTGTGCTCTAAGAAAGCATCAAATGATTTATTTAGGAGATCATATAAATGATGCACATGATGTTGTTGAATGGTGTAAGAAACACTTTTCATCAAATGAGGTCGGCATATCTTCAAGAACAAACCAAAAAAATTCACATAGAGTATTTTGGGAGATATCAGGTATGTATAAATTATATTTAAAATTTTCAAAATTTAAATAATTTATATATATATATATATATATATACATACATACATGTTTATTCACAAAAGTTTATTTTTACATATCTAGGTGTGGATAGAAGATCTATGCATGGATGCAAGAGGGTAGACAAAACAAGATCTTTTTTTTTGTGTTATGAGTATAGATCATCGCCCTGGATGGACATTATACACAAGGGATTACTCTTGTTTCTACACAGTGCATTTTGGAAAACTTTGATGCATGCAAAAACCAAGAACTTGGATATGTTAGTAGATGGAATTTGGTGTCACTAATCATTTCAGACACATATGACAAAAATGAGGATGAAATATTTGAAGCCATTCCTTTCATTTCAATTGATTATGACCATATTTCAAGATTGGTCAAAAAAGGTACATGTGTACTTTCAATTTATTATATAAATTTAATGATCTTTAAAATCTAGACAATTATAATTTTTTTAATAAATTTTCCATGTAAATTTGGTGTACAAGAGATGTTTTTGCAATCATAACAAAGCCTGGAAACATAGGTGTTAGCTATATTTTAATGTGTTGCACAAAATAGAGGAATAAGCTAACAAAACCTGAAATAAGATATGGAATGTTGTTTCCCATAGGTGAGTTTTAATTTAAATTTATATATACAATGTGTACATGTACACTACCTTAAAAACATTAAATATATTGTATAAATCTTGAGTAAAAATGTTACGTGTAATGCCCCGCCAAGTAACCTTAAAGGAAGTTGCAATTAACATCTTAAGCGAACTAATTTTTTTTATAAAATGCATTTAACATACACACACTTACTAATTAACAACAACCTCTAAGGCTACAAGGTTAGGATTACTTAAACCCACACATACATAATACATATAACCATAGCTGTATGGAATTTATGAAATAAACATCATACATCATAAGAATACCACATAACATAATAAGATAATCAACCAAGATACAATCTCATAATCATTATCTTAATCTAATAGTTACATCACTCATTCCTAGAATGAGACACTAGTACAAATGTATTACAATTACATAACTCCACCTCTTACAAAAGAGGGATAAAGTATCATATGCAAACTAAAATATTACAATGCAAGAAATTACAACAAGAACCGCGAGCTGTCCATCTGGATGTCTCGCCACCAAGTACTGAAGATAGATGGGGACCCAATGGTTTTGGTGCATGTTCCACCCAACCAATGTGGTACCCGAAGGCCCACCCCCCATACTAGGAGATAGTAACAAAATAACATGGACAAAGATTCTACTACCTCTAACCAAAGGTAGACTCAAACTGACTCATACTGTTATAACCAACCAAATGACTTCACAAGTACAACTCATTCACCATACAAGTAAGAATCAAATACAATACAAGTACAAATCAAACATCACTGACATAGGTCACATTGCTTTCAGACATAAAATGGATCAAGTATGTTCACAGAACCATACATATAAAATAATTAACAACAGTTGTTCTAGATAGAGTGTCATCGCAAGGTTTGTCATGAGATCTCCTCTGGGCATTCTTCATAGGCTCCGGCACAAGTAATCCTAGTGGCCTCAACCGAATCCCGGCACTCATACTCACTCATGCGGAATCAACTACCTCTCGCAAGGACAAGATAGTTGATCTTGCTATTCCAGGCCTTCTCACTCATCCCAAATCTAAACAAGCCCTTGTGTCTATGAGTGAGGATTAAATTATCTTGATTAGTGAGAAGTTAGTCCTAATCATCTAAGTACATTAATTTAATTATCACTTGATTAACTCACTTTTGAAGGTTACCCGGTTTACCACTTTGGGCTCCAACCCCTAACAAAAGCCACTCTTCTAATGGACAACACACACCCAAACAATCCACCAAGGGAAACACAAGTGCATGCCAACTAGGCATCATAATCCACTCCAACACAAGGAGAATACAAATAATAGAAACTCACTCCAAACATCTTGGAGGCAACAATCACATAGTCCACTCCTTTCACAAGAGGTACAAAAGATCTCACTCCAAACATCTTGGAGGCAACAACACATAATCCATTCCTTCCATAGGAGGCAACAAGATGAAACCACATAACAAGGTCACTCCATACAAGGAGACACGGATCCCATAATCCACTCCTAAACCAAGGAGGTGCAAACATCCCCGTTCATGGGTAAAATTGAAAAGATGCCATGCACTACCAAAAGGAAAACAACTAGATGGCATAAAAATTCAACAACCCTTATCCTCTAAATTCTTCTGGAAGACTTATAATTTAGGACTAACACTAAATCCCAAAACCAACAATGCAACTTGATGACATAGCAAGAAAAACATTCAAGTTATCAATCAAATCTAATATTTGGATTTCCTAAATTCATACTCATTCAATAGGTAGTGTTGACAAAGTCAAAGATACGATAACTAGATCATCTAAAATAATCATAACCTCTATTTCCCCTTTCATTATTGAAAATCTAAAACAATTAAAATTACTTCCCTTTACTGAATACAGATAATTAAATCCTTTGAAATAATCATGAGGAAGATACTACTTTTGGATATACTAAATCCATATCTCTTTCATAATCCAATCACAATGATTCAATGAATCTAAATATAAATTAATTAAATAACATAATTAGTTGCCTCATCAATAAAACAACTTCTAAATTTACTTTTAAATTGACACAAATCCATGCAAATAAACTCTTTCCATTTCTTAACCAAATCTTACATTTCATTCAATTTCCTATTTAGAACATGCAAACACTTTAATATAACAAAATATTTTTCTCTATACATTTTCTACACATACTAATCATTTCTTTTAAAACACTAATAATACCCAATTTGCAAACAACAAAATAAAATAATATAAAATATTATTTATTCTCTCAAACAGATATATACCTTCAATATATATATACTAAATATAAATTAATATATTTAAATATATTTAATCATTAACATATCTTCTATTCTTTACAGAATATCAAATTGTTTAATTCAAAATAAAATATCCCTTATCATTAATTTTCCAAAATATCAATATATTTTTCCAATTAAATCAAATTAATAATTGGACCTTTTACATATGAATTTAAATTCCACAATTAAATTTTAAATTATGCATTCTTTAAATCAAATATTTAACTCCTTCAATTAAACTTTAACATGCCATTTTAAAATAAACAATAATTTCCCCATATGTTTATAATTTTAATTCCACTAATCTAATATACAAATTTTATTTAAAATAATATAAATAAATATAATACTTTAGTATTATAAATTATAATATAAAATATTATTAAATAATATTTTAATATTATAATAACAATACCTAAAATATTAATATTTATAAATATCAATTTATTATTATTTTATTTTCAAAGCAGCCATGGGAAAATAACTTAACAGCAGTCTCATGTTTCAAACACAACTCAAAAACTACGATCTGGGTATTTACGATTTTTTGACAAGGATAAGAAAATTTCAAAATGCAAAAACCCTTTAAATTTCCTGACAACCCAGTTTGTGAAAGTGAAGTTATAGGCGACGCAACCAGACCATTTTACCATGAAAATATAACTATATTGCAGATTTTAAAATCCGTTTTTTAATAATAAACAGAAGGTTTCATTTTCTAAAAACATTTTAAATGCATTGTTCAATCTCTATATTTGATTTCAATAACAACAAAATCGATTTCCCCAAATAATTTAAATTCAACTAAGGTTTTCACAATTTTCACTCAAGAATTTTCACAAGCAAAGGCTGTAAATTTGTTTAATTCTTTTCTTCTAATATCAAATTTGTTTTCTAAAACAGATTTAACAAACAAATCTTTAATTAATACTATTTAAAAAAAAACAATCAAGAACAATAAAATACAAAGAGGAAAACCTGGTACAAGAAGCTACAGGAAGAGATGAATTTCTGATGCAAGCCTCCTCCAAAGATTTCCTGAATTTTCTTCAATCCTCCAATGAATCCAATCCAAAATCCAACAAATGCAAACAATATTTCCTTCAATCAATTCTACAATCAAACTTTCTTCAAACCCTTGTGCAAATTTTCCAAAATTTCTTCCCTACTGTAAAAATGTATTTTTTTCTAAATCTTTCTGCTGCCCTAAAATTAAAAACATGTATTCTTTATAAATCAAAAATACCTAATACAACCCTAATTCACATTACATGCAAATTAGATATTTCAATTTCAATTTTTACAACCCTAATTCACATTACATGCAAATTAGATATTTCAATTTCAATTTCAATTTCAAATTTCAATTTCAATTTTAATTTCAATTTCAATTTCACTTTTCGAAAACCCACTTTCAATTTAAAATACAATTTCAAATAATAAATTAATTTCCAAAGTTGCAAACAATTTTCTAAATAAACATTTAATTACAATTTCTAATTTAATTCCCACATGTTGGAATTAAATTCCAAAATTAATTCTAATTCTTTTATTTCCTTTCATTCTCTTGCATCACGTTTAATTAATTAATTTAACTATCTAATAACTAAACTCAACCCCCTTGGATTAAATTTAATTAATTAAATAATTTAAATATAATTAATTAATTTAAATATAAACTTTTATCCACATTGCATTATTTAAATTAAATGACCATCAACATGATTTAAATGCAATTATTCTAAATATCTATTTCCAAATCAAGAATGCTTCAGAATTAAATAACATCAAAGCAAGACAGCAATGACTCGACACACACAACTGACGACACACTAAGGCTAGGGTGTAAACTTGACACATGTTACCTAGCTACTATCTCTCGTTCAACTTATCCATTGGATCGACATGCTCAAACCTGTAAAACCAGGTGGAGTCGATGTCATGTACCTGCAATCCTGCAACCAAGTAAACAACATCATACAATATATCCAGCATATAATACACACTGTGAGAAAGAAATTACGGATTCGTAGGGCACTCGCAAGCGAGTGATGCGAAACCGTCCTCTTCACCAATACACTCATTGAAATTGACACTTCCATCATAATCCAGTAATCTCATAATAACATCTCATGTTAATTCTACAACATCATTAATCCATAATGCATGTGAAACAATAATCAGATAACTACTTCCCACAATAATAGTTGTCGCTCAATAGTAGCAATCAAAACATCATAACAAAATGTATCCAGAAGCAAGGTAACTGCAACCAAACATAGCATAAAGCAACTTGAACAAGAAGCAAAACGGAGGGGTATTACATTACGTGCACATGTCTTACCTCAAGTTCACGTTGTTTACCATGCAAGTTTTGTTGTAGTGCAAGGGATATATCTCAAACAAGTCAAAATTGTTCAACATGGGATTCATTTTATTGACTATCAACCTGAGAACAAGGTATATCAATATAGTCAACTAGTAATTTCTACCACCCTACATCTTCATAGAGTTCCACATGCACGTGGATGAAAAAAATGGAGACTAGATAGTGATGATCATCAAAAAATATTACATGATATTGAAGAGCGGGCTGAACTAAAACATTTGAGTTAGATTATATCCATGATTTTCAAGTTCACTTGTACATGTATACATGTTCAAGTGAGAACTTATAGTAACTTTTTTCAAACTCTGGATTGTTTTAGTTACTTGTAATATGTTGATGACGAGTATTTTAAATTTGGTTGGACACAAATTAATGATTGAAACACATTGGTATCTATAAGTTATTTTTAATTTCTATCTATGTTCTTAAGAGATCCAAACTTAGAAACTTGAAGTGTGTACATGTTTAAATTTAAACATTTGACCTTAATTTGGAGTTTAAGGATGAAACTTACTAAATTTGTAACACTTGTTTAAAGGATGGAGTAATAAAACACTTTTAAGGATGTTTTACTATTTAATTAGTGTCCATCTAGTCCACTTCACCTATATATTGAATAGATAATATGTACATATTTAATAGGAGATATGAAAATTTACATCAATCAAGAACTTGTATCTATATATCCATGTATAATTTTCAATCATAGATCCCATGCTTTAATGGTCACATTGATGTTACATATTTAATTTCCTTGTGGATTTAGGTACATATATAGATAGAAACTATTATAAATTGATTTGAATGATGCTTAATTTTATACATAATGTGCACTACAACAAAATTGAAAAGTTTGTATCTATTTAATATAATAAGTTCTCATAAATTATCTAGGTTTAATAAAGAGTGTACTAAAGGTGAAAATATGATTACTATCCTTTATAGAAATTAAATAGAACCTTTAAAATCTAGTTTTTTTACTTGTAGTACTTTTGATGGGGTACATATTAGGGCTTGAGTATGAAAAAAATTATGAGAGCAAGGATATTGATGGTTGAATTGAATTCTAGACCTATAAATTGGCATTTTTCAATGAGAATTAAATGAGGTTAAGATAATAAATATGACTATTTGTGCGGCTTGGCCTATTAAGTTCTCATATTAAATCTAGGGTAAATACTAAAGACCTAAAAAGATGATTACTATGGCCTTTATAGAAATTAAATAGAACCTTTAGAATCTAGGACTTTTAAACTTGTAGTACTTTCATGGGGTGCATATTAGGGCTTATGAAAAATTATGAGAGTGGATATATTGATCAAATTAAATTCAAGGTATATTGGCATTTTGCATTGATGAAAAAATGATTAAATGAGGTAAAGAAAATAAATATAACTATTTGTGTATATGAAACTTACTAAATTTGTGACACTTTTTTAAAGGATGAAGTACACTATTAAAAATTTGTGGTACACTTTTAAGGATGATGTACTGTAAATAATTAACTTGTCCAGAGTCCACTTTACCTAGATATCATTTATAGCATGTATATAAATAATAGTAGATATGAAAATTTACATTGCACAAGTGTATCTATATATCCATACAATTTTTAACCATATCCCATGCTTTGATTCAATCACAATGAACTATATATTGAATTTCCTTGTGGCTTTAGTCCATTATATAGATCTAGAAAATTTATGAGAGTGGATATTGATGGTTGAATTAAATTCAAGGTATATTGGTATTTTGTACAATTTTAAATGAGGTTAAGATTTAATAAATATATATGTATATGTGATTCATTCACATAGAAAAGGATTTTTCTAGTACTATTCTTACAATATATTTGAGGTCTTTTTGTAGAACATCCAATGAATACTTGAAATAATTTGGTAGGTTAGTTTCTATTGGAAAAATACACTATCATGTCAAGGCATGTGTGGATCAATTTTTACCTCATATATATAGTGTGTGTACATGTGTGTACATGTGTAGAACTACATACATGTTTACACATAATGTATTTAAAGTAAATTTAACATGTTTAACATATATAAATCATAAATGCGAGCATGAGTTATCTAAATCTAGATATAATGTATAAACACTCTTGAGTGTAAACATGTACACATGTAGATTAACATAAAAATTTAAACATAAGCAAACACATGTACATGTAGATAGATGAACATAAACATAAACATTATAAGCAAAGAGGTACATGCACGTAGATCATGAAAATAAACATATCAATAAAAGAAAACATGCATACAAATAGATGAATATTTTTAAGTTCAAACACATGTATGTATATCATAAGAAAATATACTAGAGATCATCAAATGTATGTAATTGTATCAACAACCTAACAAATGTACTAGAGATCATCAAATATAGGCAATAATGTATCAACAACCTAAAAAAAGTACTAGAGATCATCAAATGTAGGTCATATATAATGTTCAACAACGCATAGGTCCAGCAACCTAATCATCATGTCGACTCCTAGTCGAACAACCCTCTGAATGAGAATCTTGCTCCGATGGATATGTCAAGCCCTAGAGATAAAATTGTACACAAGGTTTTAAATACATTATATATAATGAAAGTTATTTAAGAATGTACATGTATTTATAAATATCTATAGATGTATATACATGTATGTACACATATACATATAAATTTAAAACTCACATGTCCACTAACAACAATATCATCAACTGAATCACGTCGATGTACACAATCTGACCTCAGGCTAGGAGTAACATGAGGTATCTCCATTCTTCAGTATATATATATCATGAATAGTTAAAAATAAAATTCAATTTAAAAAAATAAAATGAATTGAACTTGCACATGCACACATACATATAGATACATATGTACTTGCACATTAAGTGGTATCAGATCCAAGCTCTCTGCAATGACCGCCTCCACCAAATCAACTAAATGAGATGTCTGAGTTGACACTTCAAGATCTACATCTGTCTGAGCCATCACATGTTGTGCCAGTAATGATGAGTGAAGGGGACTAACTAATCGAGATGGCATTAGAAATGATGAATCTAGACCGATCAACATCTCCACAAAACCCATAGAAGTTTACACCAGGCTCTCCAAGTCAATTAAAGGATCAGTAGCCTTTGCAGTAATTGAATGATCCATAGGTGGATCCTGATGTGCACTGGTGTTGGGTTGAGAGTGATGAGAATGATGGGATCCTGGATGTGAATGAAGAGATTCACCCAGTGGCCTCTGACCTGGTCTATAGATATTTCATGGTCTACTGCGATGAAGGAATATGCCTCCAAGAGGTTCTTAGCCAAATAATGCAAAGTACTTTGTGTTATCTCTCCTGTAAGCACGTCCAACTGTGTGGGTGTAGGGATTTTTTCCATAGTATAAGGATCAGTGTTGTTTTACTATGTTGCAAATGGTTTAGATCATGGATGTCTAGACATCAAATACTGACCCACACAATCAATAGATATCCTACTGGTTGTTGTTGCAATATTGCCTACACTACCAATTGCTTCCCTTTGAGAAGTAATGACAAATTGATCTGCTAAGGGGGGCAAGGCTGGGGTGAGAGTAGGAGAGCTATCGCCAACCAATACCCTAAACATTGGGGTCAGTCAACCTTCTCGATGATAAGTGTCCTTATCGGATCTTTCCACGCCCTTGACCAAGATATGGTGGAAGGTCAAGGTAGTTGACATTGAAGCCCAAATGAACCTCAACATATAATTTTTGTACAAAATATAACAAAATTTGGTCATTTTTTGGATATTAACTAAACCCTATAAGAAATCAGGGGTAGATCAAAGCGGCCATAGCAGGATCCACACATTTGGTAACCTGTATGTCCACACATTTGGTAACCTAGTATGTCCACACATTTGGTAACCTGGTATGTCCTCACATTAGCTTTATCCTAATAGTGTGGAAAACATTGGGTTTTGATCATTTCTTTGGTCAGTAACTCCATGATTTGAGAAAAGGGGATATCACCACATACTTCTTCCCACATGTGGGAAAGAATAGCAGCTACTCTATTGAGGGAAAATGCACTAGTGGATTCAAGTTTATCTCTAATTGTTTCTAGGATCTATAATATGGACATGCAAGTGTCCTTATATGCCTGTGTTTGTACCATCATTTAGTGAATCTCTCAATCTCTAAATCTCATTGTTAGTACTTGCAAATAGTCCCTAAGGGCGAGGTGGAACTGGTGCATTTTCCATGTGATGTGTACCTAAATGATAAATGAGACCTTGCTTTAATATATCTAGATCTAGAGAATAGAAATAACATGGAGCGTGTACATGTTCAATTTAAATTTAAAACAACTAAATTTATAAGTGCACGATATAGAATGTATTGAACTTTATCTAGATAATAGTTCTCAAGTGCATGTGTGTAATAAATTTAATGTAGCTTCTAGAAATGTAACTAAACAAGTAAATTAATTTGAAATATTAATAAATCTACTATAATTCAAAGTCATGTGAACTCATTTCACCAAAATATAGAAACTTCTAACTATACATTCAAATATATAAAATGATCTTAAATATATGATCCATGAGTAAACCACAAGGGCCAACAAGTTCTTTTAGCAAGATTTGAAAGCACCTAGATAAGATAGTGAACTATTTAATAAAATATGTTTCACATTTCTTATAGAATTTTCAAGCTAATATAAGATGCAATTATCTATGTTCAACAAAACTATATTTAAACTTCATAAAATCAAAAGGAATATCAAATTTAGATAATAAATATCATTATATATGAATATCATTTCATCCATGTTTAAAAATTTCAACACAAACATTCTTTATAAATACTTATTTATCATTTAAGCTACTAATGTACAAAAATAGAGACAATGGAAAAATCAAAATGGGCATATTAAGAGACAATATGCTAACCTAGAATAAGAAAAATGATAACACATAAACTCTACAGGTGCATATCCCCTTTTAAGTCTACAAAAAGAAGAGGAAGTTGTAGTATGAGAAAAAGGAGCTAGAGTTAAATATTTGTGGTAAAGAAGTGACAAAGCCTATGCCGACGTGGAACCAAATTGGATTGAAATTAGGATATATGAAAAACTTAAGTCTATTTAATCCCAAAGCCTTCCTATTACCATGATTGGAAAAGATGGAAAATATTGAATGCTTATAGCTAAAATAGGTTTGATTAAGACTTAGAAAACATTTATTTTCCCTATGGTAAGGTATATCAGTTCTTGTATTAGCCTCCTCTTGCTTCAAGTGGTGTACCAAAAAAACTCATTATGACCCCCACAAGAGAGTTTCTTCAACATTTTCTAGCTCATCAAAAAAAATCTAAGATTATTGGCTTAAGTTGTGTGCCTATCAAATCTGAATTGAATGATTTCAGTTGTATAACTTTGTATAACTATTATTTTCTTTCTTGTTGCAACAAAAAATAGTTTCAAGATAAAATCATCCTTAAATGTGATAGACTACAACCACAACACTCGTTAGTAAAATACTACGTAACAAGAATCAAAATATTTCAAAATACAATGAAGCACAAAAACTAGAAAATATATAATACCAAATTTTAATTGCATCCAAAATTCTTGATACATCTACCAATTTGTATAGCATTAGAAATAGACTAGTTTATTAGTTATGGACACAAGGGTGGTGTTTTAAATGAAAACACTAGTAAGCACACTATCAATCAATGGATGTGTGGCTAGTTGGTTCATAAATTATTCACAAAAAAAATTGTACCCATCTCATCATCCCAACTACTATCATTATTGTCATTCATATTCCCATCATGAACTTGACAATCGTAGTCAATCAATAGTTCATCAGTAAAATCATTTTCTTTAAATATTTTTTTGGTATCTTCTTTGGTCGAGAGATAATAATGGACATGAACACCTGTTATATCATTTTATTTGTCATTCATGAAAGTATTAGTAGTTTCCACTACTTTTTCCTTCCCATTATTGGACGGCATGCTAGCCAAAGCCTCAATAGTCTCTCTTTTGTATTTTAACATTTTTAGACTTACAAAGAACCCTCTTATTTGTATTCTATCAAATCTCAAACTCAATAAATTAAAATTTAAAGGTTTTCATTTTCTACAACATCATGAGTAAATATCATTCTAAAAATAAATTATTTTACATCAAGTCTACATAGGTTACGTTTAGGTCCCATTTTAAACCTAAGTTTACCTTAAGATTATTAGGTTCTTTAGAAATATTGATAATTAAGATCTCAATCTTCTAAAGTTTCTAATTAAGCTAAATGGATTCCCCATCTCATGGACTCATATTCTTGGTGAATTTTAAGGTGAGTTATGTTATTTCTTTGTGGTTGTTCTTGATATGAATGTCATCTTAAGTTGGGCATATATATTGCACCAGAAATCCTTTGGTACATCTACATCCACTAAGAATCTGGGTCACAAAGAAGATAGTGGTCAACATCTTTGTTATATGTTCTAAAAAAAAAATTTGAATTTGCATAAATAATGAATGAACATCTAATTTATGCACAAGCACAATATTTTTATGGGAAATAAGAAAACACATTGTTGAAAGATTAGAGAATGGATATGGTTTGACATTAGAGAAATCAAGTAATGTTTATGTGTCTAAATTTCAAAGGGAGTAAAGTTGTTGAAAGATTATTTATCTTTCAAAAATGCTTCATGGAAGAAACAAAGAAAACCAATTCAAATAGATATACTTAAAATGATCCCATCAAAATTTCAAACAAAATTGATTGTCATTATCTTAATTCACTTTTCCTCTTCAAGACAATGTCAATTTATAGTTTATTGAATATATATGATATTTGTGTTTATATTATAAAAATATATATGTATACATAGTTATTTCATTTTCAAAAAAAAAATGTGCATTTCATATATCCTAGACCTAAAAAATTGTATATTGTTTATAACAAATTCCCATCCATTGCAATAGTGAAATCTCATTGAATTGTAATAAAAGAGATATAACAAAGTTTGCATGGTTTGCTTAAGCTTAAAGGAATTTTCTAGGAAACAAATTTTTGTTTCCAAATAAAAACAAAACCATCATTTATCAAATGGATTTTTTTTAACTGTAAATTTCATTTGAACATTGGGCTAGATAAATACATATTAGAGAATGACTTCAACATAACTACTAATTGGGAACAGGAAAAGTGGTGGTGGCACATACTTTTTAGAAAGTTCTCATATTATGATGGTGGTAAGTCGTGTTATTTTCTCATTTTATGATGGTGGAAAGTCATGTTATTTTCTCATGTTATATGATAAGTGCTAAGAGGATACACTTTGTATGGAGAACGGTCAGTGGAAATATTTTCAGCTATAGCAATTCTCAAGAAAATATTTTTTTGGCCCAACACTTAATTCCAAATCCTTGTTAGTTTAAATCCTTTATGATGTGTTTGTTGTTTTAGATGATAGTATTGATTGATGAAAAGGTAGGTATGATAGTCAATAAGTCATAGTCATGGCAAGGATATTTTTAATAAAAATACCTTCTAAATGATAGCATCAAAGACATACTCAAGGAAATATTATAATGGATAGTCATTATAGTATAGGAATTTTCTAAAATATTACATCTATTATGAGATTCATGAAGCACAAAGCTACTGTACAGTAAAGAATGGTAGTCCATTTCATAAATATCAGTCATGTCATTCTTGAGCTATGAAAAGGCAGTTGTAAAAAGACACAATCAAATGAATATAGGATAGACTTTTCAAAATTAAAGGCTACCTAATTGAAAGGATAGTCCTACAAGAGAAGCTCACGATCATTCCTTGACAAGGGCTAAGGCATCATTGAATAATGGTCTTTCATCTCAAAAGTGATAACATGATAGTCATTAATCAAGAAAGGTTTTGTAGACAATGCATATTCAAGTGATCAAAGGAGCTTCAAATACAATGACAACCTCACATATCATAGTGACCTTTACCATAAGTCATAAGGTTAGATGATAGGTCTTTAGGGAACAGTTTGTAGCAAAGTGTTGAATGATAATTTCTTCAAAGGGATACAGTTAACACACATGATTTTATTGTGGGAAATAATGTGAAAAGAGGATGAGATCATAGTGGCACCACCTCAAGGAGCAAACTGTATGTGTTTTAGAAAAGGGTAGCATAGTGGAGACCAAACATTGGCAGTCAACAAAGACACTAAGGTTGTCTAATGTGACAGTTTCAAAGGAAGAAATGGTGTGAAGTGGTATCAACTTGTGTATGATAAGTAGTTGGCAATAAACTATGGTTTTTTCCACAAGAAACATGTTCTCATTGAATGCCATGATTGAAAGATATGCACAAAATAGATTTGTTGAAAACGGTTTAAAAACTTTCAAGCAAATGCAAAATGTTGATACCCTATTCCAAATCTCCCAATTTGGCATGGGTAGGGAGGATGTTGCACATGCAGCAAGTGAACTATTTGATGTATGTGTGTGATTTATGTGGAAGAAATGACAAGGGATTCATTTTGTTTGATACGCCCAGAGACATAGAAATGTATGGGAAATTTGGAAGCATTAACAATTTAAACAAAACTTGAAGCAGATTAGGAGAACCAACCTGGAAGGAGTCATTGATCATGGAGGGTGATGATCGTGGAGGGTAGTGAGTTCTTCTGTCACCCTTGCAATGCCTTCATTCACTTGGGGTTCGGGGGTTTAGGTTAACTGCTGTAATAGAGAAGTGAAAACGACACTGTCAAAAATGATAGTAAAATTTTTTATTAAAAAACCCTAATTTTGGGGTTTGAGCAAACCCCCATTCACTCGAACCCTACTATTTTATTAAAAAATAATTTTCATTTTGGGGTTCGAGTGAACCAGGAATGTAGGGGGGTTTGCTCAAACTGGGGGGTTCAAGCGAACCTGACATGTAGGGGTTCACTTGGACTAGGGGGTTTGAGAAAACCCTAAAAGGTGTTCACTCAAACCATCTAGTTCGAGTGAACCCCCTAAAAATGTTGAAGCACCAAAAATGTTTTTTCCTTCCTCAATGAAATTGTAAACTAGTATTATGGGTTTACCCATCATTTAAAACAACCCTCAAGAGTGATATATTTCATTAGAATGAATCATACCTTATTCCATGGGTTGGGGAGTTTGTCATGGTTGTAGCCCACATGCAACTTAATAGGGGTTTCGCCTTCTTTGAAAAATAGGTGCATATTCTCCAAGTCTTGCACCTTCCTATGCTTTTTTAGATTATGGTCATTGCATGAAAAACCCATGGATTGTGTTATAACCTCTTCATTAACTTGAAAGGATATCCCTCGCATCTTGACATGTTTTATGTTCCAAGCGTCGGTGAATTGGATTGAAAGTTTTTTTCATGGCTACTCAAACACTCCATAAGTGGATCTAATTCACCTTCCACACCGATATGCCAGAGCAGAGCATCATTTCAAAATTACTCATAGGAACTTGGCTCCATTCTCGCATGTTCTCCACCCATGGCCTAGTGAAAGTACAATTGGTGACATTGAATAAGGTTTCTACTATAGTGATTTAGGTAATAGAGGCAGAAGGGTCTTATGAAAGTGAGGTGGATTTTTCTGGAAAAGAACTTCAAGGTTACAAAAAAAGGCAAAGGATAGAGAATTAAGTGGCAAATCATACCTAAGATATGAGGAATCCTTGGGTATAGCCAATCTATCAAGATTTTTGTCAAATTTATCATGTTCGCATCATTTTTAGGCTAGATCATAAACAACCTCGTGTCAACAATCCTAATCCTTTGCTCAAAATGGTTGGAGCTTTCTTTTTTATTAGTGTATGTTATCTTGGGTGGAAAATCCCAATCATGTGACAATGTTCAATTTTTGAGTTTCCAACCATGATTAACTACCTCATGACTTTGGCTTTCACTTTTTTATCATTACAACATATCCCATTACCATCATAATATATAGATTAATAAGGAGAACCTAAGGGAAATTGTGCTTAAGGGGGTTATTAGTTATCTTTAAGACCTACTTGGTCATACTCTCATCCTTATTCCAAATGTTCAAAATCCAACCCCTCATGATTTTATCAAGAGTATAATCTTTGGGAAGGGGTTTCTTATCAAGAATATATAAGAATATACATTTAAACATTATGATTTTATTGTGAGTCTCCTACACTTTGAATTCTATTATATTGTTCTTCAAGGAGTATGCCTTTAACCTTCATTGAGAGACATAAGCTTTCCCTTCAACATTTAGTGGATTCTAGAGAAATCTCCATGTTTGCCATAACATCAGCCACCTGATTTCCTTATTTATAGTTATGGGATGTATTGAATCTATCAAATCCCATCAGGAGGTTTTGGATATCATTTATACTATCAAAGATAGCCCATACCACCTTCCCTTTACCTTTCACTTTTTCAATAACAATATTTGAGTCACTTTCAACTTGTAGTCTCTTTGTCCCTGGAGATAAAGAAATCTTGATTCCCCATAACATTCTCGTTGATTTAGCCACATTAGAAGACTATTCCATAGGCCCCCAACAAATCCAACAATAAATTTTCCATCATAATTCTTGATAATACCACCACCACTAGCCAAGCCCAAGTTTCCTTTGGCAATCCCATCAAAGTCGAGTTTTGACTATCCCAAAGGGGGTGATTTCCATTTGGTATTTTGTTTAGCTATAATTTTAGAATTATCAAAAGAGTTAGGGTCCAACTATAGACCCCATCTACAAGAAACATTGGGGTCAAAGGTAGTAGGAGGTTGTAACATTGTAAATTGTCACCCTTAACAATTTAACATTATGTTTTGCCTCCCCTTAAGTTATTGGACCTAATTGAACACTTAATTTTCTAAATTGTGTATTTTGTGGCCCATTTTAAATATTTTTTAATAATTTGAAAGTACAAAACAAATGATCTCATTTAATACTTTTCCCCCAACTCCTTAAATTTTAAAAAATAGGCATGGGACATTGGCGCCTAGGGTGCCTATGTCCCCCTATTTTGGCTCCAAATTCAAATATGTTGGTGTCAGCATTTTATTATTTGAAATTCAAATATCTAAAGTTAGTTGTTTGGATTTAATTTTTAGAAAATTAGAATTATTGTGTATAAATAGCTAGTTATTGCATCATTTGAAATCATCTAGGAAATTATTGGAGAAATTATTGTCAAGAGTATTATCAATCAATTCAAGAGAAACTATTAAAGGATTTATTATAGTAATTCAAGACCCAAACATCGTGTCAAAGTGTATGTCATTTTGTTCATATTGTTTGTGAGATCCAATCCTTGTAGATCTTCAAGCAATTCAAGCAATCTAAGCAAGCAAGATCCGATCCTTGAGGAGATGTGTATGACTGCAATCCTTCAAGGAATTCATTGAAGGGTGGTGAGTTGTATCACTTTGTATATTCATCATTCCTTCTTGTCATTTATCCATTTATCATTGATATTGTCATTATGGAAGTGGAAACACTAACACGAAGTTTGACTAATACAAGACCCTAAATGACACAACCTTTCTTCTCTCTTTGAATGTGTGGGTTTCAAGTCTAAAGAATATTGAAGGAAGTTTGAAGATTAATTGTTCATTATTGCAAACAAAACCCTACACCTTGACAACGCACAAAAACTCGGTTACAAAACTATGTGACTGTGATCCAATAGTGTGACAAGCAAAAAATGGAAGTTCTAATCTGGCACCAAAGGACAACGAAAGAAAATCTAAATTATCCCTACAAAGATAGTGTCACTTGGGGGCCCCGTGTCCTTTTTTAGCTCTAAATCTATATCACATGTGTATAATGTCATTTTTTATTAGTTTCTATAGTCTATTTCTATATGTGGTTTCTCAGATCTATTGTATTTGCATCAAAATAATAATTTGAATCATTAGGTCAATTGAATCATTGCATTTCATCCTTAGATCACTTTCATATTTGGTACAAGGTTGGTTGAATCACCTATTAGGTTGTAATTCAATCATCTACCTTGTCCAAATCTAATCAAACCAACATCTCATTCATATATTTCATACATTTCAATGAAATTAGGGAAAGGTGTCCAAACCCTAAAGAAAAAGCTCTAAGATTTTGGTGAACCCGACATGTTAACATTACATACCTTCTAAAATTTGAAGCATTGCATCCTATATCTAGGTTTAGCATTCCATTGTTTTACAATTTATAATTAGGTATCCATTTTTGCATCATAAAAAGCATAAAAATTCAAAAAATTGCATATCATATTGCATCATAGGTTGAAATAGGGTTTATTTCAATCATTATAGCTTAGATCTAAATTTAAAATGCATCCAAAAATCTATATTTGGTCATTTAAAATCTCAAAACAAAAAATTGAAAGTGTCATTGCATGCATTTAGGTATCTTGCATATAGCTAAAAAGTGAAAAATTGCATTATTTTCTTTCAAAAAATATATTAGAATCATCATTTTCAGATTTACTATAGTAGAATCAATTAATTTTTGTATCTTAGATCTGGAAATTGTATTTACAATTGTCATTTATTGTTCAAGCATTTTCAACATTCTTTCAAATTTGCATTTTGAATTACGTTATCATAAATTGAGAAAATTCTAAAAAAATATTCACTACCAAACCTATTTGCACACAAACACAAAAACCTTAAACAATATTACACATAACCAAACTTTAAATTTTGTAAAACCCTATCCAAGACATAGGCACCCTGGGTGCTCTAGTCCTACCCTTTTTGCCTCAAATTTATGTGATAGAGACCTCTCAGAATTCTTTATCCAAATCTATTGTTTATTTTATAGTTATATATTGCATAGCAACCTAAATCTCAATGCAAGTATCATATAGTTATAATGGCTCAATTTTTTGGTAAGATGTTGACTTCTTTGAAATCCTTGGTTGATGTCCCAAGTTGTGTGTTTGGTAATGACCTGGGAAATTCAAATGATGATATTCATGATCCTTCATCTCCCAATGTATTCCTTCTTAATGAAGATATCTTGGTTCAATAAAAGAAGAGCATGAATGAATCCATACATAATTCTTTATGTAACCTTGAGAAAAATGTGGTCTTTTATCCTTCAATAACATTGGCCTAATCACCCATATCAACAATCAATACCACCTACGATACCATCACTTGAAATATCCTCCACCTCACATAGGGAAAGTGATCAACCATTCATACCTCAACCAATACACATGGAAGTACCTATTAGTAACAAACACAAGGAAAACATATCACCCAATCTTCCATCATATGAGAACAAAGTTACAAACACACCTATTAGCTTGGAGCAAAGCTATGGACAAGGATTTAAGATCTTGACAAAACAAGGATGTGACATAAATAATGAACATGAAATCCATTCCCTTTTCGAACAAGCACTATTTGAAGACACAAAAGGAATAGGTTATCAAGGTCCTTCACCTTTACATTAAACATTTTTTCTACCAACCAAACAATACAAAGTCCATGGTCCTATTAAGAAAGGTGTGTTACCACTCTCTTTCCTTTATCAGAGACTGAGCATAATCTAGACACAATTCTAAACTTGGGATACATTACATTACCACACGTGCATGAACAAAAAGGTAATGAACAAAAGAATACAAATACATCTTATTGTGCATGTCATAGAATATTTGGACATACTACTAATGAGTGTGGTGTTTTAAAGAATAAATTGAAGTCATTTGATCCTTATGATGATCAAATTGAACAAATTATAGATTAGCATGCATACTCTTTGCTCCTTTCCATGTGGTAGTTGTAGTATCATAACATGCTCACTACCATGCACGGGGGTATAAACTAGGTTTTATGCAATCATATTTTATTTCACAAGGAGCAACACATCATCATCCATATTGGATCATCCTTGTCCTTAAACTTGGGGGAAGGGGTTAGGTAGCCTTGTATTAGGTGCATTCCATCTAGCAAGGGATCCCTTTGTATCTCCTTAAAATGTTAGTGTAGCAAGTACACTAACATTTTAAGGGGAGAATATGGTCCCCCACTTATTATTTACATAAGAAATGGTCCCTCTTTAGTGATGACAGCATACATCTCCTACAAAGTGTGACCTTGTTAATGGAAGTGTGGCTTTCTTAATCTATGTTTTGTCTCCTTTGTGGTGATATTGGGCTTAATATCTTCTAAGTGTGTAACTTTTCTTGGCATATGATGTTCCCCTTTGCAGTTATGCTAGGGCTAGTATTCCCTAAGGTGTGAGCTTTTATTCCCTGACTTTTCCTCTATTAGTGGTGATGTAATGTGTGATATTCCCTAAGGTGTGACCCTTCATGTATTTAGTAATACCTCTTTCTCAATTTTGTAAATCACCTTTTGTGGTGGTGTTGTTTATAACACCCCTTGAGGTTTTAGCCTCATCTTAGGTACCTTCTTGGGAAAGTTTATGCACCTTCATAGATGATTCTTCCATTTTTGTGCCTTTGTAGGTGAATTTATGCACCTTCATAGGTGAGGTTTTGGTAAGATAGTTCATTGATTCAGCATAATAGAGATTGTTGGGTCATGAACTAAGCACCCCTTTTTACATGGCCACCAAGAATAATTCAACTTGCTTGATAGAAGAGCCATGTGTTTCATGAGTGTCTATAACACAACTTGCTAGCCTTGTGGAACCCCCCTTGTTGTTAGCATGGCTTCCAATCATAACACAACTTGCTTAACAATTTAGCCATATGTTTCATGAGTGTCTAGCATAATGCAACTTGCTAGCCTTCTGGAACCCCCTTGTTGTTAACATGGTCGTCAAGCATAATGCAACTTGCTTGGTAGTAGAGCTATGAGTGTCTATCATAACAAAAAATTTTAGCCTTATGGAACCCATCATATTGCATGGACACCTAGTATAATGCAACTTGCTAGCTAGTGGATCTATGTGGATCATGAGCGATGTGGCATAATGCAGCTTGCTAGTCCTCATAGCAGCATTCTCTTGTCTAACATTCATTTGATGGATGATGTTTGATATTTGAGACAATTTAAGACTGAGATCTATTTGTCTTATTAAATCGAACCCCTTTAGTACTAACCTTGTGTTTTGTTGTGGGTCTTGTATGTGTCTTCTTCATGTTTGCATTGTGTTTGCATCATGTTTGTGTTCATTTTTTCTGTTTATATGTTATGATGTCATGTGTTTTATAGTGTATGTTTCATGTTTTTGACATGTATGTTTATGCATGTTGTCTTACTATATTATATACATGTGTGTTCCTTTGTGCTTATGTTGGTTTGCCATGGGATCTTGGATCTTGGGGGCTTCTACACTCCCCCTCGATACTTTTTCATCTTATCTCTCCAACATTTATACAGTTGGACACCTCTTGACATATTTTTTACTTTAATGTGAGTTTGAGCATAAGTTAATACTCTCACTAAAGTGGGGGATAAAATTAGCATCATAAATTATCACTCCTGATAATTTCACACTATGTTTTTCCCTCCCTTTAGTCATTGGACGTAATTGAACACTTAATTTCCTAAATTATGCATTTTGTGGCCCATTTTAAAATTTTCCATAATTTGCAAGTACAAAACAAATGCTCGTATTTAATACTTTGCCCCTAACTCCTTAAGTTCTAGAAAATAGGCATGGGACACTGGTGCCTAGGGCTCTTATGTCCCCCTATTTTGGATCCAAATTCAAATATGTCAATGTCAACATTTTATTATTTGAAATTCAAATATCTAAAGTTAGTTTTCAAGATTTAATTTTCTGTAAATTAAAATTATTGTGTATAAATACCTAGTTATTGCATAATCATCTAGGAAATTATTAGAGAAATTGTTATCATAAGCCTTATCAAGCAATTCAAGAGCAACCATTAAAAAATTTATTGCAACAATTCAAGACCCAAACATCATGTCAAAGTGTATGTGAGTTTGTTCATATTGTTTGTGAGATCCAATCCTTATAGGTCTTCAAGTAATTCAAGCAATCCAAGAAAGAAAGATCCAAGCCTTGAGGAAATGTGTATGACTTCAGTCCTTCAAGGAACTTATTAAAGGATGGTGAGTTGCAACACTTGTGTATTCATCATTCCTTTTCATCATTTATCCATTTATCATTGACATTGTCATTATGGAAATAAAAACACTAACACAAGGTTTGAATAAGGAAAGCCCCTAAATGACACAACCTTTCTTCTCTCTTCGAATGTGCAAGTTTTAGGTCTGAATAATATTGAAGGAAGTTTGAAGATCAATTATTCATTATTGCAATCAAAACCCTACACCTTGACAACCCACAAAAACTCATAGAATTATCTGACAGTGTGACAAGCAGAAAATGAAAGCTTTGATCTAGCACTAGAGGACTATGAAAACAAATATGAATTAGCCCTACAATTATAGTGGCACCTAGGACACCTATGTCCTACATTTTTAGCTCCAAATCTATATCACAAGTGCACATTGTCCTAATCTGTCTATTTTTGTAGTTTTTTTATGTCTGTAGTTTCTCAGATTTGTTGTATTTGCATCAGAACATTAATTTGCATCATTAGGTCAATTGAATCGATACATTTCATCCTTAGATAATTTTCAAATTCGGTCTAAGGTTGGTTGACTCACCCATCAAGTTTTAATTCAATCATCTACCTTGTCCAAAAATAATCAAACCCGCATCCCATTCATACATTCCATACATTTCAATGAAATTAGGAAAGGGTATCCAAACCCTAAAGAGAAATCTCTAAGGTTCCCCTTTCCCCACGTTTTAGTGGCCTATTTGGGATTTTCTAGTTGCATAGGGAGACATTCTCAACTAAAAATCTGGAGCAATAACCAAAGACCTCCTTGGAACTCTTTTCTTCATTATAAAATATCTCATTGTTTCTTTCCTTCTAGATGCACCAATAAATGTTGGGTACCTGTCTCCAAAGTTCTTTAACAAGAGGACGAGTGTAAGGAAAAATCCAATTTTCCACAAGGATTTTGATACAACCATTCATAGACCACCAAACTCCAAGATTTTTTAGGGCATATCCCCAAACTTATTATGAGAAAGGGCAGTGTAGTAATAAGTGGGGCACTGATTCCTCCTTTTTACATAAAGTACATCTATTAGGAATTTGGAAGCCTCTCTTCCTTAAGTTATCCAGGGTTAGGATTCTATTGTGAGTAGCAGTCCACCAAAATAAATTAATCTTGGGTATGAGGTGATTCCATATGATTTTCCACAACCATCCACAGTGTTCGTGGGATGAAAACATATTGTAAGCAAACTTGGCAATGAATTTTCCTTTTCTTTCCTTAGCCCAAAAGTACTTGTTCTCATTTTGAAACATACTAAAGGAATAACTACATTATTACAAAGAATCTTAGTTACGATGCAATAATAATAGTCATATCTGTTGGTTAGAAAATAGTTGATAGATATATATATATATAGAGAGAGAGAGAGAGAAGACAAGATCAAAATTTATTTACTTTTTAAATAAGAATGTAATTTTGATTCAAGCTATGAAATAAAAGGAAGGAGTTCATCATTTGTTGACTATTGAAAGTTGATTGTTCTCTCTCTAAAGGTGGATCAAGGGCCCACTCTATCCAATGGACAAGGATTGGTATTTCTTTATTCGAATTACATTTTCTATTGTCATTATGATTTCACTGAATTAATTTTATTTTAACAAGTCATTTTTTGATGTGGCTCATGATTTCATTAGATTAATTTTATTTTCAACAATAATTATTTTTTGTTATAAATTATGATTTCATCAAGTGATAGTTAGAAGGAATAAATACATATTAAATTAACTATAGTTATTCTATTTCCTTTTAAGAAAATATAAGGAGAATGTATACTTATTAATAAATATTGAAGTTTTTTAGAACTATTAGTTGAAATTCTGCTACAAATAGTCATGGACACACCTTAGATTTGACAATTAGACACAAAATTCTATTTAAATTCAAGGTGTATTGTGACCCTTTTCAGGGCCTATAGTACTATTCATTAGGTTGGATCTTTAGTTGGTGATCCTATGAGTTCTCACCAAACTCACTCACAAACTTTTAGCACTCTATCTTTTGAGTCATGCTATATCAACTAATCCATATAGTATTTCAAAGGCTTCAAGTATTATAGAGTGGGATAGTGCTATGGAAGATGAGTATTCTTCATTGATTGAGAATAACATGTGGTATTTTATTTCTCTTCCTAAGGGATGAAATTTGGTTTGGTAAAAGTGGGTGTATTGCACCAAGTATGCCACTAATGGTTATATAAAAATATATAAGACATGTCTTGTAGCTAAGAATTTTCATAGGTTGAGGGTATTGATTACTCTAAAACATTTTTCCTTGTAAATGTAAGAGAGGGGGACCAACCACTACAAGGCCCCAAGTCACGAAAGGCCAAGAGCAATATGGCTGCCCTAACTTACCTCGGTTAAAAAGAGTGTTAGGATGGACGGGATGAGAATGATGAGGACTATAAGGTCCTTCGATCACTCAACAAACCTGAGAGTTGAAAGGAGACTACATGAGTCAATTTTTAGGGCCAACTCTATGTCTCAGATAGCTCTCTGTCAGAGGACAGAAGCACAGTTTTGGGATGACAACATGGTGCACTAGCGTCTATACGGCCAGAAAACCAAGGAGACAAGGTCTAACCTCTAAAAAGTAGACTAGCAACCTAGTTATGAGTTTCTAAAGGTGCATAATAAGATAATGAAATACGAAACACAAAGATGAATGTGATAAAGAAATTAGATTACCGCAAGGGTGATGAAGATGATCTCACACAATAACCTTTTTTCCAACTTGCTCCAAGATCTCTCCACCTACACACAGAAAAGAGGGAAAATGTTGGGGGGCTATTTAGAGTTAGACCCCCGTTTTGGTGTTTCCACCTCCACAGACAACCAAGTTTGTAACGTTGTAGAAATAATGTGATAAAGAGGGAAATACAAGCAAAGTACACCAAAGACACTACAAAATAGTACGTGCTAACTTAACCAAACAATGGAGAAGATGAGTAAGGAGCTTACCACCTTCGTCCAAAGTGCTCAAGTATATTGGAGGAGAAAGATGAGAGGAATTCAAGCCTCTACTACAATGGATTCATCTTGCGCTTGCTCTATTGAAGTGATGAAGTGATAGATTGTTGCTATGGAGTGTGAAATGTTGCTACAAAGCTTGTGGATGAATGTTAGAATGCTGAGAGATGCTTAAGAGATGGTCAAAAGATCAAATAACTCTCAAATGGATGAATGAATGAAGAATATGAAGGAAGAATGGAGGAAAACAGCCATATTTGGGTCGACCAACCGAAGGGAGACGTTACACTTTGACTTCCAATAGGAATTGTAACGTCTCTATAGACTCCAGCCATAGGAATATACTAGGGACGTAAGCGTGTTACACTGACATCTACATGTCACGTAGGCATCCCCAATAGAAACACCCCCACCAAAACTCAAAATAGGTGCCAAGTGTAATGGGAATAGTGGGCTTATGTGTAATTAAGCCTTTGAGTTTGGTTTTCTAAAGTGGAGAGGGGTAAAAGGGGAATTTGCATTAGGGGTGAAAATTCACTCCTATACATTTTGCCCCCACTTTAGCAAGCACGAATACTAGTGAGTGCTCCAGTAAAGTAGATCAAAGAAGTAGTAGGGTTAGAGATGTATACCTATACCGACAAGGAAGCAAATCATGGTCTGGAGAACCTGAAAGTGCAGGAGAAGACTTCATAGTTTCGTAGAACTATAAAGCTCAAGAACGAAAGCGCCTCACAATCCCACAGACCTGTAAGGGAGGCATCCTTCAAGAAATCTCACATGAAGAAAACTAGGAAAGTGCCTTACAAACCCATAGACCTGCAAGGAAGGTATCCCCCAAGAACTCTCACATGAGGCAGACCAAGCAAATGGGACTTCATAGAGTTAAGAATGACATGTTTACCCACGGATAAAACATGTCAGGAAGCAGCCGCACAGGCCAGTGAATGAACAGTCACACAAACTATCATTAAGCTAAAATAATTTCAAAGGGGTCCCTTGGGAATCCTTTAAAAGGAAGAGGGGTCCACTCAAGGGACACGTTGTTTGAAAGGTAAAGTCTAGATGCAAAGGTGTGAAGTAGGTCTAGTTGGGTTGCCCTCAAACTAGACACCAAGATATAAAAGGCTTTTCGAGGGGGTTTGTTGGGAACCCGATGTGAAAAGGAAGGGGTCCACTCAATGGACACACTGTTCAAGAGCCAATTCCTTCTTTCCCGAACTAATTTGTCATCAAGGAATCCTTTTGAAAGATGTTCAATTCATCAAGGAATTTGAAAGGAAGGATATGTCCTGACGCAAGGGAAAGATCAAAGGTGTTCCCACTTCAGAGGAAGGTTTCCAAGTCCTTTCTTTACAAACCCATGATGAAGGAAACATGTTTCATTAGGGTTTCAAGTCGAGAATACAATTCTAACAAAGAAGTGTGTGGAGGATTTTTGAGAAAATATTTGTTAGCAACGAATGCATTTTCTAAAAACTACGTAATGTAGAAGTGGAATTATCGCACATGAAAGGGACAACTCAAGCAAAGAAGAGAGAAAGCAAAAGGAAAGAGAACTTTAACAAAGGGCACAGGGGGATCTAGTTTCACAGGACTAGATCTACCTTTATTTATATATAATAGGTAACCACAGTGTGAGGTGAAAGATCATCAATCCCCAACCAAATCAGAAAGAATGCACATAAGACAAAGTAAAAATAAAAAATTGGGTCAACATGGAAGGAAGCCTAAATTCCCCAAAAACTTTGCATCATCCCCAATTTTCCAAAATTCAATCACAAACATGGAAAATTGATGATACAAATAGAGGAAGTTCACAACACAAACACCACGCCTGTATCCAAGCACCAACAGGGGTGACAAGGGTCATCCAGGCACATATAGCATGATCACAAGGGAGGCACATCACAACACACACATATCTAATCTAAAGATCAAGAAGAGGGTCTCTCCCTAACACTGGTCAACCAAGATTTCATCAGCTTCCCACTCTAGATCATCACAGGGGGAAGGATGACAAGCCTGCAATGGTGTAATGTTAAGGGGAGGTGCTTCTGATCCTCCCACAACAAGGGCGAAGGAAGAAGGACCTGTGAGGCCTCTGTCACTCAACTCTTGTGGGTCTATGGTTAAAGACCTTGTGAAGATTGTTGACAAGGTTAGAACTTCATCCACTGAGTTAGATATGAATTTAATGGGAGTGCCATGTTTTACCTCGATGGACGGAGGGGTTTAAACCTGAGGTTCACCGCTAAGCTCACTGAGAGATTCAAAAGCAGTGACGAACTCAGGAGAGGTTGGGACAGATTTTGTCACTTGGATAGAACAATTCAGTGTTGGACCACCTTTCAGAGAAGGTGGGCTCCTCTTAAGTTCTTTGTTGCTAAAGGGACCACTCTACCTTTTTCTTTGTCAAAGGAGGTGAACTCCCCACAGACGAAGAAAGAAAGGCGAAGGAAGAAAGAACTACAGTAGATATAACTGAAGTGTTAATCATATCTATGGGTTTTGAAAAAGTTGAGACATCTGGAACATATGTCAACAAAGGTGACTCCACGGAAGGAGTGATGAACACCTACACCTTTCCAGGTGCATGTGCCCTTGCTATGGAAGCTGGAAGTGATACAAAATTAGTTTGGATAGAAATAGAAGGGAAGAGAGAGGAGGACACGACATGAGGTCCTGATACAAGAGTGATCATCTCTTTTTCCTTCTTCTATAAGGTGGCTTGCTCAGCCGAAAGAGCCTTTCGCTCATTCTTGCGCTCATGCACAAGGCGGTTTATGCAACTCTTTGAACCAGAAGCCGGAGTTTGAAAAGGAACAAAGGGCTCCTACTTAGCCATGGGAGTGTCCTCCATAGTTGTTTCTAGTGAGGGAAAAACTCCTAGATGGGAGTAGGAGGAGCAAGTTTAGAAACGGAAGGATGGATCGACTCCAATGCCTTGACAACAGGCCTCTTCTCGTTTGCGCGAACAATAAGAGGTCATAGGGAAAATTCTCTTCACGAGCCTTTCTTTCTACCATATAAATAGTACCAAGGTCCAAGGGACCCGTTAGGCAGATCTGATATCCTGATCTTGGGTCTATGCCAAGCAGGCACCATCAGACTTAGCGGGTAGAAACTAGGCTTATTCATCCAATACTCCTCCCAAGAAAGGGGAGTAGATGAGGCAACCCGAGAAGGAGCAAGCTTCTCCTTTCCCTTTTGGGAGGAGGAGGCAACTAGCTACTCTACTACAGGAAGGGTCAACTTCGATTGTCCCTTTCCTCCAGTCTTATACTTCACATAGTTCTTGTAAAGCAGGTTTGTTCTTGGTGGAAGCGAACCAACTGGAATGGTCCAAAGGTGATCCAACGAATATCCCCATAGGACACCACAAGTTGGTATCTAGTATCATGCACCACGTGCACAACACCTTCATGGGAAAACTTAAGGCACTTATGAATCACAAAGGCAATCCCATTGATGGGAGCCAACCAAGGTATACCTAGCTTCACTTTGAATAGGTCTAACTTAGAAATGACATCGAAAACTATGTCTACATTCCTAGGTCCAACCAAGACGAACAACATTATCAATCCATAGGGTTTAATGGTGAGACCATCATGTGTACGAATGATGGAATTTTTTTTTTCATATTCCTCCCTTTGCAGGGAGTTTAAGAATAGAGTCTCCTCCATTATGACATTCAGTCTACTCACGGGATCAACTAAGACCCCTGTCATAATGTTGCCATTGAGGCGAGTAGGAATGTAGAGAAAAGAAGGTTTGTCATTTGCTGGTATGTCTTGTGAAGTGAATGTTATATCCGGCGAACCAGTCACAAGACGAGGAGAAGGAGTAATAGTAACCATGTTAACATAGGCTTCAAGTTGGGAAACAGAGCCAAAGGGATCGATAATCATGTTAGCAAAATGCGACGAAAATGGGTATGTGTATATCTACAATTCACTATTAGCTTTCCCCATTGATATGTTCATATTTTGCTTACTTCCATGAAGATGAATAGTACCATCCTCAATGCGATCCTATATCTCATGATGTAGGTGCATGCAGCTTTCAGTATCGTGTTTGTTAACTCGATGGTATTGAAAATAGGTATTTGCTTCATACCAATTAGGATACGTTTCCCTAACTAGTTTTGGAGTTGGAAAGCTAATGATATTATCCTTTAACAACTTTTGTAAGATGGAAGAATAAGTTTCAGATAACTTCGTGAACTTTCAATCATGCTTGAGGACTTTCCCTCTGGACAGGAGTGCAAGGAAGATCCCCCGAACCGAACTATCATTTGTTGGTACTCTGGTAGGGCTGCACACAAATGCGTTAAAGAAGGGTATTTCATATGGGAAAAAATCTCTTACTAGGGCCTTTGTAAGTTCCCTATGAACACCTTTTGCACATCAGATTCTGACAACAACTACGATATTTATGAAAAAAGCGCTTGCTATCACGCTATAAAGTCGGTAATCTTCTCATTATCCCCTTGTTTACACCAAACAAGGTCAAAGAAGGTCATCTTAGGCCCGATGTTGGCTTGGAACTATCGTAGGAATTGATTCACAAGCTGATCAAACATAAAGATGGAATTGTCAGGCAAGGAACAATACCATTCAAGTGTTGTATCCTTGAGGGATCGAGGGAATATTTTTTCCATCAACAAATTGTGATGGAAGAAGTTTGTACACAAGGCGTTAAAATCAGACACATGTGTTTGTGGGTCCCCTTTACCACTGTATTTCTCAAATTTAGGAATCTCCATCCCTTACGGGAAAGGAGTATTCAGAATTGCTACTGACAATAGGCTACATCAGAAGAAGGGCTAGAAGATAGGTTGTGCAGCAACTTGGGAAAGGTTTTCTAGTTGGTTCTACATCTTCCCCATATTCTGAAGGAGGGTGTTCAAAATAGGGTCATTATAAGGCATAGGACCAATGGAACCACCACTAGAGCCACCGCCTGGACCACTACCATGACTATCTCCAAAGCCACCACCAATGTGACCTCCGTTAGAGCCACCACCACTTCCAAAACCACTTTCACCAGTACCACCTTCGTCACCGAAGTTACCACCACCAAAACCTCCACCAATCATCTCACAAAATCATCCACCACCGGAGGTGGAAGAAGGGGTGAAGTGAAAACCCAAAGGGTTTTTGTTTACCTTGATAGTTTCAAAAAACTTGGAAGCAACGGGAACACCGATTGAAGGGACCATGTCATTCATGTACATAGACGTGGGAGGCATCGATACCTCCAATTGTCTCTCGTGTTCTTCAAAGGGGCCACCTCGCCTCATGTGGCTATGGTTTGAGGGGGCACACGCTTCAAATAGACCAGTGAGACTAGCCAGGAGTTCTATGCCTATTCAGGTTTTTCCTACCATATACTTTATTTCGCTGATAACTTTAGCATCCCTAGCCAGCTTTGAGTTTTTCTCCAGGTGATTTTTCAAGGCACCCAACCCCTTGCCTAGACTAGCAAAATATTCAGAAGGGATGTGGATAGATTCATGCTCATCTATAGATGATGAGTTTGGTGACACAAGAGGGGTAGGGATGCGATTAGTTTCATCAAATAATCTAGACTCGCCCCATGACATGTGATCCTACATGACAAGCCAACCTTAGAACCAAAGAAAAGACTGGTAGTGAAACTAGAAGAGACCTTCATCTACTCCATAGAAAGGTGTCGTATACTTCTCTTGATGATATGCTCAGAGGTCGTGGATTGGGTTGTGATGCTCATAATCCTTCACAACACACAGGAGTGCAACAATCAAAGGGTATAAGAGAAAAATCCCAAAAAATCGACAAACGAAAAGATGTTGGTTCACGTCAAGTTCACCAAAAATGTAAGAGAGGGGGACCAACCACTGCAAGGCCCCAGGTCACAAAATTCCAAGATAAGTATGGCTGCCCCAACTTACCTCAGTTTAAAAGAGTGTTAGGATGGAAGAGATGATAATGATGAGGACTATAAGTTCTTTTGATCACTCGACAACCCGAGAGTTGAAAGGAGACTAGGTGAGTTAGTTTTTAGGGCCAACTTTATGGCTCGAATAGCTCTCTATCAAAGGACAGAAGCACGGTTCTGGGACGACAGCATGGCATGTTGGCATCTCTCAAGTGAGCTGGTGTTTATATGACTAGAAAACCAGGGAGACAAGGTCTAACCTCTAAAAAGTGGACTAGCAGTCTAGTTACAAGTTTCTAAAGGTGCAAAATAAGACAATGAAATACGAAATGTAAAGATGAATGTGATAAAGAAAGTAGATTATGCAAGGGTGATGAAGATGATCTCACACAATAACCTTTTCACCATATTTCTCTAAGATCTCTCCACCTACACATAGAAAAGAGGGAAAATATTGGGGGGTTGTTTAGGGGTCTGTCTCAATCAGACCCCTATTTTGGTGTTTCCACCTCCACAAACAACCAAGTTTGCAATGTTGTAGAAATAAAGCGATAAAGAGGGAAATATAAGCAAAGTACACCAAAGACACTACAAAACAGTGCGTGCTAACTCAACTAAACAATAGATAAGATGATTGAGGAGCTTACCACCTTCGTCCAAAGCGCTCAAGGCTAGTGGAGGAGAAAGATGAGAGGAACTCAAGCCTCTGTTGCAATGGATTCATCATGTGCTTGCTCTATTGAAGTGATGAAGTGATAGATTACTACTATGGAGTGTGAAATTATTCTACAAATCTTGTAGGTGAATGATAGAATGCTGAGAGATGCTCAAGAGATGGCCAAAAGATCAACTAACTCTCAAATGGATGAATGAATGAAGAATATGAAGGAAGAATGGAAGAAAATGACCATATTCAAGTCAACCAGCTGAAGGGAGGTGTTACACTTCGACTTCCAATAGGAAGTGTAACATATTTGTTGACTCCAGCTATAGGAATCTACCAAGGATGTAAGCACACCACGCAGACGTTTAAATGTCGTGCGGGCGTCCCTGACAGAAACACCTCCACTGACACTCAAAATAGGCACCAAGTGTAATGGGAACAATGATCTTATGTGGAATCAAGCCTTTGATTTTGGTTTTCTAAAGTGGAGAGGGATAAAATTGGAATTTGCATTAGGGGTGCAAATTCACTCCTATACAATAAATAAGACGAATTAAATTTACCTTGAACTTTTTATCATTATATCTTAGAGATGGAAAAAAATTCAAATGGATGTGAAGATTTCTTTCTTACATGGTGATCTTCATGAGGAGATCTATATGGATTATCCTTTAAGATTCATGTATGACTCTTCACTTGTTTGCAAGATTTGATGTTCTTCTATGGTATCAAATAAGCATCTAGAGCTTAATATGATAATATTGATGGTTTCTTGCTTGCATCTGGTTTCATCCACTACCACTCGTATCAAACAATATACATCTAGAGACATGGAGATGAGATTTTGATAGGAGTATTGTATGTAGATGATTTGATTCTCACTAGTAGCTCCTCATCCATACTTATGATATTCATAATTGTTTGATGAGGCACTTTGACATGATCAATCTTAGTCTTCAAATTCTACAATATAATATAGGGATCTCTATATACCATTTGATGTATTCCATTGACATGTTTCATTAGTTTTATATGGTTTATTATAGACCGCACAAATGATTGTAGGCCTACTCCACCATTTTAGTTTGGTGTCAATTTGACTGCCACTTGCACAACACCTAGGGTTGATGCAACTTTTCATATACAATTATTTGGTAGTATTTTGTACTTGACACACACTCATCTTGATATCACCTATATTTTTGAGCATGTCTCCTATTTTTCACATGACTCTAGGGAGAGTCATTGGAAGGACACCAAGCTCATTTTGAGGTATATTTAGAACACTGTATATTTCAACATTTAATACACACTAATAAATTCACATATATTAGGCTTCATCAACCCAAATTGGGTGGGTGATGTTGACTCAAAAAATTCCATTTCTAGTTTATTTTTTACCTTGCTTCTAGTCTAGTCACTTTCTCTTGCAAGAATAAAATTGCTATTGCATTAATCCACTAAGGTCGAGTATCGAGGTGCAATTCTTGCCAACTAGGAGGCTCTATAGCTTTAACAACTTATGAAAGAGTTTGTTCTACTACCTAATCATCCTACTATTCTTGGGTATGATAACCAAAGTTCCATTCATATTTCACACAACCTAATGGAGCATCAGAGGATGAAGCACATCAAGATTCATGTGAATATCATCAACAAATTACCCATGATGGTGTTATTAGAGTATTTATATACTCAAGAGTAGGTTGTAGACATATTTACTAAATTTTCAACATCACCTCACTATCTTGAGTTGTGACATATTCTTGGGGTGAAGGAAGTTTTTATAGGGTGATCTTGAGTCCTTGTGTATTTAGCTCTTTTTTTGGAGAGGATTTTTTTATCATAGGGTTTTCTCCTTTACTCCATTTGTGAGAGACATCTATTTTGTACATTAGTACCTCATCAATCCTTGTTGTTGGGACTCATTTTTATTTATTTTCTCCCTAAGTATCATTTAGGGGGGTGTTAGTGTTAAAATAACTACTATGTGCATCTAGTTTACATTTATCTAGTTCCTAGATCTATTAGACCTATTCACACTAGCTTAAGTTCACTTAATGGTTTATTTGTCTCTCATAGACACACATGACACATTATCTCACATTTGCTAAGTTTTTCTTCATGTGTCACACTTCTTGGAGGTTTTGTAAGTGTTTTATTCTTGCCTTCTTACTTCCTCCTTATCCTACATATACAAGGAGATCATTGTATATTCATAAATATTTTACATGGAAGGTTTTATCTTATTTTGTTTCATGCATTCTCTTGTGGAATTTTTTGGTTATTGCATTTATATTTTGTTACTCCAAAAATTAGGAGTTGGTAGAGAATCAAGTAAGAAAACAACACAATAAACTATTAAATATAATCATCAAAGGTGGTAAAAGAACAACTAATCAATAAGGATGTAATACATGGGCAAGTAAAGATTAAAATATAGAAGCAATAAAGAAACACAATAAACTATCAAATATAATCATCAAAGGTGGTAAAAGAACCATTAAGCACTTAAGATTTGATACATGAGCAAGTAAAGATTCAAATGTAGAATTAATAAAGAAACACAATAAACTATTGAATATAATCATCAAAGGTGGTAAAAGAACCACTATGAAATTAGGAGTTGATATAGGTACAAGTAAAGAGTCAAATATAGAAGAAAAAAAACAACACAATAAACTATCAAATATAATCATCAAAGGGTTGAAAGACTGTGGAGAAAGGGAGGATGCAAACAACCTAGTGAGGGATTTCCTTTCAAATCAGTTATAGTCGAGAGGTAAGATTAAATAGGAAAGTATATTTGGTAAGTGAAAAGAGGGAGGAAAGGGTAGGACTATTTGGGTCACAATGGTGAATTTTGAGGATACACCAAGAGTAATAAGAAATGGAGGTATGTTGAGAGACTCAAATTATTACCTAGATGAAGACTTAACATTTTTGCAACTAGAAGATTAATATAAGTAATAATAAAATGTGAAGGTAACAAAAATGAAGAGAGATTGGTATTACCTAAACAATGGTAAATCCTATATCATAGCTTTCAAACCCACGCCAATAAAAAGTGCAGCTTGCCCAAGAGAAAATTAGGTTGGTAAGTTGGAACCATATAGGTTATCACTAGAGACAAGGATTCAAGTTAAGTTCCATATTGAATAAATATATAATCATTTTGATAAAAACATGTGAGCACAATGGGGGTAAGACACCAATATTTGAAGGATACAAAAGGTGATAACATGGATTAAACTAAGAGAGAATAGAAAGTTTCACAAGGGTATATCAATGTTAATAAATAAATAATGTGAAATAAGTATCATAATAGGAAAATGAGATTAAATAGATAATATATTTGGATAAGAATCATACAAAACACCATAAATATTAGTGTAGTTGCATGCTACTTTGCACCCAATAACTCTAGATTGCATAATGAAATATGATCCAAATTGAGAATATCCATGAGAATTTATTAGTTGAGGACTTTAATAAAATGATAAAAACAAACAACCCAACATTATAGGAATTAGTGAATAACTATATGTGAATCATTTTTAGATATAGAAGAGGGAAATCAATAATAGACTAGAGCTTTGGAAGATGCACAAAGGATCATCACACACTTTGGAGAAGATTTATTAAGTTTATGCAACATATGCAACTTGATTATATATAATTATATAATAAAATGGGAAAATGGGAAAATATTTATCTCTATAATGAATAAAATAGAAGTAGAAGACTCTCTTATATGGAGCTTAAATTAGATCACAAAACATTTTTTCTATGAAATTTTAATTATAATAAGACAAACACCATGACAAGAACAATTGGATAAAACAAAGTAGACTTCCATTCAAAGGAAAAATCCTCTTGATAGAGGAAAATCAACAAGCCTTGAGGTCTATTGCATTTTCCCTATTGTTGCTCGTGGTGCGTATTACCTATTGGGTTTCCTTCCTTGCGGTATTGGCAATGGCTTTGCCTGCATCCTCCTATGTTGTTTAGGCTTTATGTTGGGTGGAGGTTGTGCTTCGTGTTGGGGTTTTCTATTTTTACTTGTGTTGCGCTAGGTGTGGTGCTGGGTGTTTTTGTTGTGGGCTTGTTAGAGGAGATCGGTGGCCTTATTTTAGACCCTGACTGGCATGTAGGGTTGGAAGTGGTTTTTTCTTGTTGTGCCTCCTTTCCTCTTTCTCTATCTGTTGGCTTCCTTGGCTCTCTCTATATTTTCTAGGGATCTTTTTCCTCTGTGAGGGTGCTTTCATTGTTTCGAGTTGTGGTTGTTGGTATGCCTCTAGAGGAGTTGTTGGTGGAAAGTTCTTGGCATGTTTCTAACCCTGATCGACATGTAGGGTTGGAGGTTTTTATTCATTGTCTTGTCGACTCTCTACTCTCTCTTTTTGGAGGTTTTTGACTTGCCTTAATCTTCCTCCTTTTGGACCCTTGGTGTCTTCTTTAGAGCTGGTTTTTGCTTCTATGTGGGTGCTTTCTTTGTTTGGGAGTGATTTTTTTGGTCTGCCTCTGGTGGAGTTATCTATTGTCATTTTTTGGCATGTTTCAGACCCTGACTGGCTTGTAGGGTTGGAGGTTGTTATTCATTGTCTTGTTTTCTCTCTACTCTCTATGCTTGGAACTCTCCTTGCCTTATCCTTCTATTTTCAAGCTCCTATGGCTTCTTTCTATTTTTTTTTCTTGGGTCGCTAATGTGGCTACTAGTCTTGGTGGCTGCCAAGGTTCTCTTGGGTGGCCAACTTTGTTTATTGTTTTTTTTAATCCTCCCTGCTTGGGTTGTGTTCTTTTTTTAGGTTGGGGATGTTTTGGCTCAGAGTGTTGAGTTTACTCTTTTATGGTTGTGGCTCAATTGGGTTGTTTTATCTTGGGTTGCTTTGGTCCTCATGTTTGTGATCCTGATTGGGATTGTGCTACTCATGGAGGAGTGCTTTGTTTTTCCTCTCTACTCTAGTCTTCTTCTTTTCCAAAGGAGGTTTTGGTGCTCTCTACTATGGGTGTAGTCGCTTCCCATCGATTTTTTCAGCTATGGTCTTCTTTGGAGGTGGAGACTGCTTCTTCGGAGGTGAAGCCCTCTTCTATTGAGGTGAAGAGGTGGGTTGTGGATCGGGTGGGAAGGTCTATTTTTTGTGGTTTTGGGCTTCACTTATTCCTCTCCTATAGAGGGGAGCCCCTTCCTATTGAGGTTGAGGTCAGGTTGGTGCTATTAGTTTACTGGTGCAGTGTCTATGCTAAGATTCATCAATGTTTCTCTCTGATTCTTAACTCTCCTATAGAGGTGGGGAGTTTAGCTTCATTGGATGGTGTTGTGAAGTGTTATGCTAATGTCTGGTTGGTTCTAGCTGATGGTTACCTAAATGTCCTTATTTTTTCACTGTTGGTTGGTGTTGGTAAGTGGTGTGCTACAGTCTAGTTGATTAAGGTTGATGGTTGCTTGGTTGTCTTAGGTGATTCTTAGATTCAAGTTCCTTTTGTAATTCTTGGTTACTTTGGGTTCAAGGTTCTCGTCAAAACCTTTCTTTCATTGAAAATTTAAGCTTCCACACTATTCATTCTTAATCTGCTTATGGGTTGTTGTTGGTTGTCCATGTTTAACTCTTTTGCAGCTTGGTCTCTTTGTGTGGGTTTTGGGTCCCCGTCAAAACCTATTTTTTAATGGTTTCGAGTCCATTCAAAACCTGTTGTTAATGGTTTCAGGTCCATTCAAAACCTATTTTTCCCATTAATCAAAACAAGCCTTGAGGTCAATTTTAAATTATACAAAATAATAGGAAGAGGAAATCAAGTAAGCACTTGACATTTGTACAGTTTCTATCGATACTAAGAAGCACAACTTTCAAGAATCCATAAACACATATAAGAGAACCAAACCAAAAAAGTGAATTTTTTTTATCAACCACACATGAGCCAAGGATCAAAGACAACCAAAACAAACTTCCACACAAGAGAGAAGTAATTAAAATGCTCTAAAGACTAATAATTAATCAAATACATACATGAAGTTGGTATAATATACAATGATAAAACCCTTGTTACAAAGAAAAGGATGGATCCTTAGGACAAACTAAGATCATAAAAAGTGTCTTAATCCTATGATATGAGGCACAAACATTTAAATGACCTAAGTAAGCTTAAATATGTAATTGTGAAATGACCTAATATGAGACTAATTAGGTAATATAGCATGTTCACAACAACAACCCCTTAAGTGAAATTTAGGGAGTAGGAAAACATGCAAAGTCACAAGGATGGATCTTAGCTACATGGCCATGTTAGGTACTCATGTACAAATAAATATTTCACAAAAAGGTTAAAGGAGAAAATTCTATATGAAAAGTCCCTCTCCAAAAGAGAAAATATGCAAAAAAACATGTACAAGTGAAAGAAGGAAGGAGAACTCAACATGCCCCCAATGAATACTTATATCTCCAATGTATAATCAGTGTTCCCCATACAATAGAGACAAAAAGAGACTATGTAGTGCCCCCATAATTTATAATCCAAAGGATGATGATGAAGATCCAAGAATGTCGAACAACATTCCTCCCTTTGAGAAGAAATAAAACCAATTAGAGATGCAAAATGTCTTTGCATGAAATAAGAAAATTATGACGTATGATGGTGTTGTTTTTGTCTTTAAAATCTACTCCAAGTGTTGTCATGTTGGTATGAAAGTGTGCTACAATTAAATCAATCATAATCCCAATCAACAAAGAAGGTGATAATATAGGACCATGTGCAAATTGATGACAAGTTCCAAAGATGATGATTGTGTGACAATAGCTATGAGGGGGTTGTAATAAACTAGGATATGGATGTTCTCAAGCATACTTTTCAAATCTACAAGATGGGACTCAAAGAAAAATATGTAATACATGTTAAGTACTTATCCTAATGTATTAACTATGGAAGACTATGATGCACCTATTGTAAAGAATCACTCAAGGAAATAAGTGATGAAGATGATATTTCAATGCATTTTATCAAACTATAATATCCATCCCATGATGATTTATCCATATAAGATGTTTGAATGTGAATACTTGGAGATCTACCAATATTAAAAAGAAATAATATTTAGCTTTAATATATTAACTAAAATATAAAAAGATGAACCGTTTGAATTTGGATTAGGAGCCATATAATACAAATAATCAATGGGTATGCTTATAGGAGGAGGAGCATCAAGATAAGCCTTAATTTCATCAAAAATATCAAAACCTACTAAATTATTATTTTTATTTTGTATCATCATTATATAGTACATTATCACAAGCATTAAGGGGTATAATATTTCCATAACAAGATCATTTGGGAATGGAGAGAGTTGGTCTCCATAGATCTCTTGAAAGCTAGTCTAAAGAGTGCAAGGACACTCAATATGTGAGATAGAACACATAGTTTTAAAGTCAATGCTACTACCAATAGATTCAATGACATGATAATTCTTGATAACCCATGCTTACTTCCAATTGTGTGCACCTAATTCGAGGATAAGTCTATAGATCATATGTGGCAAGATATTCTTTGATTAGAGATATAAAAAAATATGAAATTGTAACCTTGACAACATAAAAAAATGGCCCCATATTTTTCAAAATATCCAAATTATAAGGAAAAACAAAAATAAATCCAAATTGAAATAAAAGATACTTGGGAAAAACTTAGGAAAAATATAGATTGATGGTTGAAAAGTACATGAAACTAGCTTTCGAATGCTCATTTATTTGTGGAAATTTGATATTGTATGCCTAAGTTATGTCTCCCATTTAAAAAATTGCTTCTTTGTAGCTCAAAATATAATCTGTAGGCACTATTTGGGTAGTTCCACTATGTTGAGTTCAGGGGCAGTGACACCACCTAATGTGTACCTCCCTCAACTTGGGATAACCCAAGGGTGGAGGGAAGGGGCTTAGGCTACTACATTATGCTAAAAAATTAGCCTACAACTCTCAATTGTTGATATGATCAGGGGTCGTGAAATCGAAAAAAAAATATCATCGCAAATGACATCACCTCTTGTGTAGACTTCAAATTGTACCTACAAAATTTAAAACAAAAAAAACATATGAAATTCATAGGCATAATTTTTGCATGGTATGGTGGAGAATGATACAACAATTGTATGAACATGTTGTATTATACATATGTATACAATCATATAGATTATAACTACATTACTTTGTAAAACCCTTAAAAAACCTTCTATTTTTTTGATCAAACACTATCATTCCTTACATGGATTTATAAGTTTTTAGGCCTTCTTAGTGCAATTGTGAGGTATGTTTGGAACCAAGATGCATTGTTTAAGAACTCTTGGTTGAAAATCTCTAAAAAAGGGAAGGAAATTATAAATCCAAAATCTCTAATACCATGTAATATTTTTTTATCAATCCCACGTGAGCCAAAGATCACCTACAACCAAAATAAAATTCCACACAAGAGAGAAGAAATAGAAATGCTATGATTCCAAATAATTCATCATATGCATAAATAAAATTGGTAATAGACAATGAGAAAACCATTTTTATAAAGATGAGGATGAAAAACTACAACAAACTTAGATGATGACAAGTTTCTTAATCCTATGATGTGAGACATAAAAATTAAATGACCTAAGTAAGCTTAAATATGTAAGTGTGAATATGGTCTAATATGAGAATATTTAGATAATATAGCATGTTTACACAAACACCCCCTTAAGTGCAAGTTGAGAGTATAAAAAAGTAAAGTAGAAAGGATGGATGTTGACTAAAAGACCATTTTAGGTATTCGTGTACAAACATATCTTTCACAAGAAAATAAAAGGAGAAAAAGTTGTAGTAAAAAAGTCTCCAAAGGTTAAAATATGTAAATAATCATGTCCAAGTGAAAGAAGGATGACTCAACATAACCCCCTAAGGACCAATTTTTTCATTAATTTAAAATCTATGTAGCGTATATAGGAGAGAAGGAGAGAGACTATGTAGCCCCCCACAATATAGAATTTTTGTAGTGATGGTAGATGCTTGACAAAGGATGATTATGAATATATTCCTCCTCTTGGGAAGAAATAAATATAAGAAGAAATGTAGGATGCCTTTCCATGAAAGAAGGAGGATCATTATGTATGATGGTAATGTTGTTATCTTTGAAATCAGCTCAATTTTTTTTATGCCAGTATAAAAGTATTCCACAATCAAATTACGTAGAAGCCCAACAAACAAAGAAGGTGACAATCCAAGGCAATGTATAAATTGATGAAGAACAAGATCCAAAGATTAATATGGTGTGATCGTAGTTATGATTGGGTTGTCATAAAAAAGCATATGGATTTCATTGAGCATGTTTATCAAATATACAAGATGGGACTCATAAAACAAACCTATAAAATCTATTAAGTGATTATCATAATGTACCAAATTTGGAAGATGCTTGCTACAAAGAACCATTTGAAGCAGTAAGTGATGGAGAAGTGATATCAATGTATAGTGTTAGAAATAAAATGAGGGAACACATACCAAAGTATTGAGCCCAAGTAATCTCTATATGTTGTTTTTATATCCAAACTCATTAGTAAGAGCTCTAGAGATAAGAGGTTAAGACGAACTATGAATAGACTAGTTAGAAAAATTATATATAAACAAAAACTAATTGCCTTCTACCATAATGCATGTCAAATGTAATTCTACATATACATGTATCCATCATGTACATATATTTTGGGTCTTATTCCCTTAAAACTTATAGTACTTGATATCCTTTTCTTTCTTCCTTATATCTTTTTATTACTATTGTTACATCATATTTTATCTTATACATATATTTGTTTGACGAGGTATGTCGGGCCTTATATTATACTATTTTCCCAAAGGGTGTGTCTTTTTCTAGGAACTTCATAACCTCTTTGTGGTGGTTTTTGGTAGGGATTTTATTGTTGTTATGGCTCTAGTCAATCCCCTGCTAACTTTATTCCCCCTTTCAAAACTTTGACTTCTCCTCAAGAAAACTCTATGCGCTAGGTGTTTGAGTTGGTAAGATGGATTTTTAGATTTCCTTGAGGTTATCAAAATTTCTATCCCATTGGGCTTTGGAAAACTAGAGTAGTTGATTTTGTATATTGATTTATGTAAAAAGGAATTCTACTTCAGGTAGAGGTAGTGGGGATCTAAATCTATTGAGTTAGATTATGTCGCTGGGCTAAAGATAATTTCATTCATTTGCCTTAATGCAAACAAATATTGTCATTTTTGTCCTAAAATGAGGTTTGGATAAAATTCATTCGAATATCTTGCCAATACTTTGTTATAGACCACCTCTCATGATTTATGTATCATGTTTGGACTATTGGTGTTAATGTCCAATAAAATAGCTAATATATTATCAATGATCATACTCTCCATATCCCCACCATGCAGTTGTACATATTTGTAAGTGTTCCTCAGGGGTGATTAAACCCTTATATTTTTAAATGATGATGTATTCCCCTGCCTCCTACATGTATATAGTTTTAATTAGAATTTTAAATGCTTGTCAGTGGGGAATGCTATTTTTATGTGTTTTCCACCAACATGTGGCATTACAGACCAATGTATCTTATAGTGCAAAATTCCACATTTTTCGTCTTTAAATGTTCATTTCATATCCTATATATATTCATTTAGGCTATCGATTCCTAGGAATATTACAAGTTTAATATGTGAGATGCCCCTTTGGATATGGTTTACATATTTTTTGTCCTTGAGAGATGGACCCTAAGTTATTGCTTGTTGTGTTTTTTGATTATTCTAATGGATTATCTTTAGTTGTAATATTTTGTGGTATGTTCTTCAGGTGGATTTGTACTATAAAGTCCCTTCCAAACCCGTATACCTTATGGTAAATCCACTCTAGTTCTTTTTGTATCCTTGTACTTAATAATTTTCATTGTCTGTACTTCATGTTGTCACGAAAGCGTGTACCCTTGTTGAGATGATTAAATCACTCAGCCACCTTGTGAAACATGGGATGATCTCCCTGAATGTGGGCTTAGATGATGGAGATCAACCTCCAAAGAGGGTTGGTTCCATTTTTATCATCTAAACTAATCTATCCTATTGCTACATGTTGAGAAAAGGGTGAAAAGGAAAGATGAAATGAAACCCATGACTTAAAAAGGTAATGAACCAAAATGAATTTCAAACCTACACTACTATTTGGACTTATAATACGATCAAAATGAACAAGTTGTTTCATGCACAATTCGGATTTTACATACTTATACATCAGTATTTCATGGGAAGGATTAAGTTTTTATCAATCCTAAAAGGAAAAATAAGTATTTTCACAATTAGAAATTGTTCAAACTAATGTCATAACCTCTGATATGCACAATGTATGTGAATCTCTACATAAAGGTGCTAAAGGAATGAGACATGATTGAGGATTTACATAAAATCACAGAAAAATACATCAATCATTTGTATTTGCACATAATAATATAGATTAGAGAAGGCAAAATTCTTTTCTTTTATTAATAAAAATAAGTATTACATACTTGTATAAGTCTAAAAATGATTTACATCTATTGCTTTAGCTAGAAAGAACTTGAAAGCCAGTCACACTACTAAGCCAAGAGAGAAAAGAACTAGTTAAAAACTGCACTTAGGCTTCCTTATATGCTACTCAAGCTTGTAAGATATTAGGAACATGTGTTGCTTTAGTTGGCTAGGTTAAACCTCTTTGGTCGTCCAAAACTTTAATCCCTATTTTGTAGCCCCTTAAAATAACTCCAAAAAGGTGTTTGAGTGAAGAAAACTCCACACCTTAACCTTGTATATCAACTAAGACTCCTTAAATAGCTCCTAAATGCTTGGAGGTGTTTCAAACTGAGTCAAAATTGCCTCCTATATTCTCTTAACCAGTTGCATAGCCCATCAAACTGTCCTAGATATCCTCTAACTGATCATAAAAACTCATTACTTCCCCAACTACTAGAGCTTCTTCAAAATTTCTAATAGGACATGTGGGAGAAGATCTGAAATAGTCAAAAAGTCTTCTAGGAGACATGGAAAATCTTTTAAGATAGGTATTTGACACTCACTTTCACTCTTATTCTCCTAACTAACCTTTATTCACCACTTTATAGAAGATGTGTGTAAAATTATATAGTTATAGATTGTGCTCTTGACATTTTATGATAATACATTACATGGAGAGATGATCATATATTTGACTTATTCCTTGTCACCATGTAATGATATTTGGACTAAGTATTATTTTCCTTTCCAAACTAATATGGATTTAAATAAGCAATGATCCTTTGAATGATCGAGATATCCTCCTATGAATCTCATGCTTTTGTTTAACTATCCTTATAGTCCTTAAGACACTCCAACTTCATCTTTATCCTTGGAATTAATGTGTTTCTTGGCAACACTAACTTAACCATGACTGTAGTTAAGTTCTTACTATCATAAGGTTTTTCACGGAATCTCTGGTGCAGGAGCACCTTAAGGTCTTTTGGAAGATCTTAATGATTTTTGGCTTGTAGGTGGTTCTAGCCAACCACCAAGGGAATAAGGACTATGTTATAAAGTCCCTAGGTTTTTTTAAAGAGTGTGTTAGAGTATTTTTGGCTTAGAGTCTGGAACTTTATGAGTTCCTAGGAAAATCTTGACAATTTAAGCATTTTGGCAATTTGTCCTAAAACTTGGAAAATAGCATTAATGTTGTTCTAAGTCTGACCCAATGGTCCTAGCATGTTGGAGAAAGGTATATAAGTTCATCCAAACCCTAATACCAAGATGGGAAGTTCATTTTCACGAATTGAGACTTGGAGAGCATATTGTGTGATTGGAATTCAACAACTTTTGAGTGAATTTTTGTGTTTGAGCCTTCATCCAATCAAGAATGGATTGAGAGGACTGATATAATGCTTTGAGTCTTGCTTTTGTGTCATTTAATTACTATTTGAAGCATTATATTAGCCATTTAATTCAACTGGTTGTAATTTTGCAAGTTTTGGTGTTCTTAGTTACATTGTCGATTAAGGCCAATTTTTGTAAATAATGATCCCCACTTGAATTCTTGTGGAAAGGCTAACATGGCCACTTATAATCAATTAGGGGACTTTTTTTACAGTGTAAATATGGTGTGTGGAGTCTTGGTTTGCAGGGGAAGAGTTGAATTCATCAAACACTAGGCGAGTGCAAGTGCATTCTGGCTAGTGGCTTGGAGAAGACAGCAGTAAAGAAAGCTGATAAACAGATTGGTTTGAGCCAATCAAGAGAATTAGAGTATGGGAACATGTATTCCAAACATGTTTGTGCAAGGAGGAGAGTTGAGGAGGTCATTGAAGCCCTCAAAGTTGGAAAAAGGAGCCAAAGCCCTAGAAACCCTTGAAATTAGGGGGTATGAGGACAGTCCTATGTACGGACACTTACAGAACCTTACGCCTGGTAAATATTGAAGCCTATGGTACTAATAGAAATAATATCCAAAAATATTTGGGGGTTGTTAAGGCCGTTTTTGAGAAAATCCAAGAAAACAGGTTCTAGGAGGCCTAAAAGGGGCAAAAAGGCTACAAGGCCTAGAAACTAGAAAATATTGAAAGCAAAGGGAAAAAGGTGAAAGTATCCAATGAAATGGATCAGTGAGGAGTCAAAACACCTAAAGAACAACAAGACCACCTTACCCTAGCCCTGGAGTGGTTAGGACACATTTGGGTCAGTGTGGAGCTCAAGGAAGCCCAGTGCTAGAATGGGAGTGTTGGTGAAGATTTTGAAATTGGTGGAGAGACCTATAAGGAGTTAGGGGTTTAGGAGAGATCCCTGAGTAGTATAGAGTGGAATACCCTAATAATACCAAAGAATAGGTCTTGGGAAGAGCAAGAGTGCTCTTGAGGTATAGGGCTCCCCATCAAATTGGTATCGGAGCCAATAAAGGCTTGGGAATTGAAACTAGTGAATGTCAAAGAGAAGTGAATCTATAGGAGAGAATACCATGGTGACCAATGCAGAGCTAGCTAGAGACTTGATAGAGCGGCAAGAGAAGAATAAGAATCTTGAAGAGGCTATAGAAGAGATGAAGCAAAAATTGGAAGAAGTTATTGAATCGGCAAGCAAGATGAAGGTGCAGTTGTCAGAGGACAAAGACAAGGGTAAATACCAAGTGGAGGAGGACAGGGAACCAGAACCTAACCCTCGAATAGCAAAGGAACCCTTCCTCAAGGCATTGAAGGCATTGAGTGGAAAGGCACTTGAAGGTGTCCCTATGTTCACTGGAAGAATGGATGCAGAGCTAGTTATGGAATGGATAGAGGGAATGGAGAATCACTTTGAATGTGATGGAGTTACTGAGGCACAAAAGGTGAAGATAGCCAAATCAAGGTTAAGAGGACAAACATATTTTGGTGTAAGTTCTTGCAAGAAGAAAGAGAGATGGAAGGCAAGAAACCCATAGGAAGTTGGAAAACTATGGCGGCTAAAGTAAAAGAGAACTATCTACCTGAGGACTATGACATCCAATTGCACAAGAAGAGACAAAATCTCAGACAAAGAGACCTAGATGTAGCTGCATATACAAAGGAGTTCCAAAAGCTAAGCCTTAGATCTAGAGTGCAAGCAGTTGAAAGCATCAAGGTTGCTAGGTATCTAAATGGTCTTAGATGGAGCATACAAGAGGAGTTGAGTCTTTTCACACTTACTACCCTCAATAACTGCTATCAAATGGCCATTAAGGTGGAAGAGAAACTGAAAAAGAAACAAGATTCCAATACTAGAGGTAAAGGAAGAGGTAGAGACTCTAGAGGTGGACAAAGAGGAGGTTTTGGTGGAAGAAGCCATGAGAATAGAGGGCAAGGTGATGCTAAGGTTGGTGAACAATCCCATGAGTCAAATAGTAGAGGGGGTTACAAAGATAGAAGCTCAAACAATGGAGGAAGAGGCAGATAAGGAGGCTTTGGGAGAAGCTCTCATTTTGCTTCCATGAAATGCTACAATTGTGGACAGTTGGGTCATCCAGCTTAAAAGTGTCCTGACAAGCCAACATCTTCACAAGGTGAGAGGAAGATCAACTATGTTCAAGAAGAGGACTGCTCCAAACAATCAAAGGTGAGTCTAGATTCAGAGAAAGGTGAGAATCTCGTGTTAAGAAGGATCTTGATCAAAGCACCTACCGAGGATGAACACAAACAAAGGAGAGCTCTTTTTAGAGTGAAGTGCAAGATATTAGGAAAGGTTTGCAAGGTCATCATAGATTCGAGGTCTACTGATAATGTCATCTCAAAGGAGGCAGTACAAAAATTGAAACTCATCAAGATACCCCATGTGTGCCCTTACAAGGTTACTTGGTTGAACAAGGGGCATAATATACTAGTCAATGAACAAGTGTGGGTTGAGTTTACTATAGGAAAGTATCAAGACAAGATACTATGTGATGTGTTACCAATGGATGCATGCCATTTTCTGCTTGGCATACCATGGCAATATGACAGGGAGGCAGTGCACCATGGCAAGGAGAATAAGTACTCATTCAAGAAGGATGGAGTGACTTACAAAATATAGTTTGTGTTAGAAGAAAACATAGTGGAAAAGGCAGAAACTAGTGTCCTTTTGATGAGTGGAAAGGAATTCCTAAAAGACATCAAGGAGGAAGGAGTTGTCTATGCAATTATGTTGAAGCCAAAGGAAGAAGAGTCACCTAATCAGCTACCTATGACAACAAAGGTGAAGCAACTATTGGATCAGTTTAGTGACATCATTTGTGAAGGTACACCAGCTACACTACCACCCAAGAGAGCAATCAGTCATCAGATAGACTTTATACCAGGAGCAACACTACCTAACAAGGCTGCATACAAGATGACACCGTAGTAGAATAAGGAGATAGCAAGGCAAGTTCAAGAACTTTTGGATCAAGGGTTGATCATAAAGAGCATAAGTTCATGTGTTGTTCCAGTTGTGTTGGCACCTAAAAAGGGAGATAAGTGGAGAATGTGTACTAATTCTAGGGCAATAAATAGGATAACTATTACATATAGGTTTCCTATTCCTAGGATAGAAGATCTAATGGACTGTTTAGGGGGTGCTAAGTACTACTCTAAAATTCATTTGAAAAGTGGCTATTATCAGATTAGGATGAAAGAAGGTGATGAATGGAAGCCAACTTTTAAAACTACAGAGGGGTTATATGAGTGGTTAGTAATGCCATTTGGGCTTACAAAATGCACCTAACACTTTTATGAGGGTGATGAATGAGGTCTTGAAGGACTTTATAGGAGTCTTTGTGGTTTTCTACCTAGATGATATCCTCATCTTCAGCAAAACAAAAGAAGAACATATGAAGCACCTAGAACTTGTGTTGAAGAAACTTCAAGAGGAGAAGCTCACCATAAATCTTGAGAAAAGTGAGTTCATGAAGCAAGAGTTAGTTTACCTAGGATTTGTAATGTCTCAAGGGAACTTGAAGATGGAGAAGAGCAAGGTTGAAGCCATTCTTAGTTGGCCTACTCCCAAGATAGGGAAAGAAGTTAGGAGTTTCCATGGATTAGCTCAGTTCTATAGGAAGTTTGTGAGAAGGTTTAGTGAAATCTGTGCACCGGTTCTTGACACCATCAAAGGAGGACTGAAAACTAAGTTTGTGTGGACCAAAGAAGCCAATGAAGGATTTGAAAGGTTGAAGAGGGAGATAGCTACCCAACCTATCCTAGTTCTACCAAGCTTTCACAAACCATTCATAGTGGAATGTGATGCAAGTAACATAGCAGTTGGGGCTGTTCTAAGCCAAGAAGGTAGGCCGGTGGCATTCTTTAGTGAAAGGCTAAATGAAGCAAAGTCTAGGTACTCATCCTATGACTTAGAGCTATATTCTTTGGTGTAGGCTCTTAAGAAGTGGAGGCACTATCTATTTCTAAAGGAATTTGTGGTATACACTGACAATCAGGCCTTAAGCTACATAAATACCCAAGAGAAGCTCAATTTGAGGCACATCAAGTGGATGGAGTTTTTGCAGTCATACACCTTTACCATCAAGCATAAGAAGGGGGTTAACAACAAGGTTTCTAATGCTCTTAGTAGGAGGTTGCTTATTATCCAAGAGATATAGCTACAAAGCACAGGGGTTGAAGGATTTAGAGATTTGTATGAAGGAGATTCTAATTTCTCAAAAATATACAAGATATGTACTGATTTTGAGAACTATTTTCACAGTGAATATGGTGATTACACCTTGCAAAATGGTTTATTGTTTAAGGGGAAGCAATTGTGTGTTCCTAGAGGTTCCATGAGGGAGAATCTAATCCAAGAAAAGCATAATGGCAGTTTGAGTGGTCATTTTGGTTTGAACAAGACACTAGACTTAGTGGAGAGGTTCTATTGGTGGCCTAAAATGCAAAGAGATGTAAGAAGGTATGTTGAACAATGTGGAGTATGTCAAAAGGGAAAGGGAACATCAACCAATGTAGGTCTTTATCAGCCATTACCCATCCCAAGTAGACCATGGGAATGCATAAGCATGGAATTCATAGTAGGGCTACCTAGGACACCAACTGGTTTTGACAGTGTGTTTGTGGTAGTGGACAGATTCAGCAAGATGAGCCATTTTATCCCATGCAAGACAACACATGATGCAAGTCAGATTGCACACCTATTATTCAAGGAAGTAGTGAGGATACATGGGTTGCCAAAGAGCATAGTTGCAGACAGAGATGTGAAGTTTATGGGGCATTTTTGGAAAACTCTTTGGAAGAGGCTAGGAACCAACTTGTCTCATAGCTCAACATATCATCCACAAACGGATGGATAGACAGAGGTGATCAATAGGGTACTTGGAAACTTGTTGAGATGCTTAACTAAGGAGTATGGACAAGGATGGGAGCAAGTGATTCCACAAGCAGAATTTGCTTACAATGATAGCAAAAATAGGACTACGGGTAAGAGTCCATTTGAGATAGTCTATGGTTTACATCCAAGGGGTGTACTTGAGCTTAGATAACTAAAAGGACATGAAGGAATTAGTGGTCATGCTGATGATTTTGCTCAGTCAATGAGAGAGGTTCATGAGTAGGTAAGGCAGACATTGATAGAGGCTAATCAAAAGTTGAAGGCAAAAAGAGATGAAGGGAGAAGAGAATTACAATTTGAGATAGGTGATTTGGTGATGGTATACTTGAACAAAGAAAGGTTACAGAAAAGCATACCAAGCAAGCTACAGATGAAGAGGATAGGGCCATGTAAAGTGTTGGCTAAGTATGGATCAAATGCTTACAAGGTGGAGTTACACAAGGAGATGTCTATTTCTCCTATCTTCGATGTGAAAGACTTGGTGAAGTATAAAGGACCATAAATGGATGAAGAACAATACAATGCTGAGATAAACAAGGATGTGGAAGCACTCAAGGTACCATATCAGATCAGACCACAAGTGGACAAGATTTTAGACTCAAGGGTGAAGAAGACCAGGCACAAGACATACAAGGAGCACCTAGTGAAGTGGAGACATCAACCAGAGTCAAAAGCTTCTTGGATAGTAGAGAGTGACTTTCAGAAGTATGGAATTAGTGAGGATTTCTTGACACCACAGGTTCCTTAACTTCTTTGTTGCAGGGGGAGAATGGTGCAGGAGCACCTTAAGGTCTTTTGGAAGATCTTAGTGATTTTTGGCTTGTAGGTGGTTATAGCCAACCACCAAGGGAATAAGGAATATGTTATAAATTCCATAGGTTTTTTTGAGAGTGTGTTAGAGTAGGTTTGGCTTAGAGTCTGGAACTTTATGAGTTCCTAGGCAAATCTTGACAATTTGAGCATTTTGGCAATTTGTCCTAAAACTTGGAAAATAGCATTAATGTTGTTCTAAGTCTAACCCAAGGGTCCTAGCACGTGGGAGAAAGGTATATAAGGTCATCCAAACCCTAATACCTGGATGCAAAGTTCATTTTCACGAATTGAGACTTGGAGAGCATATTGTGTGATTGGAATTCAACAACTTTTGAGTGAATTTTTGTGTTTGAGCCTTCATCCAATCAAGAATGGATTGAGAGGAATTATATGATGCTTTGAGTCTTGATTTTGTGTCATTTAATTACTGTTTGAAGCATTATATTATCCATTTAATTCAACTGGTTGTAATTTTGCAAGTTTGGGTGTTCTTGGTTACACTGTCGGTTAAGGCCAGTTTTTGTGATCCCCACTTGAATTCTTGTGGCAAGGCTACCATGGAAACTTGGAATAAATTAGGGGAATGTTTTTATAGTGTAAATATGGAGTGTGGAGTCTTGTTTTGTATGGGAATATTTGAATTCGTCAAACACTAGGCGAGTGCAAGTGCATTCTGGCTAGTGGCTTGGAGAGGACAGCAGTAAAGAAAGTTGATAAACGGATTGGTTTGAGCCAATAAAGAGAATGAGAGTGTGATAACATGTAGTCCAAACATGTGTGTGTAAGGAGGAGAGTTGAGGAGGTCATTGAAGCCCTCAAAGTTGGAAAAAGGAGCCAAAACCCTAGAAACCCTTGAAATTAGGGGGTATGAGGATAGTCCTATGTACAAACACTTGAAGAACCTTACACCTATTAAATATTGAAGCCTAGGGTACTACTAGAAATAATTTCCAAAAATATTTGGGGGTTGTTAAGGTCTTTTTTGAGAAAATCCAAGAAAACGGGTTCTAGGAGGCCTAAAAGGGGCAAAAAGGCTATAAGGCCTACAAACTACAAAATCTTGAAAGCGAAGGGAAAAAGGTGAAAGTATCCAATGAAATGGATCAGTGAGGAGTCAAAATACCTAAAGAACAACAAGACCACCTTACCCTAGCCCTGGAGTGGTTAGGACACATTTGGGTCAGTGTGGAGCTCAAGGAAGCCTAGTGGTGGAATGGGAGTGTTGGTGAAGATTTTGAAATTGGTGGAGAGACCTATATGGAGTTAGGGGTTTAGGAGATATCCCTGAGTAGGGTAGAGTGTAATACCCTAATAATACCAAATAATAGGTCTTGGGAAGAGCAAGAGTGCTCTTGAGGTATAGGGCTCCCCATCGATCTCACTTATTAATGTATCATAGACCAATCACTTTAAAAGATCCCATATTTGATTGTCATGTGATCTTTGCTCGGTGTCTCTATTGCCCTCTAGATGTGCTTTGTGACTATGATTAAATTTATTTTTCATTGTCCTTCCTATTTTCATTTTCACCTCTTTCACATTATGACTTCCTTAGTACTCTCACCTTGAAAGATATCTATTTTACTTTTCAAAGCACCCATCCTCTCATCAAGTTCTTCACAAAGTGCAAGATTGAACTTTCTTCCTTTACAATGTTTGAAAACAAAAAGTTCATATATATCCATTTTTGCTAAAATTATATCAAGTGCATGATTATCTCTTCTAAAATAAACTTATCTCTATGTGAACACCTTCACCACCAACTGTTGTACTCCAAGAAAAAGGACCAGCAAGGTAAATCAACAAAAAGCCCACTCTGTGTAGTGTTGTTCAAGCCAAATTACTACCATGTCAAAACTATATAAGGTTTGTCATGTTTCACTTAACACCAAGGCACCTTACCACTATGATAGGTTGATACAGAGCATTAATTTTGATAGATAATATAACTTCAAACAATGACTAAATAACTCCCAAAAGTGCAACCTTCTCAACTAAAGCATTGGCCAAGGCAACATCTTTAAACTAAGTAAGTAAAGTATTGCTCTCTGAGGGATCTCCATGGTTCTCCAAACAAAATAGAGACAAGACCATTGCTTAGGAATATTTCCTTTGAGAAGGTTAATGATAGCCACAGTGCATCAAATTTTTATTAGTCATCATAATTTGCAATTTTGTTACTTCCTGTGATGAGCTCCTTACTCTATGACATTGACTATCCTCTTATAATAGTAATATCCTCTTGTGTTGTTTATGGACCTAAATATTTACATTCACTATGTTACATTGATTTGAGAGCTCACAGGAGGGTGAAAAATAGTGGCCCTTAGAAGAATGTGTTGAATCACAATATGTTGTTAACATAATACATTGCAAGATATGATCTTGTGCTAGTAGCATATAACGTTGGTTTGAATTACCTGAAGCTTGTACAAAACCACAACCTATGCAATGACATACACAATATCATGACTTTATAATTGTGAATTTGGCTTGTGATCCTATAATATGCCCTCTTAGATGCATCTACTACTCTTGAAGCCCTCTTCAAAGGTGACTCATATTTCCTTGCATTGCTCCTTTACTTGACTGTGACTTCCCATCTAAGGTTTGACTTGACATTAATTTTGTGTTCCTATATTATAATCTTGTCCTTATTTTACCAATTGTCCCTTGGACTATCTTTTTGACTATTTCATTTATCATAAGGAGTTTCTTTACCATTGCCTTTGTGATAAAAATCATCATGTTTTTTTCTTTAGACCTCTTTGTGACCACCTAAAATTTGCCATGCACGAACTGCCCTCTTTGGAATGACTATGTCAAGAGTAATAAAATTTTGTTATTTACAGGTGTTCGTACGTTGATATACTATCCCAAACAATTTCCTTGGAGATTTGTCTCTACTTCCATATTGCCTAGGGAACCACTGTCAATAAACCCTTTGTCTTCATGAAGCTATTGTCTGCTCTTTTAGAGTTCACAAAGTTTCAAAACTCTTACAAGGTCTACGATTTCTTGTTGATTGTCAACACTATCACTGGTTATGAGACTGTCCTTCTAATCACTATGTATTGAATCTATTATAAACTTTAAAACTTCCCTTAGTATTTCCTTCTCTTCCATGAAACAAGTTGTTAAACAATGCATCTTGTCACTAGCCACAAACACGATTATTTGAAGAAGAGCTCATTGTCATCTAACTCAATGTATTTTTGCAAGTTCTCTCTTTTCATTATCACTGATTTTAATCATGGACTATCTTTAAACTATCACTTGACTTCATGAGCTGCCTTATTTTTAGTGGACTATCCCTTTGTGGTTCATGGTTCAAAAATAATGACATATTTGATTTTGTCATTTGAATTTTTTCTTTTCATAACAGACTATTGTAGATTAATCAACAACAAATCAAGGTCGAGCTCTTTCATTGCAAATTATTTTCATTACAATTTGTTTGTGTTTTTACGACGCTCCTCAACCTTTTGTTTTGATTCCATCTTAATTCTTAGTAGCTCATGAACATTAATATATTATTTTCATATCATCTCATGGACGACGCCACATGTCAGAATGACACGGTTTATTGCAACACTGCAATCTCTTATTCTTACAAAGGCATGTGAGAGTGCCATGTGGTGGACCTGTGTGGTCTTTATAAAATATTTTGTTCTTCAAAGAGTTTGAAAGTGGATGGTGCCACGTGTTGGCACCATGAAGATTCTTGAAGGCTAATGAAATTTAAAGCCTCGAAAAATCCCACCTACATGCCACATGTCTAGGGCATGAAATTATTAAAAGGGAAAAGTGAAAGGAAGCCCAAACATCATTGGAAGGTGCCAATTGTCAGTAGGGCAAAAGCCTGGGCATGTTTTGAGCCTGATGGTGAGTTAAAAGCATTTTATTAGTTATCTTAACAAAAGAGGGGCGTCAAAAGGTGCCACATGTAAAATCTTGAAGATGTGTATGCCAACACCACTTAGATGCCACTTGTTTAAGAAATTACAATAGAAATGATCAACTATCCAAGTTTCAGCACAACTGTGCAATCAGGAGCATGATATTTGTCAGGGAGATGGTTACGACAATCGCCATGATGATCCATAGGTGGCAAGTAGTGGGTAATATTTTTAGTTGCATTCTTTACATGAGGAGTTTTCTTTATATAAGCTTGCAAACATTTTGTAAAAAGGGTTCACCATCTTTGTAAAAAGAGGACTAAGAGAATATCAATCAAAAGGGAAAATTTCATTCCTCAGACCTTAACATTTTGTGTCTTTTAAACCAATCAATAGAAAACGGAACATACAGATTGTGCCTAGTTCGCCTTTATTGTGTGTTTTATTTTTGTTATGCTAGCTTTAATGCTCTGTGTCATTTAGGAATGGATATGATATTGATGATTCATTGTTATGATTTTTATCTTTTTATGATTTCTAGCATAAGATTATAGATTATTGAACCATGTATTGTACTCTTTCATTTTATGTAGTGATTTATGGTTAGATCTCATATTACGCTTGTTGGTGAGCAATATTTATAAAGGAAATGGGTTAATCGAGTCATATCATGCTCCAACGAGCCTCAATGAGTGTTTCTCATGCAAAGATTTGAATGTTATGCTCTGTGCCTACTATGCCTTAAGTGTTTCATTCTCCTTCCAACAATGAAGAGTCTACGACACTTTGTGCTCGTTTCTTAGGATTTTTTAATTTCGGTTATTTGAGAATGAGATTTAAAATGTTGTAAAAGCTTTGGCATATCATCTTAGATTAGTTTTTATTATGTTTATTTCCTTATTTATCTTTCCTCCCCCAGCCAAGAACGAAGAGACAACTTCTAAAACCTTAGAGGTAGTCCAATGGAGCGCAATTCATCCCCCCTCCACTAAAATTCCCATAAGGTTGTTTCCTCTAAGTGTAGGTTTTGAGGATCAACAACTATCATTTGGGACACTTTTTCGAATAGTCCAAATGATTTACTCATTACCTTTTCCCTCTTGACTTTTAAGACCATTGTCATTTGTCATCCTTTTATAACTTTTCCCTTTTAGGTCTTTGCCTCTTACTATCCTATTTTTTGTAGGGTGTCATTATTTATTTTTTATGGCTTGGACTCTTACTCAACTTTTCATTGATGACTTACTTTTAGAATTGGCTATAGCTGCCAAGATCTTGAGACCAAATGGAAAGCACAAAAAGAGAGAATAGAATGTGACAAGAATAAACAGTATTCTTATCAATATGATTCAATGATATGATTGTGATGTTGATTTACAAATGAGAGAGACCCCTTGGTTTATAGCCAAGGTGAGATACAAGATGTCATAGGATTATGACAAGTGTCTTAATCATATGACATGAGATAACTAATCACACTTACCTAGGTTCACATGTAGTAGTTTTCAAAAGATAAGATAACAACTAATGACAACTAACACCTTCTAGAAATATTCCTTCCTATGACCTAAGTAAACTTAACATGTGTAAATAAGTCCCCTAGTAATGAATTAACTAGGTGCAAGACTTTATTTACACCAACACCCCCCCTTAAGTACAACTTAGGGAGTAGCGGATTATTATGCAAATGACACAAAGATGGGTCCCGACTACTAGGCCATGTTAGGTTTCCATGTACATATGCAAATGAAATCTCTCACAAATGGAGAAAAGGAGAAAACCCAATGGGACAAAACTCCTCCCCAAAAGAGAGATAAAAGATACAATAAAGAGATGCTCTCAATGATGAATGAGAAGGTAAAAACCCCATGTGAGGAAAAAGACCCCCCATAAAAGAGAATTAGAAGAGAGACAAGGCATCCCCCCCTCAATGTTGAGTCTCCTGCAATGATGGTAGAAGCTCAAAATTGAATGCTGAAGATGATCCAATCTTGTCGAACAATGGTCCTCCCCTTAGGAAGAAACAAAAAAATGGATATATGTAGGATGTCAATAATATGGATGATGTATTTGAAGCATGCTCAAGTGTCTCCATGTCGATGTTGAAACACTCCAAACAAGATTTCTAGGCCACACTGCTAAATAGGACAATCCAAAATCTAGTAGAGATGGATGTAGAACATGATCCAAAGATAGTGATATCACCTTTGAAGATAAAGAAGCCTCCTCCAAATGTTGTCCAAAATTATCCACACTCACACCAAACTGCAAAGAATGTTCATGTAGAGAATGAACAAGAGGGTCAAAGTGTTCCCTCACAACAATTAAAAAAAGAGCATCTTAATCAAAGAGAAGATGAATGTCATCAATAGTGTACCCCAAATCTGTAATATGAGACTCCACAAACAAGTCTAAAATACCTATCAAGAAGCCATACAAAGTAGCCATATCGAGAAGACAATGTATATCCTGTTGCACTGAATTACAATGAACCCAAACTATGGAATCACAAGCATCATCAACTGCAACAGTAGGTGGAGGATATAGAATTCATGGCTCAAGTACTGGATCTGGTGTGAGAACTCCCAAGTTCAAAAAGCCAAAGGTCTCCTCTGAATCATGGTTCATATGATCAACAGTCGAAGGAACAATGTCACCATCATAAGAAAAATTTGCAAAGGTATACAACTGAGATGAATGATCAACCACCCTAGTAGCAATGATCTCTCTACTCTCCAAGTCTTGAATGATGACTGAATCTGGTGTGAACTCGACAGTTCTCCCATCTCCACCATGTGTAATCTGATATATGGAAAGAAGATTGTTCGTCAAATGAGGAACACACAAGACATCCTGGAAAGTTTTGTCCCCAAAAATAATAGATCGCTTCCCAATTACACTCATGTATGTATTATTTCCCATCAAGATAGGAGACATAGTACAAGGCTGAAATAAAGAGAATATAGACTGCAAAGATGCCATATGATGAGATGCTCCTATCTAGAAGCCATCTCCCTGATCTTGGACCTAAAAAAGCACAAAGAGCTTGACCTTTATTCCCTAATGTAGATGCTTGACCTTTGTCCTTTTTAGACTGTTTTGAAGAAGGAGGTGATTCAGACATTCTAGAAGGCAAATCAATGTGATTCCTTTTGAGAATATTTTTCAACTCATCAATATCCTTCTTATAACAATAGTGTTCTTCATGTCCATCCTTCTTGCAATATGCACAAAAATGCCTCTCCTTCTTAGATGATTCTCCTTTTGAAGATTCTAATTCTTTATGTGGCTTGTTCTTTTTCTTATTTTGCTTCTTATCAAGATTCCCCGATTCTTTTTGTACCTTTGACTCATTAGCTAATAATGCATGTGATTTGGAAGACTTAATTAGACCCATGTTCATTAACTTAGCTTCCTCTTGGATTAGGAGATTTTAAAAGTCATCAAACTTAGGATCAACATATGATGTTCCCATAGAAAGTCGATGGGTATGAAAGCCAAAAACAAATATTGAATACTCGGGACCAAGCTTGGATAACACATTCAGAATCAATTATAAATCTTCTTTATCAATTTTGCATTCTTTCAATTGTGTTCTTAGTTGCTTGATTTTGGAGATGTAGTCTTGGATGTGATAAAAAAAATTAGGATCAAGATTCATCAAATCATTATCAAATTGATATCCCCCAATCTTATCTATTTTACCATACAATTTTTCGAAATTCTCCTATGCCTCTTTAGGTGTTTTGTATGATTCAATATGAAATTGCAAATCAAATGAGACTAATGAAAATATGCATCCAAGTGTTTTCTCATGATCAATCTCCCATTTTTCCAATTCTTTAGCATCAATAGGTTTTTGAATGGTGTCCTTTATATGACCTATTAGACCTTTAATCATGAGATAGTTCCATACTGATTTTCTCCATGTAGCATAACTATGTGGAGTTAGGAGTTCAATTTGAGATTTCCCCAATCAAGAAATTCCCCAAGCAATATCTAATTTGGTACTTTATATTTAGTGTGTTTACAATTGTGGTGCGGGTGCACCTAGTTCCCTAGTTGAAAAAATTCAAATTTTGAAGGATGATAGACGGTCAATAGATTAGAAAGTCGAAAAAAAATATTGAATACTCAGGACCAAGCTTGGATAACACATTCAAAATCAATTATAAATCTTCTTTATCAATGTTGCATTCTTTCAATTATGTTCTTAGTTGCTTGATTTTGGAGATGTAGTCTTGGATGTGATAAAAAAAATTAGGATCAAGATTCATCAAATCATTATCAAATTGATATCCCCCAATCTTATCTATTTTACCATACAATTTTTCAAAAGTCTCCTATGCCTCTTTAGGTGTTTTGTATGATTCAATATGAAATTGCAAATCAAATGAGACTAATGAACATATGCATCCAAGTGTTTTCTCGCGATCAATCTCCCATTTTTCCAATTCTTTAGCATCAATAGGTTTTTGAATGGTTTCCTTTATATGACCTATTAGACCTTTCATCATGAGATAGTTCCATACTGATTTTCTCCATGTAGCATAATTATGTGGAGTTAGGAGTTCAATTTGAGATTTCCCCATTGCAAGAACATAAACCAAGCAAAAAAATGCAGTCAACCACTACAAGATTACCGCCCCCCCTCCCCCCCACCCCTCCGCCCCCCCAAAAAAAAATTGCTCAATCAAGAAATTCCCCAAGCAATATCTGATTTGGTACTTTATATTTAGTGTGTTTACAATTGTGGTGCAGGAGCACCTAGTTCCCTAGTTGCAAAATTTCACATTTTGAAGGATGATAGGGGGTTAATAGATTAGATCAAGATTTTTTGGGTTTATTTATGCTAAATAAGGTCAATCAAGACCATTTAAGGTGTATTAGATTGGGTTTTTGAGTCTTGGTGTTCAAATGTGCAAAAAATGCATTCTCACTACAAAATTGTCAATATTTGAATTTGTAGCCTTTTGAAAGCAATTCTTTGAATTTGGTTGTAAATGTGAAAGAATGAGGTCTAAGAGGTTGTAATAGGGTGAATTAAAGGTTTTTGAGTGATTTATGATTCCTTAGGTGTCAAAATTAAAAAGTTGCAAAGTTTATGTAATATTGTCATATGTAATTTGTCTTAAAATGCAACTTAATGAAGATTAGGAGGTCTTAATGATTAAAAATCAGTTATAGGAGTGGGGGAGGTTGGTTTTGAGTGGAAAAGGTATAAGAACCTCTTTCTGGGTCGAAAAAAGGTTGTTGAAGACAAAATTTGAGAATTCTAATAAAGAGCAACATTGATTTTCCAGAAAATTACTGGTTTTTCTTTACTTTTTGTTGTGGTACGAATTTGTACGGACTCCAAATGATCTGAATTTTTTTTGAAGTTGTGTTCCTATTAGTTATGTTTAATCTGAATCAAATTTTAGATTCTAACTCCTTGTTTTGTGAAAGTTATTCAAATTTTACTGCTGCTACCTACTTTCACAGTGTTCTTGGATTGAAGGGTTTCATGATGTAATTCGACCCATTCCACTTTTTGTGCCTACTGTAACTTGTTTAATGGGTCCTCTAACTTGTAAAATACATTCCTAACCTGTTTAGAATGTTTTGGATTCAAGGTTGGGTGTTTGGGATGATGTTCTAGGATTGTAGCAGGGTATTTTTCATGGTGAAAATGAGGGTTTCAAGTGGTGTTTTGAAAAAATGTTAAAGGATTGGCCTATGTAATGAAATTTTGACCATTTTCAAGGTAATTTTAAGATGTATGATGCTTTGGGGTGGTCTGGGAAGGCTTGGGTATATGAGTTTCTATAAACCCTTCATTTTTGCATTGAAAATGATGGCTTTCATATTGGATATTTAATTGAGCATGTGGGGTCTTTAAACCTTTATAATATTTTTTTTTGTAATCTTATACAAGAATTTTTTGAGGTTAGGATTTTTGTTGATTAGTTTTGAGGTAGGTCTCTTTGGAAAAGTGGCCTAATTGGAGGCCTAAAATTGTGAAAATTTCAAATTTGAAGCTTGTGGTACAAAAGAGTTGTACTTGGTTCTCTAATATGTTAAATAAATCTCAAATGGGTACTTGAATCCATGTTTTATTTTTTATGTGTTTTGGAAAGAACTCATCAAAAGTCACAAAAATCAGTTTCCTAATGCTACAGGGACAACCAGTTGCAAACAGTGAGTTTTGAAGGTTTTGTTGAATCTAACTTTGAGATTGAATTCAAATGAATCAATTTTCATCATATTCATGTTGAGAATTTTTTTCAGGGTCTTGGTGGAGGTTTGTAGTTGTTTTGCAAAATTGAAGGTTGAACCCTTTGAGGGTGAGTTGATGTCTACAAAATTGATTGCATAGTGAAGATGAGTGCTTGGTTTAGAATTGAATTTTCTATTCTTGGGAGTGATTTCCACCTTAGCTCTGCATCAAATTTCCACTTTCCAAAAACAACGAAGTGGAATTTGATCTTAGTGCATGCAAATGCCAAAATAGGCCATAGAATCAAGTGCAATTTTTAGTACAAAATAAGATCAATCTGATCATACAACTAAAAATTACACAAAAAATATGCACTTTCAGAAAAAATTACACCTAAAAATGTTACTGTAGGAGCAAGATATGAGCTCACAAAGTTCCCAAAATGAGGACAAAGCAACAACACCTGTGAGAATCTACAAATTCTAGAAAAACCAAATACCAAAACCAAAAACTGATTGTACCACTGCGAAGAGCATGAAAAATTAGCCCAAATAAAAAAAAATTCGCTCGAAAAAAGAAGTCAATTATGAGAATTTGAAAATCAGCTCCCAAAGTGAAAATGAAATGGAGAGGGGGTCCAAAAATTTTAAAAGGTTGATGACGTGGTGTCGATGTCAGCAAGTCATGGGCTTAAATTTGACGTCTTTGGGCCCATCAAAAGAGAATATTCTTCCCAACTATAGAATATGCTAGAAGAATATACTCTGGTCTATGCGTATAAGATTGACGACTATATGGTCGTCTGGGTCAATGTCGACTGGAATATTCATGGGGGTCACCAGAATATTCTCCTAGGAGCGTCGGATTTCTTTGAGCGGTGGCCAGCTTGATAAGTGCCCTAAAATTTAGGCAAGGACAACGATATGTGGGGCCACGGCGGGCCAAAGCCAACCTACCACATGGCTGGGTTGTGGTTGCCCACAGTACCTGGTACCTGCAACAGTACCTTCTACGGTACTATAGAATTTTTTTGGAAAAATAAATAAATTGTGATGTGCTTTTTAAAAAAAAAATTAATATAAATTTTCTCAAAAGATTTAATCGCTAAATCAAATTTTTCTAAAAATTATACTGTTCACCATTATGACGACCTGGGGGGTCATACAACTCTCTGGGAAATTTTTTTTTGCCTCACCAGACAAATGCTCCAAAATGGATGAATTGACAGTCAATTTTAGGGTTTTTGGCCCTTCTGGACGCGACGACAAGGTTGGATTTGACCCAAAATGCTCCAAAAATGCAGCTACCTTCTAGATATGGCAACCACTCTTCAGCTTCAAACCCTCATAGATTTGGCCTCATATGTCCAATTTGGACGAAAGAAAAGGAAAAATCGACTATCTCGAACCTTCCAGACGTAATGGTGAGCTCAAATTTGCACTAGAAATCTCTGATATGAACCTACAATAAAGAGGAAAAAATGGAACCTCCCTAGATCTGGTATCTCTCTTCAGAAAAACTCTTCAATGACACCCAACCTGCTCTGATACCATGTTAGAATTGGCTATGGCTGCCAAGATATTGAGACCAAATAGAAAGCACAAAAAGAGAGAATATAATGTGACAAGAATAAGTTGTATTCTTATCAATATAATTGTGATGTTGATTTACAAATGAGAGACCCCTTGGTTATATAGCCAAGGTGAGATACAAGATGTCATAAGATTATGACATGAGACAAATAATCACACTTACCTAGGTTCACATGTAGCAGTTATCAAAAGATATGAAAACAACTAATGAGAACTAACACCTTCTAGAAACATTCCTTCCTATGACCTAAGTAAACTTAACATGTGTAAATAAGTCCCCTAGTAATGAATTAATTAGGTACAAGACTTTATTTACACCAACACTAACAACTCTCCTATGTTCCAAAATAATGTTCTAATTTAAACTATGATAAATACATCTAAACATTCATTTGAAAATAGATCCGTACAAAAATTAATTTGCAAATGATAAAGTATAATTAGGAAGAATGGGACTACAAAAATATACACTACAAATGCAGGTGTTTTAATATTCTCTTGGTACCAAAACCCCTAATGTAGAATAAAAAAATGAGAATGGAAATAGTAAAAGAGGGAAGTGGAGAAGATTCCAAAGTTTGTAAAAACCTTTGGTCACGATTAAAATTATAAAGCAGTCTCCAAGAAATTGATTGTGAAGGAACTTTAGAGAGATCTCCAACCTGCCAAAATTCTCGAACATAGCTTTTACTTTCAACCCATTCAGTGTCATGGAATTTGAGGATTCAAATTCAGATAAAATCCTTCTTGTATCTCTACCCCGCATGAAGTGATAACTAAGCCCTTTTTCTTCTAATCATTAGGCTTCTTGCATAAAACTAGGAAGAATCTTTAGAAAATATTGAGCCAACCTAAGCATCACTACTTTCTCGAGCCAAATATTGCATTCTTATGTATCAATCTACTTAATTCTCCACTCTTCTATCCTTTCTCTAGTAATAAACTTGGCATTCAATTGCCAACCAGTACTAACATGCTCCAAGAACATTGCTAGCTAAGATATAGAGTAATAGATTATATGTTGTAGCCCAGGTTGTCTTAATCATCATACTTGTTATCTTTACTATTCTTGATGATAGTTGAAGAAATATAAATAGTCTTGGAAGATATTGAAAGATCACCATAAAGTGCAACATATTTTTGTAGAGCTTGCTAGAGAACCACCTAAAGAAGGAATAACAAGCCATGCATAATCTATGATACAAGAAAAAAAAAATCTTTGCAAGGTCTATCACAAACTCCCCAGAAGGACTTTCTACTTCCACATAAGCTTTAGTATTTACATTTGGTGTATATAAAAATAGTGGGTCTACAAATAGTGAAACTAAGCATGCCACAAAGAACATTTTATCCCATCTATTTTTGTTTTGTTTTGCACAACATTCTTATATGCATTGTTAGCACTGAATATTCCATCCAACTATTCACTCATTTTCTTCAAAATTTGACAGAGACTTCTACTCTTATTTTCTTCTTACATACCTCATAAGAAAAATCTCCACAGGTATTTCTTCAAGAAAACACAAAGCATCACACAATAGCTATAAGGATTTATCATGAAAATGAAGATAAATAAAAAGATGATAGACCTATTCAATATTCTAGAAACCTCAATGTGCATGCCACTGCATTAGATAACATTGATGAAACTTAAAAAATTCCTAACCATTTCCACGAGCTCAAACATTCCATGCTCCTTCATAAAAGATCTGACTGCCATAATAGCCTAAAGAAAATGGGAAAGCATATCAAACCCTAAACTTTCTCATGTTTTCAAAGTTGTGTGGGTGGAGTTTGACATATTCAAAAGGCAACAAATTTTATCCTTTCCCTTTTATTATGATGCCTAAGACTCATCTTTCTTAAATAAAAAAATAAAAATAAAACACCTTTATAAGATGGTAGTTATAGGAAATGCTTTTAAGCCTACCTAAGAAACTTATAAGTCAGTATGAACAAAAATATCAACATATTTGGTGATCTTTGAGGGTGTTTTGTTTGTTGAAACTCATAAGACCAGTAGCCTTTGCATATCCATTGAGTATAGGAATCAAAAGAGGCCTGAAACAACCTGAAAACCAAACTTGACAACCTGTTGGTAACACCTTTTGAGAAGCTAGCTAAACATCTAACTCACTATGCTTCAACACTTGGAGAAAAGAAAAACTAAGAATGTGCATTAGCACTTATTGAATTGCAAGAAAAAAACCTATCCTAACCTACACTAACCAACAACAAGACCTGCTCAAACAAAACCATTAACTAGTTCATCGAAATAGCTTCCTTCTCTCATCAATTTGCAACCCTTCACATGCTTATGAGCAACAAAGAGAAGGGGGATATATGTCAAATGTTTGTCCAGCTTCTAGAATACCTCTTGGAGGATGAAAGGAAACATAATTACCTCTTCATATTGGTCATACATGTTGTTTTGAAGTGGATAGGAAAGTTGAATACATTCTTATTCAGTTGCAACTTCATGCTTGAGTGCAAGCATGGTTTGTGGTACTTTGGTGGTCTCTATCCAAGCTAGATGTTTGATAGGATATCCTCTTTAAATGATAAACTCTGAGATCTCATTGTTGGCTTCATGTTTGTGGTCTACTTTATTATTAATTTGTTGAGTTATGAAAACCACTTCTTGTGATTGTTTTGGAAAAAGCATAGATATTTTTGTCTTATTCTCTTATTTTTCATGATTTTCCTATTCAGGAGATGATAGCTTGACATCTAAGTTTGAAAAAAAATCCTCTAAATCATCCCAAAAAAGATCATCTTCAACCTATTCCTTTCTTTTTTATGTATAAGGGGATTGATTTTGACCTCATAACATCCCTCCTTGTGTGTGTCTACTTCATCTCTATCTTGCAAAACAAGACCGTCCTCATTTGTGTCCTCACAGACCAACATATGTTCATGCTCATTTTCATCTTCTATCTACTCCAAGACTTGTGATTAAATCAGAATTCATATGCTACCTTCATCTTCATCGACAAAATAAGGAATTTTGTCAAATGAAAATATTAAATCTTCATTTACATAACCTCTTTCTTGATTTTTGTCTTATTGTCCCAACTAGTTTGTTAACACATGTATTGGCATATTCTCATCTTCAACCCAAAATGGGAGTTCATTGAATAAATTAGTGAGAGCTTCATGCTTAACACCTGTTGCTTGTCTCTCATCATGTTGTCCTAACTAATCATGCTCATCAATCTCTTGTTGCAAGTTTGATTTTTCCTCTTCCACCTCATGTGCAAGTGTACCAACAACAAAAGACTCTTCTTGTTCTTCCCCAAAAACCTCCTCTTCTTGTTCACTAAAATAGTTATTTTGGTAGACAATGGGCCCATGTTTTGCAAAGGCGAATGGTTTTAGGACAACAAGGCTAATTATAAAGGTCTTGTTGGGTGTCTCGAGGAAGTATAAGTTTTGGAAAAGGTTGTTCATGAGGGAATATAAGTTGGTCTTGCTTAAGTTTGGTATCTTGCAACAAGTGAAGACTCCTAAAACTTGGAAATTCAAACTTAAAAGACTTACTTAGAGACTCAGGAGGCATACCTTTCTTGAAGCTTGGAATTTTATACTTGGGAAGCTCTTCCTTCATAGGTTGATTTGGAATGCAATTAGCTGATTGACCTTCCAACCTTTTCAGTTGAGAAATCAAAAGCTTCATCTGCTCCTGTTTGGAAGAAATCTCTTTTGCAAGAGATTCTTCATATCTCTCCCTTTAGTAATCCAATTCTTGTTGGATTTGGCAAGCTTGAAAATCCAACTCTTCTTGCTACAAGTTATACTCCTGATCTCTTTCAATTTCATTTAGTTTTCTTTAAAGGTCTAACATTATATATTTGACACTCAAATTACCATCATTTTGAGGTTGTTTGTGAGAATAACTATGTTGGTTGGAAACAAAATGGTCCTCCTATAGTTGAGTTTGAACATATGTAGGTTGCTTTGATGTTTAAGCAAGGGTGGGTGGGTGGTAAGCATGATAAGAATGTTGATAACTTGTTGTGAATGAGTTATTTGGAATGAAACCAACATTATGTTTTGATTGGTATAGATGATAAGGATGTAAATGAGTAACATTTTCATGAAATGGAGGATTCTAAAAATTATCTCACTAAAAGAAGACATTATGCAACATTCAAACCAATTGGAAACTCATTGAAATATGCTTAAAATTAGAATAATCAGGACTATTTTTTTTTGTAAAACTTAGCATATACCAACACTTAGTCTTCTTGAAACCAGTAAATCAAAATTGGAGTCGCCAAGTGTGTGAATATTTTACCTCCAAAGGCAAATATTGCTGACATACACACCAAATACTAGCAATGATAAGGACAAGTTTTGAACTATGATAGTTCAAACTATCCCACCGAGCGTGCCAAAAATTGTTGTCATGAAAGCATGCACCCTTGCTGAGATGATGAAATCACTCAACCACCTTGTGAAACCAAGGGAACTAGCCCTCTCTAGAGGTTGATATTGTTACACCCCATTGTGTGTTTACCTATTTACTATTACTGTGATTGGTTAAAATATTGAATATATGAATGTGTTTGTAATTTTGATTAGAAATCATGTACTTTGTTGATTGTATTATTTGGAAAGAAATGAATGAATGTTAAAGTGATTAATGCTATATTGAAATAATGTGGAAAGGTATTTTATTGAATTTTATATTTCAAATGATGAATTATATGATGGTATTATGAACATCTAACTACTATTGTGAATGTGTTGAGTTGGATGTAGATGCAGGGATCAAGCCTTCAGAAGGAGGGGAAGTACCACTCGGGAGAGGGATTTGGTTTGGAAACCTTTAACAAAAGCCTAAACTAAAATTTCTCACACACACACTCACATATAGAATGGTTAAGTCTAGTCATTGTTTTGAATATTGGTAAGTCAATCCATAGCAATTGTACGATCATGTGTTAGATTGGTTGTGATCATGTTTTAAAGTGTTTTGTTTGATTTGGTGTCGATTGCTTGGTCGGTAAAATCTCTTTTCTTTCTTTCTCTATAAGTAATCCATTAGATTTATATACATAGAATGTATATATGTGTATACATATATATGTCGATGATAAACCCATGTACATGACTTAATACGTACATGAGTATACGAAGGTATATGTACCTCTGAATACTTATGGGTGAATTGCTCATGGGCATGAGGATATCAGATGGACAACTAGACACATATATATATACACACATGGATATATACATCAAATGTATATATGACTATCGATAGGTTGGTAATTATATGAATAATTGTATAAGTAATGTATATATATGATATATGTGTATGTAAATGACATATTGGAACGTCCATACACACATATCAATACATGTATGTATATGTATATATGTATATAAATATACATGTAATGATTTTATTATGATAGCACGAAATATGCATGCGAATATTAAATGGTTTATTATCGCGATTGATGTTAATGAATATATATATATATATATATATATATATATATATACATATACATATACATATATGATATATATATATATAAATATATATATAAGTTCATATTCTTATTTAAGCGCATAGCGTTGTATGGTAAAGCGCATATGAGAATAAATGATTAAGGTGTTGCTTTAAAATTATGCGCATATAAACAAATATAACCCACACCATGTATTGTGGTATCAACGCATGAAATAGAGTTGGATCAAAGTTTATAAACTGTAGTGAATAATATGTGTATGCCAAGGTGAAATGCAAAGCATTTAAATGAGTTGACATTATTGCAAAGTGTTATGAAGTTGAACATAGACCAAGCCTACTAATTTAAACACATAAACCATAATTGATTTATTCTTTCATAGGAAACCACAACCAAAATAATAGGGAATGAATTGATTTGGTGGCACCAAACTATGAAATTGTATAACCAAAAAGAGTTTTGAAGTTGCAAGTTGATTTGTTGTTAGAAATCATGTGCTTATATGAAACAATCAAACCATTGTTGGCACCATATGAGGTTGATTTGTGTTCTAAAAGGTTGAGTAATCGTGTATATCATTGCCACCTTCTTTCTAAATAAGCTAAGTTGAAATTATGTTATTGAGAGGTGTCTTCATGTTTAGCCGATTTGTAGGAATTCTTGTCTCTTATTTTTGTATAAAAGGTGAGCTAGTTCTCCCATTTGGATGCCATACCTTCTTGTTTATTTGTTGTCTTCTACTTGAGTTGTTCATTTGTGAGCTGAGTGTATTCTATGAGAATAGAGTGAGTGATTATTGTGAGTTATCTTTTGGGAGAGAGTTGGAGTATTTAGAGGAGTTTGGGAAGCTAATTTTGGGAAGCAACAAAGTGGTTAACCAGTCTTCCAATTGGGAATAAAGCGTTTATAAGAATGAGTCTAATCTTTTATGTTTGTTGTTTTAAAAAGACTATATGTTATTGTTGTTTTGCATGAGAATCATTGAATTACTAGTATAGGGAAAGATTGTTGTTACATTGTTGAAGTAAAGAGTCTATTTACTCATTATCATTGTGATTGTGAATTGTTGTTTGTACATAATCCATAGTAAGGAATGAATGCATACTCTAGTATTAATACTAGGAATCAAATATACATTATTAGCTATGAAGATATATGTTGCAATTAGTTTGTGAATCCAAACTAGAGATAGAATATGAGTTGCTCATGGAAATAGATAACCTTATGATAAGGTTAGATTTTTTGTGGGAATGTATTTAGAGGACTTATTATAAATATAAGGGGTAATAGGTCATTCTTGTGGTTAAATATTACCTCATGAAGGGATTACCTATGCATAGTGTACAAATGATCTTGAAATAAATCGAGCTAGGGAAGTGTATGTGATATAGGATGACTTTTTATATGAAATTTTGGCTAAAGTAGTGTAATGTGCCATTGGTTACACTATCAATTTCACTGTGTCCCTTTTATGCATGCTATTCCATGATTGACATACAAGATAGGATGTATTAGTTCTAGTCATGTAGGGCACAACACTGAGTTTTGATAGGCTAAAGTTATGAGGTTATCAAACCAACTCCTTTGCCAAAGGGTAGGGCCATTTTCCATATATGGTAGATGTGCGGGGGACTGCATAAGAGTCTATGGATGGCAGAAAAGTGCTTGAGTGATGCTTCTCCTCCATAGTTGGTAGCCAAGGTTTGAGGGAATCTTCTTGGATTCATGTACCCGAGTATTGTTGATATACCAAAGGAAGCTTTGAGAAACTATATATGTTACATTTGTAATCTATCTTGGAAACATGTAAATATCTTTGTTATGAATGGAAAATAATGTTTGGAAATATTATTGTGTTGTAATTGCGTATTAAATCTCCTTTTGAAAGAATTTTTTTTATTTCTTTGGAAATGAATCTAGTTTATTTACTTGAAAGGTAAAACTTAGAGATTTTTTCTTTGTTGAATAATTGGCATGTTACAGATATCCATCATCTAAGCCAACATTCAGGGAGACCATCTCATGTTCACAAGATGGTTGAGTGATTTCATCATCTTAGCAAGGGTGCAAGCTTTTGTGACAATACTTCCATTATTGCTTTCTAACTCAACTTACCCTTCACTATTTGGTTCTTCTTTGGTATCTAAGTTAGGTAATGTGAAAATTGAGTATAATAGTCATGTATCATCTTCATTTTTTTCTAGGGCCACCTATTCTACGTATTGATTATCTTCATCTTCTCCTAAGGGGTATGGATGAGCTTGGTGTCATATGCAAATAAGATCTCTTCTTTTTTGGAATATATTATTCTATTTGCATTGACAAACCATTTGAGGCACAACAATGCCTAGAATGTATTGAAAGGTTCCTTCATTTCCACTACTTCAAAGTGTATTGTCAATTTAAGTCCCTACAAATTAACATCAACATTCTTCCAAGTGCCCATTGTTTGTATTCCAAATCCATTTGCTAGGTTGACATAGATAGGAGTTTTTGCAAATTAGGCCTTCCCAATTTCTCCCTAGTTACTAGTAGTATGATGTTGATGTCTACCCCTAGGTCTACCATGATGTGCTTCACCTTGTGGTGATTAAGGTGAGCAGTTATCAACAATCGTTTTTTCTTCCATTCACAATTATTGTTTACTCTAACGGTTTATGGTTGTCTATTATTTGTTTATTCTAGTACTTTGCTAATTGCTCTAATTTGACCAATAGATATTTTTGTCGAACTAATGAGGAAATTTTATTTAATGTGATTACTTCTTATTTTGAAAAATAACTAATTTCCTTGTTTTATTGCTAAATAATTACGTTTTTGGTGCTTTCCACTACTATGTCACGTTGTTGCCTTGTGGGCCAGAAGTATTTGCAATCGTCTAGTTTTGAATTTGATTCTTCACTTATGTCCTTATTTATTTCTTCTTATTCTTAGTGGTATAAGTCCCTTGGCAGGTGACTAGCACAACTTTTTTTTTATTTTGTGATTTATTATTTTTAGGTTTTGTTTCCTTTAGATATTCTTCCTCGAAGGTATCATCATTTTTGGATGTGTCAAAGAACCAAACATCAACTTTTTGCACCTCCTGGTACCTTGCATAGGTGTCTTCCTGATAACCTGACCCCTTTATTTGTCCCTTCAATTTTATCACTCAGATTTAAGAGATGCATTCTAGAAATATTGTTGTGCCCTTTCACAATTACATAAGTCATGATCTTCGTTATCGCATAATGTGCAATTTTTATTTTTATTTTTTTGACCAACATTTTATAGCATAGTGACCATGCTTATCACATTTGAAACAAGTTGTGTCATCCCTTCTATAGTTTCTCCTTCTGTGTCCTCAACCTCCTTTATAATGGAATGGTATAGTTTCCTCTTGATGATTTTGCGAAGGGGTATTCTACAATGTGTCAGTATTCCTTTTGTTCCTTAATGGTGGTTGTTTATGCATAGTGTCTTGTGTGTACAAAGGGTGTTTCAAAAGGCCTTTTACATATACCATTTTTTGGTCTATTATTTTTCATAATCTTGGCTTAGTAGACATCTAGGGTTTAGATGAGATTCCAAATTTCTCAAGTGGAATGTTTTTATGAGATAGTCATTTGTCTCGTGGTGTCCCATTCTTTGAAAATTCCACAAAACACCGATTGGAGTTTTTGTAGTGTTGTTTGTAGTTCTAATTTTATCATTGCTACTCTTTTTTTACCTTGTGCCTTAGGGAGATCATTTCTCAAATGGCCTTACTATGAGTAGTAAGAAAATCATATTCTCCATTTTCCTTTGTTGGGATCTTCTTTGGCCATTATATCCTAGCGCAAAGTGAATTATTCTATCACTTGTAGTTTATCAATCATCTCACTATCTTTGTCCTTGTTGGATTTTCTCCATGGTTGTGCCTCAATGTGGTAGGCCAAAGTTATCGCATGTAAATAGGTATCAAAGAATATTCCATCCAAAGCTACCATAATTTTTTTTCAAGTCCAAAGATGAACTACTCAATTTTTTGCTTTTTTGTCAAGGGTTCTTCAAGTTTCTAGGAGAGTTCTTTGAATCTCCTATTATATTATTTAACTATTTTTCCTTTCATTTGTACCAACTCCCACATTTTTCTTACACTCTCAAAGAGCACATCTAGAGTATCAAAGTTTGCTAGGAATTATTTCTTTACTTTTCCCAATTTTTGGTATGTTTAGGATAGGTTTTCTTGTACCAATCTAGTGTATTTGTTATTAGTGGCGCTACAAAACCCAGTAACTAGACGTTATCTTCACCAATATACTTCCTTTTCCATAATGATTCAAGGAGGAATATGTGTTTTGCGACCTCAGTAGTATCTTTTTGAACATTGAAAGTTTGATACATGACTCCATTTTATGCTTGAATTTCACTTGTTTTGGTTTGTGGATAGATCGAGGTTCTCTCTTCTATTTAATACTCTTGATCATTGTAGGTTTGTATTCTCTAGCTTTAACCTTGTCTCCAAATATTATTTTCCTACAACTTCTCCACAATGTGCTACAAACTTCTCTTGTGAACTCTTGGCTTCTTCTTGCGATATCTTTTCAATTAGAATTATTCTTGTTTTATATGGCATGGGGGATGGATCCTAGTTTGGGGTGTGTGACTCTTTATAGAATTTTTAAATCTTTGGTAATATATTTTCATTTGTAAGTGACATCTTTTTTTTTATCGATCATTATTTTCCCAAATTAAGCATTGCTTTGTTCTCTTTTTCTATCTTTTCTCTTCTTAATTTTCTCACTATTATTAACTAATTGCTCTAGGTATTCTACTTCAACCAATAGTATCTTCTCTATGGTTTCTAAGAATTCCAAGAATCTTTCATCCAGGTTTATTATAATGTTAGAGAATTTTGGCTTTATTGATAATGTTTTGGCCATGTGTAGTAGTGTCAGAGCTCTTTTGCTTCTATATCTATCTACCAATTGCTCCTTAGATTCCTCATATCTATCTATTATTTTATTCAAATTTGAAAAAATCTCTCTTGATTTGTTCAAGGGAGAGGTCATTTCTTTCAAAAAAAATCACTCTTCTTCTAAGACTATTTTTCTCTTGTCATTTTCAACAACACCCACCTCAATGCGTTTAGTAGCACCCAAATTGGTGCACTCACTCTTTTTTTTTTTGCAATCTCCATTCTCCTATGATTCATTTCTTCCCTTTCCACATTCTATTTTTTCCTTCTTTATTCAGAGTTTGGACTAGCCATCTTTGTTTCCCTTATCAACTCAATTTATTCTCTAACTTCTCTTGATTTCATGTTATCACTTTTTGTCATGGGTGTTTTTAATTTGGTATTACATTAATTCTTTATTTCATCCCATGGTAGTTATTTTGTATCTATACTAATTGGTCACATATTTTTAGGTATTCCTTTCATAAATCCCCCCTTTTCCATTCTCCATCCTTCTGATGTCTAACCCCCTCTCACAAGGCCGACACTAAGGAGATAGTGTTGTAGATTAAAATATTTTTTTCTCTTTTCTTGAGTATTCAAGTCTATATCAAGATTTAAGTTTTCCTTGTAATTTTCTCTATACTACCTAACCAAGGTCCTAACAACAAAACTAATGTTAGCAAGAAAATGGGGGAACACAAATTGAAGTACTGAGCCTCGAGTAATCTTTATATGTTGTGTTTATACCCCAGACTCAATAGTAATAGAGAGATAAGAGGTTAACACAAACTATGAATAGATTAGTTAGTAGAATGCCATATAAACAAAAAACTAATTGCCTTCTATCATAAAGAATATAAGATATAATTCTATATATATATTAATACTTATCCATCATGTACGTGCATCTATTGTGGGGCTTATCCCCTTACAATTGCTAGTATCTAATATTAATTTCTTTCTTCCCTATATAATTTTATTACTATTGTTACATTGTATTTTTTCATATATATTTGTTTGATGGGACATGTCCCTTACATTCTATTATTTCCCCATAGGGCTTCTTTTCCACTAGGAACTCTGCAACCTCTTTGCAATGATCTATAGTAGGGGATTACATTGTTGTTCTAGCTCTAGTTGATCTCCTACTAATATATAGAATCCAATTATACTTACCATCCCATGATGATGTGTCCACACAGTTGGGATTAAGGTGTCTCAACATTAGAGTCCTAATATTGATTTATTTGATGTAATTAATGAATTTATTTATATTATTTGATTGCCTATGGTGTCATGTCATTAATCGGGACCCACCGATTGGGTGGCATCCCTATTGGAGGTGATTGGATGACACATAATCATCGCATGTGGACATAGGCATCCCACTTTGGAATCTATGGCATATGAAAAATTCTATGATACATCATAAGGCATCTTTGAATGCACGGAGAAAGTTGGCACCCAAGATGGGTTATGACAAGATGTAAGAGAATCGATTATTTTTAGTTAGTTGTGACTGATTCTCTTATAGTTGTAAGTGCTATCAGCTATGACAAATTCTATGATAGTTGTAAGATGTACATAAGGCATTTGTCATAAGCTATTTTTTAGCATATTCTAGGCGCCCAAGCTTGGAAGAAGAATATTTGCATGTTAGACACCTATCAAGGGTGTAAGGGAATGTTGTGCATGTGTCCAAATGTATGTCCAAGGCATTTAATATTGTTCCATGTGGATTTGGACACCCCTCACCTTCTAAATGCTTCTTGAAGATTGTAACACTTTATTTATTGAGTGCCTTGAGTTGTAGAATGTATATTTTGTTTGCAGGTAACGAAGTGCTACCAATATCACTCTACGAGTTTTCATGTTGAATCACTTGTTAAAGAAGTTTTTTACTTGGTGATATCTTGTATTCATTATTTGAAGTAATAGATAAAGTACTGTGCTTTTGGAGGGTGGGGTTTTTTACCCGAAAGGGTTTTCCCCACGTATATCTGGTGTATGTTTGTTTATGTATACTTTTTGATTTATTCATTTATTCTCTATGTATATTATAATAATATAAGGTGTTAAAATGAAATTTTTGTAACTCTCCCCTACTTATATTAGTGTAGGAAGTCATTTCCACTCATCCGACTTCCTTTCAGTTGGTATTAGAGCCTGGCTAGCCTTGGTTCTTTTGTTGGGTTAAAAGGGTTTTTGAGCTAATCTCTATTTCAATGGGAGTTTTGTAGAAGTGAGTGTTTCGTTACCTTGTTGTAGGAAAGAGATGGCAGGCACATCTTGGAGGATTGAGATGGAAAATTTTAACGGTGGAGTAAACCCACAAAAGTGGTTTACAATTCAAATGAGGAAGGAAAACTTGCAAAAAATGACCCCATGCCAAAAAAAATCGTTCTTGGGGTTCGAACGAACCAAAAGAGGGTTCGCTTGAACCTAGATTTGAGCAAACCCATTTAATGCAAGTACAAACCATTCTGCCAAAAAAAATATGAAAACCCCTTTTTGAAAGGGGGTTCGCTCAAACCCCCCTGGCTTGAGCAAACCCCCCTTTTCCCTGATTCCTACTCTCTGTCACAAAAAAAAAACAAAAATTTTCCACTTCAGAGCTCAAGTTGAAGATGAAAATAGTGGAGACTTCACAGACCCAATTGGAATTAGGTAGTCTTCTAAACAAGCTATCCAATGAATATAATTTTAATATGCTTTGGTTATATTATGTATTTATTTTTTTAGTTTTATTAAACATAAGTTTTTCACCGAAAATAAAGCTCTTTTTTCTGCACATGTGGAAAAATAGTAGATTATGAATATAAAATTTTGAAAAATATCTTCAGGTTGGGTATTGATGTCCTTGATCCATAAAAAAAAATATTTGAATTTCAATACATACATAAAAAGTTATGTTGTATATAGTCCACCCATGTTTGAATTGTAATTGGTTTGACTTCAAAACTTGATTAAGGAAAAAATATTTAATAAAACACTATCAAACCAAATGAACTGGTTAGATATCGTAGTTACAAATCTAAATTCGAAAAAATTATAATTTTATCCTTCATACAAAAAAAAATTTGTATACTGTGAGCATCAGTCCTTAAAAATGTTGTTTATTGATAAAAACATTTTCGAAGGAGATAGAAAAAAAAGTGCAATCTAATTCCAAAAATTTTGAAAAAAAAATATTTAGAATTTGTAGACAAAACGTCACAAATCACTAGTTTGCATCATCTTCAAATTCCTCGCGATTTAGCCACTATAGGAGCCCGAAAGTGAAGATTTAGTTTAAAAAATCAATTTAGTGTCCAGTTTGCCCAAAAATTGTAAACCAGTATTGTGGGATCACCCAGTGGTAATTTTTAGTTGTGGAAACTCAAAATGGAAGACATGGTAGTAGATCGAGACTTATGGCTTGCAGTTTCTGGAACCACAAGGCATGAAATAAGAGGATTGGAATCTCATGGATAGGAAATCCAAGGGTCTTATTAGACTCTATTTGGCTGATTTCATTCTCTTGAATGCCCATGAAGAGAAAAATTTTGCTTCGCTGTGGAAGAAGCTTGGTGATGTATATCACGCTAACTCCCTGGTAAACAAGCTTTTTCTGAGAAAGAAGATGTATTCTCTGAAAATGGAAGATGGAGGATCCATTGCAGATCACCTAAACTCTTTTAATATGTTGGTTGCATAACTGGGTTCCGTCGGAGACAAGATTGATGAACAAGACCATTGCATGCTCCTTTTGTGTTCATTGCTAGACTCTCAGGATCACCTGGTAATGGTTATTAGAACTACTTCCACCTTTAATATGGATGAGGTTGTTGCCTCATTATTATCTAAAGAGATGTAAAGGAAGTCTTCTGAGATGGAAAAGGAGGCCCTTGCAATCTGTGGTAGACCAAAAGAGAGAAGCAAAAAGAAAGACAAGAAATCTAAGTTGGAATTATGGTGAAATTGGTCACATTTGGAAAGATTACAAGGAGAAGAAGAAGAAGAAAAAAAATTCTTTGTTCGATTATGAATCTAAAAAACCATCCCAAGATGATGGAGAAGCATTTATTGTAGCCTTGGTAGCCCATACATCAGATGATGTGTGGTTGGTATATTTGGGTGCATCCTTTCATATGACTTCTCATAGAGATTGGTTCTTGAAATATGAGGAGTACAATGTCAGAGAGGTGTACCTAGGTGATGAATCTCACCTAAAGATTGTTGGTCGTGGAAGATTCAAAATAAGATTTCCTGATGGAAGAGAGAAGAGGATTGATGATGTCTTTCATATCCTGGGTTTGGCACAAACCTTCTTTATGTAAGTAAACTAAATGATTCAGGAGTGCAAGTTGTTTTATCTGGTGGGGGGATTAAGATGACTAGAGGGGCTATAGTGTTGGCTAAAGTTGTTCGTATTAACACTTTATTCCAGCTTGATGTAGGCACTGTATAGTGCAATAGTTATTATGGTGTACCAAAGAAGAGACCTTTGAATTCTTCATCCTCACCATCAGATTGTGCAGAGAAGAAGCATGTTTCAACTACATTCGATGGTTGTGCATTTTGGGTACCTAAGGGTGCTCATTCCATGGAAATGAAGCTTCCTACAAAGAAGACAATGTTATGGCACCAACGACTTGGTCACATTGGTGAGAAGGGTCTTAAAACCCTAAAAAATATGATCCTTTTTTAAGGCTTTAATGATTGTAATCTCGAGTTTGAATTTTGTGAACATTATGTATATGGAAAACTGTTGGATGTTGTGATTGTGTTGCTGATATGTGGTTGTCATTGATGTCAACACTATTAGCATTAATGATTTTGAAGGTTGTATATGTCGAAGAGATTGAGAAAATTGTAATAAATATGTTGTAGACAGTCTGTGAAGCTGTGAAGGTCGGAGTGATGGAAAGTTTTGTAAGTTGATATTTAGAATGCACACATTAATGGGTTTGTTGTTAAACCTATCTAGTATATTGTCTAAAATTTTTAAAGGTGTGCATCAAGGATTGAGAAAGTTATGAAGTTTTGTGTTCCTACAGTTATTTTGTTACTATAGCAAGTGTTTCTGGTAGAAGAGAATGCAATTCTAATGAATTGAGTTGTTATGTATGCTCCAGAGATGTTCAATGATGTTTTTAGATCATTCTCTATCAATGTGGTACGTCTACGTTGATCAGTGTGCTCATGATCAAAGATTTATCCCTTGAGTATTTGAGTTTTCATGTTCTTGGCCGACATGATGGTGGTAGCGTGTTACGGATCCTTACAAATTAACTTTTGAATGATTGGTGTGTTCAAGGATGTTGTTTTAGGCCCTCACTATGTTATGACCAACTTAGGTTGGTATGCATTAAGATTTGTTCATGTATTGGGCCAACAATTTGTAATTTATTCCTTATTTTGTGGTCGATAGAGTGGTTGATGTAAATCCATGTAGCAGATATATAAGAAGGATTATTTTCCTCATTTTATAGTATGCTCGATATAAGTATGTGAAGTATGTGCAATATATGTGCGAATAAAGATCAGATCATTTGAATGCAGAGCAAAGTGTGAAGAAGTTTGAGCAAAAAGTGAAGAAGTGTTTTTGTGCCTAATTTTTCATCGAGCTTATGAAGAAGCTAATTTTTCAGTTCAACCTTATCAGATGGATTTAATTTGAGTGTCTTATGTAAGGAAGTGATCCTTCCCTTTGAGCAGTGAGCTCTAGGTAGTGTGTCTGAATGCATGTGCATTCTCTATTCATTTTCTATTATACTTTTAACAAGGTATAATTATGGATTAACCTCCGCTGTGGTTTTTCCCCTGACAGGGTTTCCACGCAAAAATCTTGATGTTATGTGTTTTTGATGTGTTGTTGATTCTTGCTTTCATTGTTAAATATCAGATCTGAGATTAAATGTTGATAAAGTAAGATAAGTTTTTAAATTCTGCAACAACTAATTTGCCCCCCCTCTTAGTTGTGTATCCTTGTTTTTCCATCAATTGGTATTAGAGCGGGTTCCTCTGAAGAATTATAAAAACTTGAGGTGATCCAAGATGGCATCATACAAGAAGGATAGTCCCAGATTTGATGGTACAAATTACTCTCTGTGGAAAGTCAGAATGGAGTGTCATTTGAAGTGTATTGGTGAACCTTTCTAGAAGATTACAAATAACATATATGTTATTCCTCATAATGTTTCCTCTACTCCTAATGAGATCAAAGAAGTCGAAACCAATATCAGGGCTATAGAAGCATTATTGAGTGTTTTAACAGATTCAAAGATGACTAATGTGATAGATTTGAAGACAACTCATGAGATCTGGAGGAAGTTGGAAATATTGTATGAAGGAGATGCATAAGTGAAAGTTGCTAAGCTACAAAGTCTGAAAGGCAAGTGGGAGAATATGAAGATGAGTGAATATGAAAACGTCTTTTCTTTCATGCAAAAAGTAAATGAACTAGTAATGGGTATTAGATGTGTCGGTGGAACCTTGGAAGAAGATGAGATTGTGGCTAAGATACTTAGATCTATGCCTACTTCTTACAAAATAAGAGCTCATGTTATTGAAGAGCTCGGGACAGTAACTAATGTGACAAGAGACATGTTGATTGGCAAGCTTGTTGCCTTTGAGTTGAGTGAATTTGGTGAATCTACTCCTAAGACAGAATTTGCATTCAAAGCTACTATATCTGGAAAAATCCATCAAAGATATATGATCTAGGAGAAAGTTCAAGAGGAATTCAAGTATGAAGATGAAGAAAGAGAGCTAGAAGAGCTAGAAGCCTTGATTGTAAAAAGAGAAGCCAAAGGACAAGGTAAGTACAAACTTGACAAGACTAGATTTCAAAAGAAATGTTATCATGTCGAAGAAGGTGTTACTGATGATGAATCTAATAAAGAAACTAGAAATGAAGAAGGATGGGTATTCATTGCTATCAAAGAAAATAGTCTAGTGTCCACAACATTTGCTAATAACAACAGTATTGAGAAAGCTCTTGCAGCCAAAATTGATGAAAAGGATGAGTGGGTGATTGACAGCAGATGCTCACATCATATGACTGATGAAAAAATCAAGTTCATAAGCCTGGAAAAATATGATGGTGGTGTTGTAATATTTGGAGATAACAATGTTGGTGTGATTCGTGGCAGAGACACTATTTCTCTTGGTGGAAAATACAATACTGATGATGTCCTATATGTTGAAGGATTGAAGCACAATTTGTTGAGTGTTGGACAAATGGTTGACAAGGAATACAATCTTTAGTTCAAAGATGGAAAATGCAGGATATTGGGAAGCTTAGGAAATGTAATTGCTTCAAGTACAAAGACAGGAGGTAACATTTTTCACTTAAGTGTTGCTAGTAAAAGTTATTTAATTGCTCAAGTTGATGTAAGCTGGTTATGGCATAGGAGGTTGTGTCATGTGAATTTTGATAACATTTTCAAAGTAAGCTCCACACAAGTAGTCATAGATCTACCTAAGTTAGTGAAGCCTACTAATACTATATGCAAGGAATGCCAGATGGGAAAGTAGACAAGAATTCCATTTCGGAGCAAAAAACATCATTCCAATGGAGTAATAGACTTGGTGCATATTGATCTATGTGGTCCATCCAGAATCAGAAGTCTACAAGGAGAAAGGTACTTTATGTTGCTTATTGATGATTACTCTAGAATGATATGGGTTGCTTTCTTAAGAGAAAAACACGAGGCACTAGAGAAATTCAAAAACTTCAAAGCTATGGTAGAAAATGAGATAGGTTTGAAGATCAAATGCTTGAGATCAGACAGAGGTGGTGAATTCACTTCCTAGGAGTTCAATTCATTTTGTGAAGAACATGGAATCAAAAGACAATTATATACTCTCCGGACCCCTCAACAAGAATGGAGTTGTTGAGAGAAAGAACAAAACAATCTTAGATGCTACCAAAACTATGATGTTGGAAGGTAATGTTCCTCATATCTACTGGAGAGAAGCTATAAGCATTGCAGTATATACTATCAATAGGGTAAATGTCAATAGTAATTCTGGTAAGACTCCTTTTGAGCTATGGTTTGGTTATAAGTCTACTGTGAAATATTTCAAAATCTTTGGAAGTAGATGTTATATCAAGAGATATGAAGACATTGGAAAGTTTGATGCTAGAATAAGGAATCTTTCTGGGTTACTCTACCAAGAGCAAAGCCTACCGGTGCTACAATAAAAGATTAAGGAATATGGTTGAAAGTGCAAATGTCAGAGTTGATGAGGATATTGATAGATCATCCAGGTTCTGTGGATATGATTCAAATGACGAACATGATATTGCTGATAAAGGAAATAATTCTTAGACGCAAAGTCAAGTTCAAATTGTTTCGGTAAATCAAGAAAGTTCAGAAGGTGAAGCTAGTGGAAGTGTAGAAGAAAGAACAAAAGAACCAGAAGTTAGAGAGAATCCTAAAGTCCCAAGGTATGTAAAGTTAAATCATTTTGAAAATCATATTATAGGAGACAAGAATAAAGGTGTGCAGACTAGAAGAAGAATTGCAGAAGAGTATTGCCTGATTTTCAAGACTGAACCTAGCAATGTCAATAAAGCGTGTAAAGATGATTATTGGATGGAAGCAATGAAGGAAGAACTGGTGCAGATAGAGAAAAATGATATATGGATTCTTGTTCCCAGACCTCAAGAAAAGAACGTGATTGGAACCAAGTGGGTCTTTTGGAATAAGCTGAATGAACAAGGTGAAGTGATCAAAAATAAAGAAAGACTGGTATGTAAAGGCTAATCACAAATGGAAGGTATTTATTTTGAAGAAACCTTTGCCCCTGTTGCTAGAATTGAAATTGTAAGACTATTTTTTGCTTATGCTACTTTCAAGAACTACGAAGTGTATCAAATGGATGTAAAGTCAACATTTCTAAATGGTGAACTAGAAGAAGAGATGTATATTGAGCAACCAGATGGATTTCAATTGATTGATGAAAAATACATGGTATGTCAACTGAAGAAAGCACTATATGGACTCAAACAAGCCTCTAGAGCCTGATACACAAGATTGGACAAATACTTGTTGAAGCTTGGATTCAATAAAGGTACTACTGATAGCAATTTGTATTTCAAGATGGACTAGGATAAAGAGTTGATTATTGAAGTCTTTGTGAATGACATTATCTTTGAAGGTGATGATGTCTTATGCATGAAATTTGGTGATCAAATGAAAAGTGAGTTTGAAATTTCAATGATTCGAGAGCTGAAATTATTTTTAGGATTGCAAATAACTTAGTCAGATGATGGAATTTTCATATCTTAGTCCAAATATTTAAAAGAGTTACTGAAAATGTTTGGTATGGAAGACTCAAAGCCTGTAGGCACACCCATGGTAACTGGATGCAAGTTAACACAGAATGATGATTCTCCTAAGGCTAATCAAACAAGATGTAGGTCAATGATTGGTGGATTGCTTTATTTGACTCAGACCAGACCAAACATCATGAATGTTGTGTGCATGGTTGCTAGGTATCAAGCTGATCCAAAGGAATCACATGTGACTACGGTAAAGATAATTTTCAGATACCTAAAAGGAACAGTTGATTTTGGGCTATGGTATCCTAAGGATGATGACCTTACTTTGAATGCCTTTATAGATGCAGATTGGATAGAAGACGTGGATGACAGGAAAAGTACAAGTGGTGGTGCATTCTTCTTAGGGAAGAAGCTAGCGTGTTGGCTAAGTAAAAGGCGTAATTCCATTTCCTCGTCCACTACTAAGGTAGAATATATTGTTGTTGTAAACAATTGTACTCAAGTGTTGTGGATGAAGTAGATGCTAAGAGATATCAGAGTTGAGTATGATGATACTATTGCCATATTTTATGATGATTCAAGTGCCATAAACATTTCCAAGAATTCAGTGCTACATTCAAAGACAAAGCATATATCTATCAAGTATCACTTTTTAAGAGACAAAGTGAGTGATAAAGAAGTCAGATTGGAATATGTGCCTACAAAGGAAAAAATTGTAGATATCTTCACCAAACCATTGCCTAAAGATACTTTTGAGTATCTCAAAGGAAATTTAGGGGTGATTTCCCCTCCTAATTTGAACTAAGATGCAAGTCTTTGCATCAATCCATGCACTCACAGTCAGATCTTATTTCAAATTGATGTTATGGTGGCTGCTACTCAGGGGGAGTAGTCAAATGACTCACATGATATGTGGTTAAGAGCATATGTACCTTTTCCATTGATATCAAAGGGGGAGAAGAGTAATGTGAAAAACCATTGAGGAAGAATGAGAGAGAAGAGTTATGGGAGAAGTGTAAAACCTTGTAAAATCTAAACAGGAGAAATGTAGAACAAAGGGGGAGATAAGTACTATGTGAAGAGTTGGTTGTGTTGATGGTATTTTTTCACATCATGTGTTGCCATCAATGCCAAAGGGGGAGATTGTTGGTTGTTTTGGTTGTGTTTCTAATATGTGGTTGTCATTGATGTCAACACTATTAGCATTAATGATTTTGAAGGTTGTATATGTCAAAGAGATTGAGAAAATTGTAATAAATATGTTGTAGACAATCTGTGAAGTTGTGAAGGTAAGAGTGATGGAAATTTTTGTAAGTTTATATTTAGAAGGAAAACATTAATGGGTTCGTTGTTAAACCTATCTAGTATGTTGTCTGAAATTTTCAGAGATGCGCATCAAGGATTGAGAAAGTTATGAATTTTTATGTTCCTACAATTATTTTGTTACTGTAGCAGGTGTTTCTGGTAGAAGAGAATGCAATTCTGATGAATCGAGTTGTTATATATGCTCTTGAGATGTTCAATGATTTTTTTAGATCGTGCTCTATTAGTGTGGTACGTTCGTGTTGATCAGTGTGTTTGTGATCAAATATTTTTCCTTGAGTGTTTGAGTTTTCATGTTCTTGGTAGACATGATGGTGGTAGTGTGTTGCAGATCCTTATGAATTAAATTTTGAATGATTGGCATATTCGAGGATGTTTTTTTAGGCCCTCACTATGTTATGACTGACTTAGGTTGGTATGCATTAAGATTTGTTCATGTATTGGGCCAACAATTTGTAATCCATTCCTTATTTTGTGGCCGACAGAGTGGTTGATGTAAATCCATGTAGCAAATATATAAGAATGATTGTTTTCATCATTTTGTAGTATGCTCATTATAAGTATGTGCAAGATATGTGCGAATAGAGATCAGATCATTCAAATGCAAAGCAGAGTGTGAAGGAGTTTGAGCAAAAAGTGAAGAAGTGTTTCTGTGTCTAATCAAAACTGTCATCAAGCTTATGAAGAAGCTAATTTTTCAGTTCAACCTTATCAAATGGATTTAATATGATTCTCTTATGTAAGGTAGTGAGCCTTCCCTTTGAGCAGTGACCTCTAGGTAGTTTGCCTGAATGCATGTGCATTCTCTATTCATTTTCTATTATACTTTTAATAGGGTATAATTATGGATTAACCTCCACCGTGGTTTTTCCCTTGACAGGGTTTCCACGCAAAAATCTTGATGTTATGTGTCGTTGATTCTTGCTTTCTTTTTTAATTATCAAATCTAAGATTAAAGGTTGATAAAGTAAGATAAGCTTTTAAATTCTACAACAACTAATTCACCCCCCCTCTCAGTTGTCTATCCTTGTTTTGCCAACAAAAACAACTTTGTGTTTCTTTTTACTCTAGTTCTCATAAGTCTTATGGGGTTTTGGAATATGTACATTCAAATGTTTTTGGTCCTATAAATGTTCCTTCGTTACCAAAATCTGTATATTTTGTTTCTTTCATAGATGATTATAGTAGAAGGACATTTGTTTATTTCCTCAGAAGTAAAGTTGAGGTCTTTAGTCAGTTTATGGAGTTTAAGGTGTTGGTAGAAAATAAAACTAGCAAAAAGATTAAGTTTTTGAGAATTGATAATGGTGGTGAGTTTTGTTCCGTAGAGTTTGAAAAGTTCTATAAGGAGCACAAGATTGATAGACATAAGACAACTCCCTACAATCCACAACAAATTGGAGTTGCAAAGAGGATGAACAAAACGTTAATGGAGAGGGCTAGGAGTATGTTGAGTGGTGCTAGCCTTGAACAAATTTTTTGGGCTAAAGCAGTAGCCACTACATGTTATTTGATCAATAGATCACTTATAGCAGTGCTTGTTGGAAAGACACCCATGGAGGCATGGGTTGGTAAAAATCCTTTGATGAGATACCTCAAAATATTTGGTTGTGAATCTTACGCTCATGTTCTGATTGAGAAGATGTCTAAGTTGGAGAACAAGGTTGTGGAGTGTATCTTTATCAGCTATTGTGTTGATGTGAAAGGGTACAAGCTTTGGGATCTAGAAGCTCAGAAGGTTCCCTACAATAGAAGTGTGATCTTCAGAGAGATGAAACCTTCTACTATTGAGCTAAAACCAACAAAAGAGGAGAAATAAAAGGAGGTAGTGCAGATTCCACCTACTCTGAAGAAAGAAGAACCAAGTATTCCTGTTGGAGTTGATGATGAGGAGAGCTCAAGTAGCTCTGAAATTTTTGAAGAAGAAGAAGAACCTCAACCTCAACCTTTGAGGAGGTCTACATGAGTTAGGTGGCAATCGAAAAGGTTTGGTTATTCATTATTGGATTCCAGTTGCATATTTTCCCTGATTACTAATATTGATGAGCCTAGGATGGTTAGAGAGGCATTAGGTATGAGAGATTCAAATTATTGGGTGCAAGCCATGGATGAAGAGATGACTTCTTTAAAGAAAAACAAGACTTGGGATTTGGTACCTTTGCCTGTTGGACATAAACTTATTGGTTGTAAATGGGTTTTCAAGAAAAATGTGGTCCTAATGGTAGTGTTGATAAGTATAAGGCACAATTGGTCATAGAGGGATTTTTCTAGGTGGAGGGAATTGATTATGGGGAGATATTGTCTCATGTAGCAAAGTTGACATCTATCCGACCTTTGTTGTCACTTGCAACAACATATGACTTAGAAGTGGAACAGATGGATGTGAAGACAATATTCCTTCATGGTGATTTGGAGGAAGAGATTTGCATGACATGACTAGAGCATTTCATTAAAAAAGGTAAAAAAAAATGGTTTGCAAATTGAATAAGTCTCTTTATGGTTTGAAACAGTCTACTAGAATGTGGTATCAGAAGTTCAAAACTTATGTGTTGTCATTGGGATTTCAGAGATCTAAATTTGACCATTGTGTATACTTTAAAACTGATAATGGTTGCATTCTCATTATTGTCCTATACGTATATCATATGTTGTTTACTGGGAATGGTAAAAGTATGATTTTAGATTTGAAGTTTCAGTTGTCAGCACACATTGAGATGAAAGACTTAGGTGTAGCTAGGTACATTTTGGGAATGGAAATCACGAGAGATAGAGCTAACAAAAATATTTGGTTGAGCTAGAGCAAGTATGTGAACTCAGTATTGGAGAGATTCAAAATGGTAGATTGCAGACAATTAGTTGTTCCTATGATGCAAGGGATGAAGCTTTTTTATGAATGATTGTCCAAAATCTCCTACTAAGATGGAGGACGTGACCAAAGTACCATATGCGAGTGTAGTTGGTAGTCCAATATATGTGATGGTGTGTATAAGACCCAACATTGCCCAAGCAGTGGGAGTTCTTAGCCATTTTATGGCTAATCCTAGATGGGTACATTGGGATGCAGTTGAGAGAGTGTTTAGATATTTACGAGGTACTTTTGAGTATGCCTTGTATTTTCATGGTTATCCTATTGGACCTCAAAATTCTGTGAGAATTCGAGGATATTTGGATTCAGATTAGGTAGGTGACATTGACAACAAAAGATCCACTAGTGGTTATGTGTTTATGATGTTTGGTGATGCTATTAGTTGGATGAGTAAGCGACAAGCTATAGTCACGTTGTCCATGACAGAGGTAGAGTATATGGTAGCCACTCATGCCTGTAAGGAATCTATTTGGCTTAAGAGATCGTGTTCTGATACTGGTTTAGATGTAGGACATATTACTATTTGTTGTGATAATCAAAGTACGATTTTCCTAGTAAAGAATCCTACCTTCCATGCCATAACAGAGCACATCGATGTTTAGTATCATTTTGTTTATGATATGGTAGAAGATAAAGGTGAGCTTGGAAAAGGTTGACACTTTGGTGAGTGTTGCAGATGCACTGACAAAAGCAGTGAGCACAAAGAAGTTCAGATGGCATTCTAATTCCATGGGCCTTGAGGCCTTGAGTAGATGATTTCGTATGACTCTTGATAGGTCTTTGACAAGTGGGAGAGTGTTGGGATTAAGCTGTCTCAACCTTAGAGTCCTAATATTGATTTATTTGATGTAATTAATGTATTTATTTGTATTATTTGATTGCCTGTGGTGTCATGTCATTAATCGGGACCCATCAACTGGGTGGCATCCCCGTTGGAGGTGACTGGATAACACATAATCATCCCATGTGGACATAGGTATCCTACTTTGGAATCTATGACATATGATAGATTTTATGACGCGTCATAAGGCATCTTTGATTGCATGGAGAAAGTTGGCACCCAAGATGGGTTATGACAAGATGTAAGAGAATCGACTATTTTTAGTTAGCTATGACAAATTCTCTTACAATTGCAAGTGTTGTCAACTATGACAGATTCCATGATAGTTGTAAGATGTGTAAGGCATCTGCCATAAGCTATTTTTAGCATATTCTAGGTTCCCAATATTGGAAGAAGAATATTTGCATTTTAGACACTTGTCAGGGGTGTAAGGGAATGTTGTACATGCGTCCAAATGCATGTCTAAGGCATTCAATATTGTGCCATGTGGATTTGAACACCCTCACCTTCTAGATGCTTCTTGAAGCTTGTAAAACTCTATTTATTGAGTGCCTTGAGTTGTAGAATGCATAGTTTGTTTGTAGGTAACGAAGTGCTACTAGTATCACTCCAGAATAGGTGTTCGTGTTGAAGCACTTGTTGAAGAAGCTTTGTACAAGTAGTGATATATTATTTTCATTATTTGAAGTAATAGAGAAAGTATTGTGATTTTGGAGGGTGGGTTTTTTTACTCGAAAGGGTTTTCCCCACGTATATCTAGTGTATGTTTGTTTATGTATACTTGCTGATTTATTCATATCTTTCTCTATGTGTATCTCATATTGTAACAACATAATGTGTTAAAACAAATTTTTGTAGCTCTCTCCTGCTTAGATTAGTGTAGGAAGATGTTTCCATTCACCTAACTTCCTTTCACACACAAGATGTTTGAATATGAACACATGAAGATGAATTTGCTAATGTTGGAAAACAATAATATTTTAGCCTCAAGATATTATCACAAAGATAAATAATATTAAGTTAAATATAGATTATATAATACAAATAATCAATGGATATATTTATAGGAGTAGAAGGAGCATCAAGAGAAGCCTCGATACCATCATAACTATCAAGACTTGATAAATAATCAAGCTTCTCTTTTGTATCATCGTCATATGGTAGGTTATCACAATTATCAAGGGGCACAAGACTATCCATAATAGGATCATCTAGGAATGGAGAGATGTAGGTCTTTGTATATCTCCCCAATTAATATGTAAGATAGAACACATGGTGTGAAAATCAACACCGCTACCAATCAATCCAAGGACATGACCATTCTCAATATCCCATGCTTACTTCTAATTATGTGTACCTAGTTCAGGGACAAGACCATAGAGATGTGGCAGGAGATGAAGCCACCTTGGATGTCTTAGGATGTCATCTTTCTAAGACTTATAGTTCTCTTTTTTTAGGGTAATTATAAAACAATGAATTGAAAAATCCAAATTTTTACAATGATAGACTCCTCATATACAAATTAGAGATTAAAAAAATATGAAATTTGAAGCCTTGTAGCATAAGAAATGGCTCCATATTTTATAAATGATCTAAAGTACAAGTCGAAATATAGAAAAAACACTTTTAATTAAAATAACAAGTACATAATGCAAAATTGGGAAAAACTACATAGATGACTACAAAGTACAAAAAACTAGTTTTTCAACACCCATTGATTTGAAAAAAATTGATAACATATACCAAAATTAGGTCTCCCCCCAAAAAAACTCCTTTATGGCTTGAAACACAAGGTGTAGGCACTAAGTAGCCACAAGGCAATGTCACCAAGTTGGCATAGACAAAAATATAGGTTGGGTGAGGATAATGGTGTTTGAACATGTGGAGTTAGTATTGGGGGGACGACGATGACCACACTACCTATAGCCTATCCCTCGTCAATCTGAGAGGAACTAAGAGTTCGTGCTCCCTACATGCACTCAAAACAACTTACAAATCCTTGTTGTCAATATGATCAAGGTAAAAAAAAAAAAAAAACTACTCGTTACAAATGATGTCACCCTTTATGTAAACCATATCGACACAAAACTTTAGGGTGATCCCACAATACTGGTTTACAATTTTTGGGCAAACTGGACACTGAACTATTTTTTTTAACTAAATCTTCACTTTCGGGCTCTTATAGCGGCTAAACCGTGAGGAATTTGAAGATGATGAAAACTAGTGATTTGTGACATTTTGTCTATAGATTCTAAATATATTTTTTTCAATTTTTTTGGAATTAGATTGCACTTCTTTTTCCATCTCCTTTGAAAACTAGTTTAAAAAAAAAAACATTTTTAAGGAGTGATACTCACCGCATACAACATAATTTTTTTTGTATGAAGGATAAAATTCTAATTTTTTCAAATTTAGATTCGTAACTATGATATCTAACCCATTCATGTGGTTTCATATTGTTTTATTAAATATTTTTTCCTTAATCAAGTTTCGAAGTCAAACCAATTACAATTCAAACATAGGCAGACCGTATACAACATAACTTTTTTTGCATGTATCGAATTTTTTTTTTTAATGGATAAAGGACATCAATACCCAGCCTGAACATATTTTTCAAAATTTTATTTTGATAATCTGCTATTTTTCCACATGTGCAGAATAGAGAGCTTGATTTTCAGTGAAAAAACTATGTTAATAAAACTAAAAAAGAAAATACATAATAAAACCAAAACATATTAAAATTATATTCGTTGGATAGCTCGTTTCGAGGACTACCATCATCCAGTTGGGTTTATGAAGTATCCTCCATTTTCATCCTCAAATCGAGCTTCAAAGCGCAAAATTTTGGATTTTTTTACCACCTGAGGGGGAGAAGGAGGGAAATGGGAGGTTCAAGCGAACCCTTAGGGGTTCACTCGAACCCTTCCAAAAAGGGTTTCCTTTGGCGGGAATGGTGGGAAGTTCATTAAACGGGTTTACTCAAACCCTAGTTCATTCAAACCCTCTTTAGGTTCATTCGAACCCCAAAAACGATTTTTTTTGGCATGGGGTCATTTTTTTCAACTTTTCTTTCCTCACTCCAATTGTAAACCACTTTTGTGGGTTCACCCTTTACTTTTTAAAATTTCATAACTTGCAAAATTCATACCAAAAATGATGCAAGGATGACATAGGTAGTATTTTTGCATTGTATTATTATCAAATGATGATATGATTACTATAAAAAATGGTTAGATTTATATAGCCATACAGATTTTGACCACAAATTTTTTAAGCTCCCCAAAAACTAATTTTTTTCTTGGTGCAAAACTTTGTCATGCCTTATATATATTTATAAATTTTTGGGCCTTTTGAGTGAAATTATGAGGATTGTTTAGCATTAAAATGCATCATTTAAAATATATTGACTAAAAATATATAAAAAGGGGAAGATTATTACATATTTAGAAGCTTTGATATCATGTAAGAGTTGCCGATCAACCCCATAAAATCCAAGGATTACCTACAACCAAAAAACCTTTCACACAAGAGATAAAAATATGAAATGTTACAAAGCTAGATGAATTATTAGATGCATAAATGAAGTCGACATAATATACAATGAGGAGACCCTTGTTCTTAAGACAAGAATGAAAATCTAGGACAAACTAATATTATAGAAAGTGTATTAATCCTATGATACAAGATACAAAAAATAAATGACTTAATTAAGCTTAAGTAGGTACTTGTGTGAACAAGATCTAATATGAGACTAGTTAGGTAACATACCATGTTCACACCAATAGAAAAGAAAAGGAATTGCTTCATCCAAGAACTATAGTATGATGAAGATTACAAGACAAAATAGAGATTGCTAAAGAAACTAGAAAGTAGATTAAATGACAATTGAAAAATTTATGAGAAATTGATAAGAACAAAAAAATTTTAATATACAAGAACTAGAAGGAAGGAGCTAATCTACCTAAGGAAACATGAAGTAAAGAGATTTTGGAGGGAACTCCATAAGAAATACATAGACATAGAACAACATAACAATTTAGTTGTTGGAGCATACAAAACAAATATATGAGCATGAAAATGAAAAAAGATGAACCTCCGACAATCACAGTTAGTGAATAAAGGTTCATGACTAAAGACTTCATGCAAGGTCTTAAAAAGCTAGTAGTGGGTAAATATTGATATGTAGACAACCTATAAGTAGAACTTCTAAAATACGGAGCTAAAATCCTCAATCCTCAAGTTAAGGGAATTTTCAATTAGGTAATTCAAAATGGTTTCTTGGTAGGGTGGACAATTAGCCTAACCATATCTTTGTTTAAAAGTGAAGATGTATTTATAATCCCTCAAATTATCAAAATATAATGGTCAATGCTCTCTAAGATTTTTGGGAGTATGATACGATATAGGAATAGTAGCTGGGTAGAGGAACAAGGGAAGAGAGCAAAGGGGCGAGCAAGTTTGAGACCCAAACACTCGACTATTTATCATTATGTCACAATCAAACACCTACTTAAAAAATGTTTGAGATAAAAAAGAGGATGCATATTATTGCTTTATGGACCTCAAGAAGGCATTTGACATAGTGCTAATGAGAAAATTGTGATTTTGAATTGAGGAGTCATAATACATCTTAGCTACAACTTAGCTATAATTTCAATTTTGTCATTGAAGGGGAGTCATAATACATCTTAGCTACAACTTTCACATCAAATTCAATTGAGACACATGTAGGATGAAAATAGTACTAGGATGAAAATAGTACAAGGAGGATGGAGAATTTTTTATGTGCTTAAAAATAAATGTAGGAACCTAAAACTATAGGATAGGAAGATCAATGGGGTCTTATTTGGGTTACTTGTTGTGTTAGGGGTGTTGTATGGTTGTACGATATGGGCTAGTAGAAGATTGAGTTTGAAATGGAGGCAAATAGAAAGAGAACAAAATCGTGTAATAAAACACAGTTTTAGAATCAAGGCTTTAGTTCCCTACAATAATATCTTTGCAAAGACATGAACTTTTCCTTTAAAGGCGATTGCTATGACTAGGTTATTATGTTTCTTGAAAAACAAAAAACATGAAGATTGACATGTGGCCTAAGGCTACAAGAGATGAAGATTTTCACAAAAAGAACACATGGATGAAATAAAATCACAGTAGGTGGAGCATTAGCCTAAACGAACACCCAAAACCTTAATAAAATCATAAAAAACATGTGAATCAAATGTTTAGAATAATAATGTGGAAGAAAAACAAATAAGAAACGACAACACTATATTATAAAGTTTGACCCAACTTAAAACACTATGAAAAAGTATATAATGCTTATTACTCAATTAATGACTAGCTCCTATAAACTTAAATGTGAGACAAAAATATAAACAACACCTAAAAAAGAGTAAGAAAAAAGGATTTATATTTTTACACCACAATAAAAATAGAAACAAAATAACATTTCATTCTTGAATATCTAAAATACTTAGAAATTAAAAATTATTTGGAAAAAGCCTATTGAAAAAATTGAAATACCTAAAACATATTTAAAAAATTGGAAGAACTACGTTGAAGAATGGGACACATCCCTTAAATTTTTATACAATTGAAACTGATATAGTCCATTTTTTTAATTGCTTCTTTGGAGAGAAATTGGAATGCAATTTGGCGCGGCAATTCCTCTACCGTTAAAAACCTGCAGAAATCACCGGCCACTGTTTCAGACGGTTGAAGATTTTGAATTTGCGCCTCATAATAACCCCAACGGGAAAAAAACCTCAAATCACTTTTTAAACCCTCGCAAAACCAGGCTTACTTCCGCAACTTATATTCATTCCATTTCTCGTCCTGTTTATTTCCAGGGTTTCGTTTTCCAAGTAATCGAAACGCCGGGCTTATAAATGCAGTGAAAGATAGCCCCTGGATTTTGAAGAAATTTGACATTCTGAGCAATGTTTTCACCGGCTCCGAGGAAGTCGAACGCCGGGCGTCGGAGTGAGAGCTATGGAGGGACGCGCAGCCCGTCGACTCCTGCGTCCACGACGATGCCAGCGAGGCCCTCCACCGGTACACCCGCTCCTTGGACTTCTCGTCTTTCCACCATCGTCAGGTTGTTTTCTTTTCCTGCTTACTTTTTTTTTGGTTTGAAAAATCTTGGGCGAGTTATAGAAAATAAAGTATGAATAATGAGTTATAGTTCGATTACAATGGGTTATACTCAAGATTTTCACCGTTCACAATTTATACTGAATACTAGTTATAGTTCGATTACAATGGATTATAGTTCGAAACGTTGATGCGAAAGATCTTTACATAGTTTGCTTCAAAAATCATACACACAAGTTTAATTTATATTCTTTTGATTAAGAATTTGTAAAAATGAGTTTCGTTTGAATGTATACTGCGGTTAGTATGTTACAATCTTTCCCATATTGGCTGGAGTTATAGGTTTTTTAATTCCTTTTTCATAAGACATTTATTAGTTAGGTTACAGGTTCACGGATATCTTGAGTAGGGTTATATGTCGCCTTTAATGTTTGTAGGCTAAGTTGGAACCGCATTCTTAAGAAAAGACATATGTAAAGATTGCCAAGCCAGAGGGCAATTTGGGTGCATGAGACTGTCCTTGTGGAAGTATGCAAGCAATGCATTTCTTTCCATTTATGTAAGGCCCTGGTTTGGATACTTGGAAAGGGGTGCTGTCTTGGGGTTCAGATTGTGACTTGGATCTGTGCTAGGGACCTGATGATGAGAAAAGGATAAGGATGAATGGAAAGGGGGTGACATGACTAAGAGAGAATGAAAATTTATGGAGGATCAACCTGTTCCTGAAAAGGAAAAGGGGATAATCAACCAGATTCCCTCAGTTGCCTAATTCTTGAGGACAATCAAGTCTTGTTGAACTTACTACTTTCTAAACTACTCTCCATTGCCACCCTTATGTAGTTCAGGAGCAGTTGTTATCAGGGTATTGTCCTTTCCAAATTGGCGGTCCTTTCACCCTCAATCTCTTTTTAAAATTTTCGCTGTTTTCAACAGCCTTACCTGCCACATGTGGTTCTGTACTTGATTATCTTGCCTACATGCCTTTCACTCTAGTAGACATTCATAGCAACTATGTAGTTTTTTTCACAGATAGATGATTTGAAGGGAGGTTGTTGTGGAATGCATGTAGGATCTTGTATTTGAGGGGATCATTATTGGTTGCTACTATTGCATTCTTCTAATGGAAAGTGTTAGCTTCAATAAACACCCTAGTACAAACATACTTCAAAGAGATTGATGATATTTTGACATTTCAGGTTCCCTCCTTGTTCTTTTTTAACGCATTCTTTCAGATATGATTTCTTTATTGAGATTGAGCAGACTTGAGATGGCAAATTTGTATGGCATTTTTCCTCAGTGATTTATAAAGTAGTTCTGGTATGTCCTCTTCAAAAACTAAGAATGAATTGTTATGTCAGGTAGAAATTTGCTCTCCTGTAGGATCTCATATTTTAGAGATTCATTGTTGGATAATACCATTGCATTCTTGCAAATCCATATCTGAGGACAGTCTATAAGGAGCTTGATGATACTTCAACGTTTCAAGTTCTCCGCTTGTTCCTTTATTGAGCTATGATTTCTTTATTGAGATTCAGCAGACTTGAGATAGCAAATTTGTATGGCATTTTTCCTCAGTGATTTATAAAGTAGTTTTGGTATGTCCTCTTCAAAAACTAAGAATGAATTGTTATGTCAGGTAGAAATTTGCTCTCCTGTAGGATCTCATATTTTAGAGATTCATTGTTGGATACTACCATTGCATTCTTGCAAATACATATCTGAGGACAGTCTATAAGGAGCTTGATGATACTTCCAACATTTCAAGTTCTCCACTTGTTCCTTTATAATCTCTTCCTTCAGGTTTTGTTTCAATATTGAAATCGAGTAGACTCAAGATAGCACATTTGCATGTCGATTTCCTTTAGGGGTTTATAAAGTAATTTGGGTTTGTACTCTTAAAAAATTAAGGACCATCTGTATTGTCAGGTAGAAATTTTACTCTTATGGAGAAAATATGATGATGGATTTATACATATATACTTAAAGCTGTACTTTAAGGTAATGGCGATAAATTTTTTGCACCATGAAATATATAATATCATTTTTTAGCATCATTATCTTTTTCTATGTTCCTGGGGGATACTTCCTTGGGACTTTTTGCCCTGCACCCATGCCTGGAATGTGTTGTGGATGCAAGGACTCCTTGAAAATGTCCCTTCACCTTCCCTGATAAAACAATTGCTCTAGCCATCCCAGCAATGTTCTGGAAACACAGGGACTTTGTGAGGACTTCTGGGCATCTCCAATACAGCTAGGGACATCAATGATGTCCTCTAACTGTCCTAGGGACGGCCGGCTGTCTCTGAATAGAAACACTCAATTAAGAAAAAAAGAGCCAAAATCAATTGAAAATTATTTCAATTTTTTTTCCATCACTGTTTCAGCAGATTTTCAATCATTCTAAGGCAAGATATCAACTCTTATAACAGCAGTCATATCAATGAATTTGAGAAGGTATTTTACTGTCTTTGTTATTGGAATAAGCATTGGAGAGTAGCGTTCCTTGTGTCATTTTTGTAACAGTCATAGAAGGATATCCTCAACAATTTGATCACTTCATATAAAACCAGCAGCTCTTCATATATACTATGGTTTCAAACATGCAATTTCATTTTCAAACTGTGGATACTTGAACAGTTTTGGTGATAGGTACTCTAAAATCAAAGATTTGTCTAGGACATGTCAAAGTGCAAGAATTAGAATCAAAGGAGAAGATGAAAAAATGAGTAAATGGCAAAAAGGTTATGGAATAGCAGCCTTTTTTCCTTTGTCCATTTAAAGTGAATAATTTTTCATTGCATGTGTCAAGCACCGTGACCTTGAGTGATCAAGTACTTTGCAAACCTGATCTGAATTCCATAGAAAGTGCCCTCACTTTGCCATTTTATGAGAAGTCTCAAAAGATTGATCTATGAGAGTGTGAGACGGTTTAGGGTAAGAGTCTTCTTGAAAGTCTCAAAAGCTTGATCTAAGCATTGGTTCAAAAGAGTTTTCTTTAATGAAAGTAATTAAATTTTGTTAATACTCTCATGTGAACTCTCTAATTCTAGTGTAAATGATGAATGCCTTATCAATGTCATCATATGAATATTTGAAAATTCCCTTTATTTAATTTTTTTTCCTATTTTTTCATAATAGTCCCTTGTCCCCTAAAATGGCCTAAAATAATCGATCCCCAAAATGTGTCTCCCTACCCCCCACTATCCCTATCTCAGGAACTTAGTGGAACATAGGATTTTCTTGTCTTCCATAGTTCATTGCTTAGTTGTCTTAGGAAAGTATCTATCTTATCGGTCCGCCTCTTGGGGCCCTCGAGTCTTGATCTAATTCGTTTGGGGTTCGGGGTCGGTCCCTTGTGGGTTCAAATAGGGTGGGTACTCGAGCGGTCCTGCGATATATTTCAAAGATTTTTTGGTTTTTATTTTTTATTTATTTTTACTTTTTTTGGACATAACAAATATTAAATAAAGACCCTAAATCGTAAAATTATGTTTGTCACGAAGGTTTGTGTGGCTTTGAAGGCCTTAATTTAGGTCTTATTGAGAATGCAAAATGATGTACGCCATGAAGGTTTGTGTAGTTTTGGAGGCCTTAATTTGGGCTTAGTGACAGGAGCTTTGCCCCTCAACCTTGCCCTATCGCGTCGGGGACACTGCTCTTAGACGTGAGGGGCACTGCCTGTTGGCATATGGTTTCTGGTGTTGTCATTGATGGCAACCTAAGTCATTGATCCGGTACGCACTTCAATATCTATTCATATCGGGAGTCAGAGTGAAGAACAGGGTATCCGACTGGAGTTGAGTCTGTCGATCGATATGCATTATCAGTTTATTAGTTCGTGTTGTGCATCTCAGGGAAGGTTGTTGGGTATTTGGAATACCTTATTCTCGAGTTTTGTGTTGGCGCATCAATCGGTGTACGAGTTAGAAGATCCGGTTTATTGATTTTCTGTTTATCACTACTAGAAGGCCGACTAAGTAATTGTGGCGTGTTGCGGATGTTTGAGGCGAAATTGTTCTAACTTCTAAGTATTTTCGGGTTTGGGGATTTTGTTTTAGGTCCTCACTATGCTATGGCCGACTTTAGATGATGCGCATTGAAAATCATTTGTGGATTTAGCTGATGGATGAAAAGTATTTTATGTTTTATTAAGGCCGACATATGGATGATTGAATCTCTTGTTGCGGATATATATAAGTGATCGGTTATATCATTTTTGATATGAGTGTGATATGGATGCGAAGTGGATTGGTGTATGATGCGAAAATTAGAAGAATAGTAGAGCGATTTCACCTGTGCATATAAGATTTGTGATGTGAATTATAGCAGTGCAGAGTAGATGTAATGCCCCCTTCCTAGGTAGCACAGATGATTCAGGGGTTAGCCTATCATTCAGATCCTCGTAGGTTGACAGTTGTGTTTAGAGGGTCTTCTTTTGCAGTTACCCATTGGTTAGGGACATAACTCCATCAATTGATCCAGGTTTGGACCTTTGCAGATGCTTACAGAGTGTTATTCAGGCAGTTACTATTTATAGTAAGTCAGGCAGGCAGGAGTTGCTATTTATAGCAGGGCACTTGGTTCAGTTGGTCAGCTCAGTTTCGACCCAGTTTGACGAATTGATAAGCAAACAGTGTTTACTTGTGCATTTAATGATTATTAAAAGATTATCAATTTGACTTTATAATATAAAGTCACTTTAATGAAATATTAAAGTAATTAATATATGGCAAATTATGAAGTATTTAATACTTTATAATAAAGGAGATAAATAATAATTAAATGAGTATTTAATTATTCACCAAAAAGGGACGCCATATTTAATAATTTGCCTAAGTCTCTAAAGGGCCGAATTATTAAGTTATTAAATGCATTTAAGTTGATTTTTGGAGAAGGGTCGAACTTGTGAGAGAGTATATATTTCTCTTGAGGGCAAATCGAATTCATTATGTTATGATTATTCTAATTTGTCTTCTCTCTGAGAGCATTAGGGTTTGTGAAACAAGGGTTTTAGCAGATCATCGGATTTTGGAGAACGTTCCCTCCTCAGAATCAGGCATACTGAGATTGTGCAATACCAATTGAAGATTGTTAGTGGAGTGGCTTCATTCAGAGGTCATTATAGAGCATAACAGGAAGATTATCAGTAGGTTATTGAATCATTTTGTTTCCAGTCATGATTCTGGTTCATTACTAGTAGTTACCTGACATTTGGCACACGTATCAAGGCTGTACGGATTTTCTATTTGCTGGTATAGGCCGTACATTGCAGCAGCAGGGCTGTACTTATCTTCTTGTCCAAAACACCTTGCCTTTTTGGGCGATTTGACTTCCAGAGGGGGCACCTAGGGTTTGTGGAGTTATTGTAGCAATTTCGAGGTGGGAGATTGCCTTCTGCCATTCAGTCGTACCATTTCATGCTCTGTCACAGGCGGCTGCAAGCTTATCCAGGTTTTTCAATAAATAGTTTGTTTTTTATCTATGTGCTTGATTTCAGCATCTGTAATCGTTCTGGAAGATCAATACATCATCTATCTTCAGATTTCGAGCTATATTCTGTCATATTTAAATTGTTGGTATTTTATTTATATTTTTTTTAGCATTTCTTTTAAAAATCACACCATTGCAAAAAACTACAAAAAACTCAAAAACCAAGAAAACACAACAAAACATTGCATACACTGCTAGAGTTTGGGTTGAGAGACACATGGTCTCTTACAGTGGTATCAGAGCACAAAAGTCCTGCCAACTTGTGCTTTTTCAGTCAGAAGTTTGCTTTTTAGATGCTTTTTCATGAGTAGAGACATTATATTCTACAGTAAGGGTAGAGGAACAAGCAGAATCGAGGATTGGACAGGTTTGCCTATTCCAGAAGGTGAGACCGTATCAGGGATTCTTGGTATACACTGATCTAGCCCTTGCAGCAGTGAGGACAGTGTGATTACACTCATGGCAGATCGAGAGATTTCGACAGAGACTCCCAGGGATTCAGGAAAAGAAAAAGAAAATACAAAGATGACTGAGGCAGAATTCAGGAGTAGACATGACAACATGATGGACATGATGTCACAGCTGATAGGGACCATGAGACAGTATACTCCGCCTCACCAACACTACATTCAGATAGGACAGTCTAGTAGGACAGCAGGTGTAGATCAGCCACAAATGTCTGTACGGCAGTAGCAGTCACTAGTTGTTCATGAGCGTAGGCTAGGACAATCCACCTTTATTACTAGGGAGGCACCACCGACTTCGGAGGCAGAACAACAGGGTGACCAGACAGAGTTTCAGCCACAACATGGTACTTTAGTAGTAGACGTGACCAGACTTTTCGGAGAGTACTTGACTTTGGCTCCTGAGATTAGGCAGTCATTGTCATTTCATGAGTTCATGGATGTGCATAAGCCCAGGGGTGGAGGTAGATTTGAGCGTAGAGCTCACTAGTACCAGCCACCACCATAGGTGAACAAAGATCTTCAGCATGCGGTGAGCAAGATTGTCTTGCCTTATTTTGATGGCTCGGATAAGAATTCAGCGAGGTCTTGGGTACAAAAGTTAGACAATTACCTATCTTTGAGACCTATGCAGGAGGACGAGGCCATAGTTGAAAAACACGGACTCGGCAGACCCAAAAAATTTAAAAACTCGGGACTCGGCAAAAACTCGGCAAATTTATCGAACATTTGAAAATACATAATTTTTAAAAATATTCTTTAAAAACACACATATAAATTGAATTTTTAGAACATATTACTGATTTCATCATATATAAATCAAAATTAGAGTCTAATGCATATCAATCAGCAATGTATCAACTGATTTCATCATATATAAATCAAAATTAGAGTCTAATGCATATCAATCAGCAATGTATCAATTGATTTCATCATATATAAATCAAAATTAGAGTTTAAAACCTTAATACATATCAATCATCAATGTATCATAGACCAAAAAACAAGTTCAACTTCTCTATACATATCAACTTCAAGTTTCAATATCAATAAAAATTATCTATCCTAAATTTTTTCTCCGACTAAATCTCAAAAGATTTTGTCGCTGTTGTGTGGGTGGTGCTACTGTTGATGTAGATGGTATAGTTGTAGTGTTCTCAATAGGAGCCTCAAGAGGTGCGTCGGCAGGTGCCTCATCCATAGGGATAGGATCAAGCTGTGTGTGTGAAGAAACCTCTGCTGATTGACCAAGCTCGCCTACTTCCTCCTCATATGTTGCCACCTCTGCTTCCCATTCAGCCGCCTCTACATCCCTCTCCATCTCAGTGAACTCATCATCACTTATCCATGGTTCCACATCGACCTCATCAGGCTCAACAATCCAATCTGAGAATGGATCAATGTCATCAAGGTCAAGTGCTTCATGTGAGCTCAACCCTTGTACCTTCTTCTCATGCAACTGAAGGTTGTACCGAACGTAGACAAGGTCATTCAAGCGCTTTTGAGTCAACCGATTGCGCTTCTTCGTGTGAATGGCCTCAAAGACACTCCAGTTGCGCTCACAACCAGATGCACTACAAGGCTGAGATAAAATACGAATGGCAACCTTTCAAAGATTAGGCGTTGTGGCACAATAATCTTCCCACCACAAATCTGCAAGGATAACAATTGTCATTTATAACTTAGTAAGGATTTAATAAACTTAAACATTAACATAAATAGTAAAACAATATTAAACACAGGAATTTGTTACCTAGTTGTAGAGTGTCTCTCCTACGAATGCAATCTTTGGAAGAAAACAATGGCCCTTCGACCTTCTTATAGCTCTATATCTCATCAAGTATGAGATCTCGAAGCTCATCATTACTAACCAATCTCTCAATACATGTGTTGAGGCCAACAAAAACCTCTGTATCTTCTTTGAAAGTAGGAGAGAAATAAAATTTGGGGTTCAAAAAGTGGGCAGCAGCATGAATATGTTGGTGGAGTTGTCGGTTCCACCTCCGATCTATTATGCGCCATATGGGTTCATATTTGGTCTTGTTTGACCCATATAAATGCTGAATTGCCTCTTTGGCCTTATCCATGGCCTCATATAAATACCCCATGGGGCTTTTATCCCCATCCACCAATCGTAGAACTCTAACCAACGGTTTTGACACCTAAAATATAAAAAAATTAACAAAATCAGCAAGTTGTAATATTAGAAAGCAAAAAACTAAATCATCAATCAAAGTTTTAAAACTTACATTGATGATCTCCTCCATTTGTTTGGCAAATCTATCATCAAAAATGGTCTTCTTGACTTTATCTGCTTCAGGCTTCTTGGAATGAGGACTCTCCAACCGTTTTTCACTCACAAACATGCGCTTGAGGTTGGGCAATGTAGCTAAAATACTCTGCAAGGTGAGGAAATTGGTGGCAAAGCGTGTGACTCCTGATCGCACGAGATCCTTACCATCAGTGTGCTCTCTCATAAGACTTAGGACCCATGTGTGATTGTAGATGAACTTTGTGATATTCCTTCCATCTTCAACCACATTCTTCACCCAACTTAGTTTCCCTATGTCCTCAAGGAGCAAGTCAAGACAGTGGGCAGCACAAGGGCTCCAAAATAATGTAGGATGCCTCGCCATTAGAAGTTTACCAGCTGCCACATATGCAGCTGCATTGTCGGTCACAATTTGAATTACATTTTGAACTCCTACTTCCATCACCACCTCATCCAACATGTTGCACAAGGTCTCTGCATTTTTTGTTTCATTGGAGGCATCAACTGATTTTAGAAATACCAATTGTCCCCTTGAAGCCACTAGAAAGTTGATGAGTGTCCTATTTCTGCCATCCGTCCACCCATCAGATATAATGGTGCAGCCATTCTTTTCCCAAGTTCTCCTTTGTTCCTCCACTAGTTTGTGTGTGTTTTGGACCTCATTTTGCAATAATGGCCCACTCAACTCATAAGGGCTTGGGGCCTTGAACCCCTTACCTGCCACGGTCAATGCAGTGACCAACCCTTCCCAATACGGACTAGAAGCAACATTGAACGAAATATTGTTGTAGAACCAAAATTTAGCACATGCCAACTTCGCCTCATTTTGCAACTCTCTATTCCAAGAAGTACCTTCCAATGAAGGTTGTGCACCAGGAGTATTACGTGGAACAAAAAAACTAGAACTGAGACTGCCCACACTTCCAGTTCCCAATCCTCGTATCTGTGGCCCAAGAGAAGAAGAGCCTCCCATAGTCCTCTGTGACCCTGTAGAACTGAAATCTGCATATGGGGCTGCCATCGCCTCTGCTGCTCTCTTTTTACTTTCCTTCCTTTGGTCAAATGTTGCAAGGAGTGCTTTGGCCTCCATCTCAACCTCTTCAGGTGCCTTTGTACATGGTGTAACATCTCGACAAGGGATTCGTGCCAGGTGGTATTTCAGTCGGTTTATGCCACCAAAATAAGACTCGGTGCAATGGTTGCAAATCACCTCTCCTCGCGTTACACCTGGTGTTCCATGTTTCCAGCAAGGATCTCTTGGTTTGCCACCACTCTTTTTACTTGCAGAAGCCATATTCTTTTAGCAAGATACCTAGCAAAATAGAGACAAGATAAACATTAAGAGATAAAAAGTGAAGTTAAATGAATCAGCATGTAGTAGTTGATTTTGAAATAAAACTAATTGATAATTGAACACAAATTTGCATACAAGTTTGAGCTCTGACGCTTTCAGCATCATTCTACAAGGGATAACTCTTATCATTTTGGTGAGTTTGTATGTTAAAAATTAATCATGATTTAAATTTTTAATCATTATGCTTAAAATTCAGGTAAACTTGAATGATTATCAAATTCATATTCATATGTTTAAAAATTTTACATGTAATTTTTAATTTTAATAATGTTGTTTTCCTTTCAATAAAAGGAATAAATAATTTGAAAAATATTTATTAAAACTTAAACATATTAAAATTAAATCATTTCATCGTATGATACTTGATCATTGATCAATGCCAAATGCCAAAGATAAATATTAAATGCCAATTGATAGTTGTATTTGATTGATTTGAAAGCAAATTGGGTACAAAATGGCATCCTCATGTGGAATGCGTTGATGTTGATATTATAGATGAAGACTTGTAGGAAAACTATGGAAACTTGGACTTGGAGAGTACCCAGAAAATCAATTAAATTCAATGGGAGTTTGAGGGCAATGTCTCCAATGGGGTTGAGGGGCAGCGCCCCTTGTGGGGGTCTAGGGGCAATGCCCCAAGCGGGGTCGAGGGGCAGTGCCCCTCGTGGGGGTATGGGGGCAACGCCCCTAGCGGGGTTGAGGGGCAGTGCCCCTCATGGGGGTTTGGGGGCAACGCTCCAAGCGGGGTCAAGGGACAGCGCCCCTTGCGGGGTCGAGGGGCAACTAGCACCAATTTAAGGCTTTTGAAACCATACAAAACTCCATGACGCACCTCGTTTTCATGATTTTAAGAGTGGCAAAAAATAATGTTGACAAAGCCCAATTTAAGACCTTCAAAATACAAACCGCAAAAAATAATGCTGCAAACCCGGTAACTTAGCAAAAAACCAAATGAACTAGAATTTAAACATATTATTAAAAATTTAAAAATAAATGAATTAAATTTTAAACATATTATTAAATTTTTTTTTTTAATACAATATAATATTATAAAATATTTTAAATTATTATAAATTTATAAAAAATAAATAAATGAACTAAAATTTAAACATATTATTAAAAATTTAAAAATAAATGAATTAAATTTTAAACATATTATTAAAATATAATTTTTTTATACAATATAATATTAAAAATTATAAATTTTATACGTATTAAAATTTAACATTTTAAAAACTTAAGTTTTAAACTATGAAAAATAAAAAATAAATGGAAATGCCGAATGCGAAAATGAAATTATGAATGGAGGGTTCGCACCTGGAAATGGCTGAAATGAAGAGCAGATCAAATCTCTCTAGGCGTCAAACACAGATTTTTCTTTTTGCTGCCGTGATCCTAAACTGCGTCGGATTTTTTTTCAGTCATTGCTGGTGCTTTTTTTTTGCCCTTGTTTTTGTCTGTGTCGTCATTTTTACTTAGCCTGGGTTGCACGAAATGAATGGAGCAAACTGCAAAGTTGCGAACACTTTTTGTTTAAAGGCGAAAAAACTAGGGTTAGTTTTCTGGCCGCGTTTTCCAAAAAAGCTCACGTTTTCAAAAAAACACGGCTGCGAGTTTTCGTGCGATTAACTCGCCTAGCCAGTTGGAACGCGATTACTCGCGATTTCTGCGATTTGTTGGCGAGTTTTTCATCATTGGACGAGGCCATTAAATTTGCCACACTACACCTTGATGGATTAGCACATTTTTGGTGGCATCATGACATGTACACATTGGGTCATCACCAGGTTACTACTTACCAGGATTTCACAAACAGGCTCATCGAGCGATTTGATAAGAAGGATCCAGAACTGTACTTTAGATAGCTAGCATAGCTCAGACAGATAGGTAGTTTGGATGCCTACATTGGTGAGTTCCAGAGGATTGCAGCCATGGTGACGGGTATTTCGGAGAAGACTTGTCATTCTATTCACCGAGGGGTTATATGAGCTGATGAGAGGTTGGGTCAAGTCATTTGATCCTCCCACCCTTCAGGAGGCAATGAGAAAGGCACGCAACATGGAGCTTGCAGCACCTCGCAACAAGTTCTTTTCGGGTTCCATGCCAAACTCAAGGCCAAATAGATCTTTTGATAGGGATAGACCCTTTGACAGGAAGAGAGATCCACTTGATCCTAGGAGAAGTAATGCACCACCGTTTGATAGGGAAACACTGAATGATCTACGCAAGAAGAAGTTGTGTTTTTGGTGCAAGGCACCTTATGATGAAAAACACGTATGCCTTCTTCGTCCTAAAGCCAAAAGTAACTAGATGGAGTGGTTTTATGAGGGTGAAGAGCAATCTGATCTGTCAGACCAGCAAGCTGATTCAGAGCATTCAAATGATGAAAGGTCTGAAAATGATAATGAACTTGACGGTGGAAAGAAACTACAGGAGGCACACTTGACTAGTCTTCAGAGAGATGGCTCCTTTAGGCTATGTGGACTCCTAGCTGGTCAGAAAGTTATAACTTTGCTTGACACAGGTGCAACGCACAACTTTATAAATGCACGTTTGGTTGAGAAGCGTGGCATACAGACGGAGGAGTTTGAGGGTATTCGAGTTAAGGTAGTTGATGGGTACACCCTCAAATGTGACAGAAAAATAACAGATCTTCCGATGCGGTTGAACAATTATGAGTTCAAGACTAAATTCTACGTTGTTAATATGGGGGACACTGATATGGTACTTGGAATGGCATGTCTTCATGATTTGGGTGAGTTCACACTCAATCTTCGAGATATGGAAATGAAGTTTAAAGTCAATGGGAAGCCACATGTGATTAAAGCTATCAGGGATAGCAACTTGAGAGTTGTATCTCATAAATGGATGGAGAGGCTCATTCGTCATGATATGGTAGAGTGGGCTGCTGAATGTATGTTGATGCCCGCACAACAGGAACAACAAAAGCATGAGTACCATCCTGACATTCAAGAGATAAGGATTAAACACGCTAAAGTGTTTAACAATATTCCACCAGGTAGACCTCCAGATAGAGGAACTGAACACATCATAGAGTTGGAGGAGGGCGCAAAGCCCATTATGATCACACCATACAGACATCTGAAACGCCTCAAGGATGAGATTGAGAAAACAATCAGTGAGTTGTTGGCTATGGGGCACATCAGACCTAGCAAATCACCTTTTGCTTCATCGGTTGTATTGGTGAAGAAAAAGGATGGATCACTACGAATGTGTATTGATTACCGTTAGCTCAACAAGAGGACTATTAAAAAAGGTATCCTATTCCCTGCATTGATGAGTTGCATGGTGCTATCTTCTTCACGAAGATTGATTTGAGATCAGGGTACCATTAGATTCGGATGAGGGAGCAAGACATTGAGAAAATCGCGTTCAGGTGCCATTGCGGTCATTTTGAGTTCTTGGTTATGCCTTTCGGTTTAACAAACGCCCTTGCCACTTTTCAGGCTACGATGAACAGAGTTTTCAGTTCTCAGCTGCGGAGATATGTATTGGTTTTCTTCGATGACATTCTGGTGTACAGTAGGTCATGGGAGGAGCATTTAGCTCACTTAGATACAGTACTGAGTATTTTGGCTGAGGAGTCCTTGTATGCTAAGGAGTCCAAGTGTGAGTTAGGCATGGCTGAGTTGTTCTATCTTGGGCACATCATTAGTGCCAAGGGAGTCAGTATGGACCTTGGGAAGGTCCGAGCTATAGTTGAGTGGCCAGTTCCAGAGAACCTTACCCAACTGAGAGGATTCATTAGGTTGTGTGCTTTCTATAGACGATTTGTTAGTGGGTTCTCACATCACGCTGCACCCCTTACTGATTTGACAAAGAAGGGGGCATTTGCTTGGCCACCGTAGGCTCAAGAGTTCTTTGACAGGTTTAAGGTGATTATGACTTCTTGTCCAGTGTTAGCACTACCAGACTTTACGAAGTCTTTTGACTTATTCTGTGATGCCTCGGGAGAGGGCATCGGTGTCGTGTTGATGCAGGAGAGACACCCTATCGCTTTTGAGAGCAGGAAGCTTAGGGGTCCTGAGAGATTTTATAGCATTTATGACAAGGAAATGTTAGCCATTATGCACGCTTTGGCTAAGTTCTGGCAATACTTGGTAGGCAGCAAATTTAGTGTGCGTACAGATCATAATAGCCTGAAACACTTCCTTGGACAGCGAGACTTAAATGAAAGACAACAAAAAAGGGTCAGCAAGTTGCAATCGTATGATTTTGATATTACCTTCATTAAGGGAAAGCAGAATGTTGTGGTTGACGCATTATCTCGCAGACCTCAGTTGAATGCTATGGCACAGATCTTCGAGGATTGGAGGTACAGGATTATCGCTGAGTATGCTAAGAACCTATGGGCTTCTAGCATAGTTGATGGGACAGAGCAGGATAGTAGATTTTTCTGGTTCCTGATTCAAATGTGAGGGATACAGTTCTGAAAGCCTTTCATGATCTTCCTATGACGGGCCATCCCGGTTATTTTAAAACATACAAGCTAATACGTGAGCGGTTTACTTGGAAAGGCCTGAAGACTGATGTACTTCAGTATGTACGTGAGTGTTCTGTTTGCTAGCAGAACAAACAGGAACACACATATCCTGCTGGTTTGCTTTAGCCACTTCCAATACCCAACAAGAAGTGGGAATGTTTATCGATGGATTTCATCACGGGCTTGCCGAAAGCCCAAGGGAAGGATTGTATTTATGTGGTTGTTGATTGGCTGACAAAATATGCCCATTTCTTTCCGATCACCACTACATTCACAACGTCGCAGATTGCAGAGCTCTTCTTCAGAGAGGTTTTCCGGTTACATGGTTTGCCACAGACTATAGTCAGCGATAGAGACAGTTGGTTCATGAGCACCTTTTGGCAGGAGTTGTTCAGACTCTGTGGAACTGAATTGACACCTAGCACCAACTACCATCCACAGACAGATGGGCAGACGAAGATCGTCAATAAGTGGGTGGAAGGATATCTACGTAATTATATAGCTGGACAACAAAAAGCTTGGGTAAGGTGGATATACCTCTGCGAGTATTGTTATAACTCTACTCACCACATGACTATACAAATGACACCTTTCATGGCATTATACGAGTATGAGGCGCCCAACCTTTTGGATTTGGTGTTGAGTGATAGCAGAGTGCCCAACGCAGGTGATATGTTGCAGGATCAACAGGATATTTTGAGGTCTCTCAGAAACAATATTCAGCGGGCACAAAATCAGCAGAAATAGTATGATGATCAAAAAAGGGTTGAGCGTTCTTTTGCAGTGGGTGACATGGTGTAGCTCATGTTACAATTGTACCGTTAGTCCACTCTGCGGTAGAGTGGTGCAGAGAAATTGAAACCTCGTTTCTATGGTCCATTTCAAGTCATCAGACGAGTGGGCGAGGTTGCTTATGAGTTGGATTTACCGGCGGATAGTAGGGTTCACAATGTGTTTCACGTTTCTCGCCTGAAGAAGGCATTGGGTCAGCATGTGATACCCTCTCCAGTACTACCACCCCTTGATGATGAGGGGAAATTGATACTAGTACCTGAGGCCATCCTTGAGGTTAGAGAGAGACACCTTCAGAGGCGGGTGATCAGGGAATATCTGATCAAGTGGAAAGATTTGCCAGTTGAGGATGCTACATGGGAGTCTGAGGAGATTTTACAGCATCCGGAGCTGAGATTGCTTGAGGACAAGCAATTTCAGGGAGGGCGGACTGTAATGTCCCCTTCCTAGGCAACACAAATGATTTAGGGGTTAGCCTATCATTCAGATCCTCGTAGGCTAACAGTTGTGTTTAGAGGGTCTTCTTCTGCAGTTACCTAGTGGCTAGGGACATTACTCCATCAATTGATCCAGGTTTGGACCTTTGCAGATGCTTACATAGTGTTATTCAGGCACTTACTATTTATGTAAGTTAGGCAGGCAAGAGTTACTATTTATAGCAAGGCACTTGGTTCAGTTGGTTAGCTCAGTTTCGACCCAGTTTGATGAATTGATAGGCAAACAGTGTTTACTTGTGCATTTAATGATTATTAAAAGATTATCAATTTGACTTTATAATATAAAGTCATTTTAATGAAATATTAAAGTAATTAATATATGGCAAATTATAAAGTATTTAATACTTTATAATAAGGGAGATAAATAATAATTAAATGAGTATTTAATTATTCACCAAAAAGGGACGCCATATTTAATAATTTGCTTGTCTCTAAAGGGCTGAATTATTAAGTTATTAAATGCATTTAAGTTGATTTTTGGAGAAGGGTCGAACTTGTGAGAGTATATATTTCTCTTGAAGGCAAATCAAATTCATTATGTTATGATTATTCTAATTTGTCTTTTCTCTCTGAGAGCATTGGGGTTTGTGAAACAAGGATTTCAGCAGATCATCGGATTTTGAAGAATGTTCCCTCTTCAGAATCAGGCATATTGAGACTGTGCAATACCAGTTGAAGATTGTCAGTGGAGTGGCTTCATTCAGAGGTCATTACAGAGCATAACAGGAAGATTATCAGTAGGTTATTGAATCATTTTGTTTCCAGTCATGATTCTGGTTCATTACCAATAGTTCTGGCATCTGGCACACGTATCAAGGCTGTATGAATTTTCTATTTGCTGGTACAGGCCGTACATTGCAGTAGTAGGGCCGTACTTTTCTTCTTGTCCAAAACGCCTTGCCTTTTTGGGCGATTTGACTTCCAGAGGGGTTGCCTAGGGTTTGTGGAGTTATTGCAACAATTTTGAGGTGGGAGATTGCCTTCTGCCATTCAGCCGTACCATTTCATGCTCTGTCACAGGCGGCTGCAAGCTTATCCAGTTTTTTCAATAAATAGTTTGTTTTTTATCTATGTGCTTGATTTCAGCATCTGTAATCGTTTTGGAAGATCAATACATCATCTATCTTCAGATTTCGAGCTATATTCTGTCATATTTAAATTGATGGTATTTTATTTATATTTTTTTTAGCATTTCTTTTAAAAATCGCACCATTGCAAAAAACTACAAAAAAACTCAAAAACCAAGAAAACACAACAAAACATTGCATACACTGCTAGAGTTTGGGTTGAGAGACACCTGGTCTCTTACAACAGAAGAGCATAATTAAACAAGAGGTCAAGAGATTGACAAATGTGCTTAAGCAGAATTGTAACCAGGCATGAGTAGATGCTATTCCTTCAGTTCAATCCTAAATGCAAGTGCATTCCCATTTTGTAAAACTTATATTTGAGTACTCAAATTGTGGATTGACCTCCACCGTGGTTTTTCCCCTAATAGGGTTTCCATGTAAAAATCCTTGTGTTATAGTGTTGTGGATGATTGCTTTGTGTGTTTGCATCTTTCCTTCAGTTCAAAGTTGTAAATGGTTTAAATGTCAGATTAATAAAGTTGAAGAGTGTAGAACATTGATTCACCCCCCCCTCTCAGTGTTCTCAGATTCCAACAATTGGTATCGGAGCCTAGTTCCTCGGAAGAAGTTCGACAACTTGAGGTGGATCTTGGAATGTAATGGACTCTGGTAGGGTAGTTTTCAACAACTTTTGGTGGCACTTGATGATCTTGATTAGTCTAAATCAGAAGTTCGAGAATTGAAAGCAAATCTTAGGGATGTTGAAAAATTCATTCAGTCATTGAAGGATTAGATTGTTAAATCTAGGGAAAAGAGGAAGGGTCTCTGTGATCAGATTAAGCAAAAAGAGAGCGAAAACATGGATGATGTTCACCTGAATCAAACCTTAAGGAAATAACTGAAGAATGTGAAAAGCGTGCCAAAGACAATGCTACTCTAAAGCATGAAATGGAAGCTATGGTGATGAAGCTGACTAAAGAAATTGAAGAAAGAAAGAAGAATGAGGAGACTCTTTCTCAGTCCTTAAAAGAAAGATCTGATGAATGCAAAAGAGTTAATGGAGAATTCATTCAATTAGAAAATGAACTGCAACAATCCAGAAACAATGAAGAAGAGCTTGAAAAATAGATTGTTATTCTCAGGGGTGAACTTACTACTGCGAATGAATACAAGGAGAAGTTTAAGATTAGCTCAATTAAGCTTGATGAGTTGACTCAAGGATAGAAGAACGGAAATGACAAGAGAGGCCTTGGATATGAGAAAGGGGAATGTTCCGGATTTGGACAAAGGAATTTCAGGCAAGGAAATCTGATGAACAAAGCAAAAAGGCATCTGGTAAGACAACCTAATGCTCAAAAGTTTAATGTATACTATTTTGCTTGCAATAAATTTGGTCATATGGCAACTCAATGTAGAAGTAAAATAAAAACGAGTGATCCATCATTCTTCAGTCAGTGTTTCAATTGCAAAAAGTTTGGTCATAAGTTTATTGAATGCTGAAATATGTCAAACAACTCTGTTAGTAGAATGAATGTTGAATGTTATACTTGTGGAAGATTTGGGCATATTGCTAACCAATGTAGATCAAGAAGAAATCAACGGAATGATTGGTTTGGACAAGGAAATATTGTCTGCTACAATTGCAACAAATATGGTCACACTGCAAAATTATGCAAAAACAAAAATACGAATAGAAGAGGTCTGGTATACAAAGACAAAAATGCACAGAAAAATGATAAAGAAAAAAGGAAAAGTGATTGTGGATGAAATAAGAGATCAAATGAAGAAGACATGGGTAAGAAAGATTGGGTTTGATGCAGGAAATAGTTCTGTATTGGAACCTACTTCTGGTAATTCTTCTGGAAATTGATTTCAGGCCATTGGCCGAGGGGGAATTTTTCAAGAAAATCCTTTTTCCCCTGTCCCTAAGTTGGTACCAAAATGCGAAAGATTGTCAAAAGCTGTATTAATGATCTACAGATGCTTTGGAAAACATTCACAAGGAAATTCAAGAAATCATAGGTCCGTAGAAGAATTTTTCTCTCGTTGTTTGAGAAAGGGTATCCGAAACACCTAGGGCAAAAGCATTTATTACAACTAAAAGTTAGATGTGTGAAGTTACAAAAAGACATATTGAAACCCTCATTTGCCACTTTATCAAAGAAAAGAAGAAGGAGAGTGCTCTGCAACAAAATCTCAAAGGCGTGAAGACATTTTGGCAGTGAAACCCTAATTCATCAGGTACTTCAGAAATCTTCATTTAATTTGGTGTGCGGTTGAAAGAAACAAAGCATGAGAACGAAAGGCAAAATGGAACAAATCAAAGGAATGATCAATCTAGATGAGTATAACAGTGAGAAGATGAGAGCCGTAAGTTTATTTTGAGCAAGTTGAATGACGATACTCTAATTTTGGATAAACCCTACCATTTCGCGAAATAAGTGATTGAAACTCTAACAGGATTATGCAAAGTTGGGGATATCGAAGAAGAAGTCAATTCGAAATAAAGAAGTCGAAACCCTAATTGGAGTTATTTGAGATCAAAGGGCATTAATAATCTCGACAATCAAAGATTCAATGACAAGGTACATTGCGCATGGAGTATCCTACAAAATCTTTTTTTAGAAACAGAGAAGGTGCAACTTCGATAGGTGCTGTTTACATTTCTCACAAGATGATAATGGAAGATCAGGATTTTGATCTTTGTAGATTACTGAAGGATCAGTTGTTGGAGAACGTGCAATTGTCAAAGATGATAGGTTACCCTTTCAGGTTTGGTACTTTGGTTATATGTCTAGTAATGTACTTTCTGAATTGCTTACCAATGAACAACAATGTAATATGGAAAGAAAGTGAACCCGTGTGCAAACAAATTTACATGCACTCTAACAATTTGGCAAACTGTGATCAAGTCTATGAAAGTTTCTTTAAGGGTTTGCTAAGAAAATTTGGCTCAGTTGGTATTTCCCTTCCGGTAAGGGCACTTGAAGTTGGTTCCTCCTCCGGTGAGATGGAAAAGAAGAAGAGAAAAGCAAAATAAATTATTGTCTGTACTCCTCCGATATGCAAGACTCCAAGAGTTGAAGGGAAAGGAAAAGAACAGGTGGTTGTAGATATTCCAGATGAGGAATTTGATAAGGAAACTGAGGTCACCCAAGGAAAAGAACTGGAATCAGCCGAACTAGAACAAGAAAATGCAATGTCAGAAGGAAGTGAAGAAGGTGATTTAACCGAAGAAAAACTATTGCAGCTTATTCATGAGGAAGATGGAATGCAGAAAGTTGCAAACCTATGGTTTATCAAACCTTCATATGAACGGGATATGATTTTAAGTGTACTTAGTGCTCATGTTGTGCACAACCATATCAAATTGGAGAATTTGCAAAATATTTTGCCAGAAAAGATGATTGAATAAATCAAGGAAATCATGGACTCTGAGTCTCAAAATAGGGAAGAAGAAGAAGTAATATTACATTTGAAGAAGCAGTATAGATTATCATTTACCAAGCTAAAAAGGCACATGAATCAGCTAAGACGATGCATAAACTCAGCCAACAGTATTTACAACTACTGTCTTCGTTGGCCTCATGCAATCGCCAAGTACAAAGAAAAGTTGGAACAAATTGAATCTGAATTGAACAACATTGGATAAAACTTTAACATGTTCCAGGATCAAGGTGGTGCAATCAAGAAAAGAATTCAAGAATTACAACAAAACATACAAATGTCCAAAACATCAGAAATAAGATTGTTGACACATTTTCGAAAGTAAAGGACATAACATAATGCAGATTGGAATAGTTGATTGAAATATTGAGGAAAGGAGAGACACTGGAAGAAATTATCACCATTCTAGAATCTCTCATCAAGAGTATCAACCGGACATCTGAAAATAATAGCATGATCATAATCACCGAGATTGTAGTAGAAGCATGGAAGAAGTTTCTTCCGGAGATGAAAGAAAAGTACAAAATAATCTTTTAACTCAAATAGCGGATGGATGTCATCAAATTTTGAAACGGTTTTTGGATAAGTAAGTTTTTGGAAACTTTTTTTTGGCTTTGTCATTGATGTCAAAGGGGGAGAGAGAGTAGTGAAAAATGTCTTATCAAACTCAGGGGGAGTTGTAAGAGAGTTGTGTCAGTTATAACTTTTTGAAGTCTTGAAGGATTGCAGTATGTTGGTTCTAACACTTAGTCATTTTTCACTAAGTGTTGCCATCAATGCTAAAGGGGAGATTGTTGGCATATGGCTTTTGGTGTTGTCATTGATGACAACCTAAGTCATTGATCTAGTATGCACTTTAGTATCTATTCATATCGAGAGTTAGAGTGAAGAACAAGGTATCCGACTGGAGTTGAGTCTATTGATCAATATGGATTATCAGTTTATCAGTTAGTGTTGCGCATCTCAGGGAAGGTTGTTGGTATCTGGAATATCGTATTCTCGAGTTTTTTGTTGGTGCATCAATCGGTGTACGAGTTAGAATATCTGGTTTATTGATTTTCTGTTTATCATTGCTAGAAGGCCGACTAAGTATCTGTGGCGTGTTGTGGATGTTTGAGGCAAAATTGTTCTAAATATTTTTGGGTTTGGGGATTTTGTTTTAGGTCCTCACTATGCTATGGCCGACTTTAGATGATGTGCATTGAAAATCATTTGTGGATTTAGCCGACGAATGAAAAGTATTTTATGTTTTATTAAGGCCGACATATGGATGATTGAATCTCTTGTTGCAGATATATATAAGTGATCGGTTATATCATTTTTGATATGAGTGTGATATGGATGCGAAGTGGATTGGTGTATGATGTGAAGATCAGAAGAATAGTAGAGTGATTTCACCGGTGCATATAAGATTTGTGATGCGAATTATAGCAGTGCAAAGCAGAAGAGCATAATCAAACAAGAGGTCAAGAGATTGACAAATGTGCTTAACCAGAACTGTAACCAGGCATGATTATATGCTATTCTTTCAGTTCAATCATTCAGATGGACTTAATCTGAACACTTTGTAAGGCAGCGAGCCTTCCCATTTTGAGTAGTGAGCTCTAGGCATTGTGCCTAAATGCAAGTGCATTCCCATTTTGTATAACTTATATTTGAGTACTCAAATTGTGGATTGACCTCCACCATGGTTTTTCCCCTAATAGGGTTTCCATGTAAATACCTTGTGTTATAGTGTTGTGGATGATTGCTTTGTGTGTTTGCATCTAGCTTAATGGTTTAAATATCAGATTAATAAAGTTGAAGATTGAAGAACATTGATTCACCCCCCCCTCTTAGTGTTCCTAGATTCCAACACTGCCCTCATTGCCCTTCAACCCCGCTGTGGGCATTGCCCCCAGACCCCCACGAAGGGTGCTGTCCCCAAACTCTTGTGAGGGGTGTTGCCCCTTGACCCCATTTGGGGTATTGTCTCCAAACTCCCATTGAATTCATTTGATTTGCCATGTACACTCTAGCTTGAAGTTTCCAAGTTTGCCTACAAGTCTTCATCTATAATATTTTCATCCAATTGGACAATCTTCCTTGATGCTTACCTGGAAGGAGAAATGCAACAATGTAGTTAATTTTAATATATAATATAACATGGCATTTGAGTTTGACTAATTGACATTCTAATGTTTAATATTTTTATGGTGGTTTTGTTTATTATACAATATATGATGCTGTGTGGTATTTTGAACTTAATTACTATTTTAAATATGTATATATTTTTTTATTTTTATATATTTTTGTATGGACGAACCCAAAATGAAGCCAACCCAATTTTTTTTTGATCAAATCCGTGAACCGAACCCTCAAACCTCAACTCGAAGCCGAACTGGTAACTTAGGAAAGTATTGTTGTAATCTATTGTTCACAAAAATCTCTATGAATTGTGAAAATTTTGTTTTGTGTGGCCAAATATTATAATCTTTGTTCAACATCATCAACATTCTATTTTCTAAAGGTCATTGCTTAGTCATCTTGAAAAGTGCTGCCCCTATTTTGTGTCTAATGGCATCTATATGTACTGAAAACTCTGAATCCTAAAATGGCCTAAAAAAATCTATCCCCAAAATGTGTCTCCCTAGACCCTATTATACTTGTCTCAAAAACTCGATGGAATATAGTTTTTTTTTTGTCTTCCATAGGTCATTGCTTAGTTGTCTTGGGAAAGTATTGTTGTAATCTTTTGTCCACGAATATCTCTATGAACTGTGAAAATTTAGTTTTGTGTGGTCAAATACTATAATATCTATTCAACATCATCCATATTCTATCTTCAAAAGGTTATTGCTTAGTCATCTTGAAAAGTGCTGCCCTTATTTTGTGTCTAATGACATCTATATGTACTATAAACTATGAATGGTCTTTTTTGGTATGTTGGTGTAAGGAATAGAGATATGACAAGTTTTTTTATTAATGAACATTGAATTATTTTGTTATCTTTTTGGTTATTCAATTTTTTTGATTTCCTTAGAGAACCATTTTAAGGGTAAGGCTACCTTGTAGAACTCATGGACAAATTTGCTAGTTCTTTAAAAGTTTTTGGCTTTATTCATACTAGTAAATGTTTTCCAGTCTAGAATTACTTCAAGTTTCTTGGGATCCACTATTTTACCTTGGCAAAAGTTGTGTCCTAGATACCTGATATCTTTCTTAAAGAAGTTGAAAAGGATAGTTTAGCATAATGCTTTTTCTATAAGGAGTTTAAGTACTTGTAATGCAGTTGTTGTTTCTTGTTATTCTAGCCAAGGATCAATTTATAATAGAATAAAACTTAAAGTAGTTTTCCAAATATAGGTGAATGGTTTTGTTCTAATTATTTATATTATTATTGTAATTTAAAAATACAAATGATAAAATTAATTTCATACTTAAATGTAAACTAAAAATCAAAATAAAAAAACTAAAATATAATTTAAAATATACTAAAATTTCTTAAAAATAATAATTAAAAAATAATGTTTGTAATAAATAATTTTGATAAAAAAAATTAAATTAATTGATAAAATAAATAGTAAAAAATAAACACTTTACAAAATAAATTAAACAAAAATAAAAATAAAAATAATATCCCCTTAAATTTATCACTGAATTGTGCCTAAAATTGTGCAAATTTCATCTTAGAAATATTGAATAGGATGGTGTACATGCACCTGGAACTCTATGGAATGCACTACAAGCTCTCTAGATTGAATTTGCATGCATTATGTAGATCTCAGAGTGCATGTACACCATCTTGCTCATTATTTTTGATGTGAAACTTGTGCAACTTTAGTGAATGCTTTTATCATTTCCACTCAACGTTTTAGAAAAAAGTTAGAAAACATACAAATGTAGGTGGGTAGAGGACATGGTAGGGAAAATGTTAGAACAAAAAACACATGACAAAGAGCTGGGAAAACGCATAGCACTGCGTTTTTTAGTATGTGAAACCTTGATGTGTTTGGTGCATGGTATTCAAGTTGTATCATCTCAGACTAGGTATGTTGGTATGCATACTAGAGGAGGGGGTGGCATATCTTTGTAAGAGCTGAAGATTAGCTCAATACCCATGACCACTTGCAAAAATAAAGAAAACCTTTGACAAGAGAGTATGCAAGAAAATGAGCTTGCTTGATATTAAGACCTATCAAAATGATGAGGTATGAAGTATGATACAAAGTGAGTACAAGCACCTTGTTTATATAGGCAAGGTTGAGATGTAGTATGTAACATGATCTTGATATGTGTCTTAATCCTACAACATGTGACAACTAACTAACTAATCACCTAGGAAATGATGAAAAAGCTAGATAAGATAAGACTTATAGAAAAGACAACTCATCCTTTTAGAAAGAATCTTAAATCCTAAGCAAACATGTGAATATAAATGATACCCAGGAATATAATTAAATTCCTAAGTAAACTTATGTAAGTGTAATTAATAATTAATTACATCAACACCCCCCCATAAGTGCAACTTAAGGAGGAAATTATAATGCAAATGATGCAAATGAAGATGCAATGATGGGTCCCGACTACATGGCCATTTTAGGTACCCATGTACAAATGCAAATGAAATCTCTCACAAATGGAGAAAAGGAGAAAACCTAGTGGGACAAACCTCCTCTCCAAAAAATAGATAAAAGCAAATAAGCGAGGAAGGATGGAGAACTCCATGATACCCCCTAAGTACACCATCCGTCACATATATACATTACAATCAATAGTCCCCCCATAAGAGGGAAAGAGAGAGACTATGTAACCCCTCGCAATGTGTGATCGCGTGCAAAAATGTTAAGTGCTTGAAGACAAAACATGATCCAATGTTGACAAACAACTTGTCTCCCATTTGGAAGAAACAAAACCAAGAACAAATGCAGGAATGCTTCCCATTCCAGATAGTAATTAAAGGAAGGAAGGATGAATATGGATGATGATGATGTCTCTAAAAGCTGCTCATGTGTCTCCTTTGCCCTTGAAGATGAAGATGCCACAATCAAATTAGTTACATGCCCAATCAATGACGAAGGTGACAAATGAGGACGATGTGGAAACTGATGTTGAACAATATCCAAAGACTAGGATGGTTTGACAACATTTGTGCAATGGTTGTCATCAAATAGGAGAGATAACCCCTCAAATGTGTCCTCCAAATCTGAAATGTGAGACTCCACAAACAAGGATGCAATGTTTGTCAAATAAGAATCCCAATTAGGAAGACGATGAGATACTTCTTGTAATGAATCACTGGATGTGCTCAATGAATCATCACTGTAAGAATGTTCTTGTTGAATAGGAATGATAGGAGCCTTAATCTATGACTCCGCACATGAATCATTGAAGGTGAAGGTACATCAACTGTCTCTAATGGAGAAGGAGCATCTGAAGAACCCTCGTCATCCTCATCTGAAGATTCAAAGTATTCTAAATATTCAATCTCCTGCATAGTATCATGATCATAGGGTATCCTTTTTGAAGAATGAAGAGGCAGATGACATTTTGAAACATGATCATTGAGGAATGGTGGAGTCTTAGGCTCACCATATATCTCCCAAGTTTTGGTCCAAAGAATGTGATGACAATCATGATGATCAATATATTTCAAAATATCATCATCAACATGCATTGCAATAACCCCTAAAACATTATATTTATTGCAACTCCAAGCAAATTTTTGAAGACCTTGACCTGGATAGGGAACAATACCATACAAATGTGGCAACAATTCAAGAGATTGGAGATGATTTACAATTCCATCTCTCCATTGTTTATAGTTTCCCTTTTGCAACATAATCAAAGCAGGATAATATGAAAACCCCATAATGAACTATGATTGATCTCCAAGATTACAAAGACATTGACCTTCAATATGAATTAGAAACTCCCAAATATGATATATATTGCAAATGAAGTCTTCCCAAACTGATAGAACCTCTCTAGGAGTCAAGATGTCCAAGTAATCAATCACAATGCCAAATATGCAAAATACTGAATAAATAATACCCGGGGTTGAATTTGAAAAAAGTGCATGTACACAATGAAAGAGCTCCTAAATACTTTCCAAACGCAACTTGAATCACCAATATCGGAGAAACTGGCAAAAAGTTATAAGCTCAAAGGTCCAAATGGGATATCTAACTTCAAACAGCAATAAAATATTACAAGAATAAAAGTCGATAATAATTCTTGCACCACTAGAAAGTGCTCAAAACTAGCTTTCCAACGATATCTCATTTCCGAAAATTTGATACCTGAGTCAAAAGTTATGGTGATTTAAAGAAAACTGCCTAATTAAGACATGATGGGGTTTCCGTGATGGTCATTTGGTCGTCAAATTTAAGATTGTCGCAACCAACTAACTAACTAACCAACTAGGAAATGATGAAAAAGCTAGATAAGATTAGACTTCTAGAAAGGACAACTCATCCTTCTAGAAGGAATCTTATATCCTAAGCAAACATGTGAATATAAATGATACCTAGGAATATAATTAAATTTCTAAGTAAAGTTATATAAGTGTAATTAAATAATTAATTACTCCGACAATCTCGCAACCTCGTTTTCGTTCTTCTTTTTCATGAAAATGGTTGTATTTTGTTCATTGTTCTCATGAAAATGGCTTTTGCATTTCTAAGGCCAAGATACATGTTTAGGAATTTGCAATGGTTGTTGATAGTTGGAAATTTGTTTATAGAGGAATTGGTTTCAATATTTAAAAATTGATTGAGCTGAAAAATGGATCCTAAAAGCATGACCGTATGGTTAGTTGATGCCATTTCTTGTTGAGAAGTTGTCTAAGGACTATGGTTGCATGTGTTTCCTTTATAAGATAGTTTTGAAGCCATGGTGTTTGTTGTCAGGGTAGAGTTAGGCTTGGGGCAATTCAAAGCATCGCAAGAAGGTGAAAAAGCAAGGGATTGGATGTTGAAAAGAAGAGAAAAAATTATAGTGTGGAAATTGCCGATTTTTAGCAAGAGGTGGTTTTCCAATTGCTCCAATGGTTTTGCCATTGCTTAAAATGGATTTGTAATGGTTTCAACCCAACTTCGACAAAGAGTGGAAGTTGAAGGGTTTTGACCATTTAGTTAGCACTTTTGATGTTTGGATTTCATTATGGCACCAAGGATGAAGGTGGAAAAGGTAGATGAACACATATAACACATTGTGCAAGTGTTGAATCTCAATTGTACTTTTGTATTGTTCAAGTTTTGATTATTGTGAGAGGAAGGACATGGTTTTCATGATGTAGAGACCATTTATAGATGTTTGGAGGTTGTTGAACTTGATGTAAGGGTTCCAATTTGTTCAAGTGAAATTTTAAACAATTGTAATTAATTGGATATTAGTGGCATTAGGAGCATGAACTTGCTCTTCTAGAGTTTTCTTCCCTTTTGTGGGATTCTCTAGGTGTATTTGTGTGTTCAACCTCTTTTATGGTTTGTTTTGCACATGTGTGGATATGTTACTTGTTTGCATATATTGTTGCAATGTTGAACACAATAAATTAAATTGATAAGTATTCTAAGCAAGTTTTTAGTGGTTAGAAGGTATTGTGTGGATTTGACAAGTAACCTTTTAGAATTGACGAATTTTGGAGGGCATCTTCAACATTTAATAGATAAAGTGATATTGGAATAGGGGTTTCTCTAATCTTCTCAAGCATGTGATTGATATAACAAGGCTTTTGATTGGTTATGCGTTGTACAAGGTTGTGTAGAATGGAAGTGAGAATTTGGTCCCTTTTGACCTTGAGATTGGTACAAGAGAGTGGAATAGGGTAGTGAGATTGATGGCAGGAGACATCAGAGAAATGGATGAGGGTGAGGCATGGATTAGAAGTTCAAAAGATGATGCTTGTCTCATTCCTCAAATAGTAGGAAAGTTGGATGGGCTGGAAAACATTCTCCATTTCTTAATTGAGAAAATTGGTTATTGCAAAAGAACATGAAGAGAAATCTTAACAAGACCGAGCAAGAACAAGGAGAGACATTGTATGGTGATTTCTTTGAGGCTGAAGTAGAGTTAGATATTCAACCCTTTCAAGGACAAATAAGTATTTGAGAAGTTGGATCAATTGGTCTCTCAAATGAAGGCATATTTTAGTGTGCATAAAATTCCTCTCCATTAGAAAGTCTCATTTGCTTGATTCAAGCTATCTAGGCATGCTCTCACATGGTTCAAAAGTTATGTGTATTCCTTGCAAATTGGTAATTAGCCACCAATCTCCAAGTGGGAGGAATTCAAGGGGCTGCTTGAGCTTTTTTACCCCATTTGCTTTTAAGAGGGAGAGAGGAGCGCAATTGCATTATCTCAAACAAAGACAAGATCAAAATGTACAAGAGTAGATAAGTGAATTTGGAAAGAAAGTTTCTCGATTGGGCAAGGGTGCCATAGACCATGAAATGCTAATGAAATACATAAGAGAGCTGATTGGGCGCCTCAAGGGGCCTATTTTGATAAGAAAACCTATAGATATAGATTAAGCATGTGCACAAGCACATTATATGGAATTGGAAAAAAAAGGGGTACTTTGTATCCTCAAAGAATAGAAGGATAATAGGCAAGCGTAAGGGCAAATAGAAAAGCAAAAAGAATGTCAGTGTTACTGTCAATTCAAAATGCCATATAGAAGAGAGGTGTTGGAAGTTGGACCTAGAGCTGGCATCTTTGTGAATCAAGAAAAAGAGTGACAAAAAACCACCCATGTGCGCAAAGGAAAACAACAGATTGCAGGTCCGATATTGACAAGAGGCTATCATGTGCCATGGTTTGTAGTGAATAATGAGTCTCAAGGTGAGGAAGAACTTACAAACCTCTTCCACATAAAAAACAATTTAAATGGAAGAAAGTAGATGCTTGCTTTGGCACATACTCTCAAGCAAATCTGATTTCACAAAAGCTGGTTAATGAACTTGGTTTGAACGCGAGAAGTCACGCAAATCCATATTCCTTAGGGTGGTTGAAGCAAGTGGTGGATATCTCAATCACTAAGCAATGCAAACTTAATGTTGGACTCAATCCATAATTTAGAGAAGAAGTGAATGTGGATGTGCGAGGTGTCATCTTTGGAAGTCTTTATCTCTACATTTGGGATGTTGTATATTTTAGGAGGAAGAGTTAGTAAGTGTTACATTTGATTGGTAAGAACTTCATTCTTAATCATATGGGTAGGTCCAAAATATCCATAGTGAGTGCTTCTCAAGCCTAGAGGCTACTCAATTCTATTAGTAAATTTGCTTTGTTGTTATTGTGTGGAAAAGAGGAAAAGGGGATGGTTGAGGTCGAATCAGTCTGTTCTTAGATCTTTGAGTTGTTCTTAGAGCCCATGAAGCTGCCCCATAGAGCAATTGAACATGAGATCTAACTACTTCTTAATTGCCCTCCTTCCAACATAGGGCTGTACCAACAAAGTCTATTAGAGGTTAATGAAGTAAAGATGTAGCTGAAAACTCATATTGACTACGGATTTATAAGACCTAGTGCCTTGCTTTGCGGATCTCCCATATTTGTGGTGCTTAGAAAGGACAAAACTTGGCATGTGTGTGGATTATGGAGCATTGAGCAAGATCATTGTTGATAATATGTAGCCTCTTGGATCAACTTTAGCAAGCTAAATATCTTTACCAAGCTAGATCTCAAATTTGGGTATCATCAAGTAAGGATAAAAGAAGACATTTGGAAAATTGCATTCAAGACTAGGCAAGTGCTCTTTGAGTGGTTTGTTCTACCATTTGGGTCGTGCAACACTCCAACTAACTTTTCAAGATTGATGTATGAGGTATCGAAACCATTCTTAGACTCTTGTGTGATAGTTTATTTGGATGATATGCTTGTTTTCACTAGGACATATAAGGAGCACATATCTCATCTAAAGCAATTTTAACGAATTTTGAGGGAGAATAAGTTGTTGAACGGAAAGAGATGTGAGTTTACTCGAACGTCATTTGTCCACCTTGGATGTGTGGCAGATAATGGAGAGATTAAGATTGATCCCACCAAGCTTGAGGCCATTGTGAATTTGCAAGAACAAGAAGTTTTCTTCGGGCTGTCCAATTCATGTGAAAATTTGTCAAAGCTTTCTCCCATATTGTTACTCCATTGCATGTATAACAAAGGTTGGAAAGTGTTTTTGTTGGACTGATAAATGACAAAGAGTATTTGATAAACTTAATCATAAAATCAGACTTGCATTGGCTCTTGTCTTGCCGAACCCCAACAACCTTTCGAGGAGGTCATGGATGATAGTGATTATGCAATGGTGGTTGTTTTATTGCAAAGAGAAGGCTTGTATGATTTCATTTAGAGCTTTTTAGAGGGGAAATCCTAAACTAGTTCACATCTAACAAAGAGCTGTATGCATTAGCACAAACCATGAAACAATGGAAAGACTACTTGGTTAGTAAAGAGATGGTTGCCCGCATAAATCTTGAACCTCTACGATATTTTCAAGCTCAGACAAAACTCCAACAAGCAAGACACAACAAGTGGATGGGATTCCTGCAACAATTTTGCTTGGTGATCAAGTACAAGTGAGTGTGCCAAACAAGGTGGTTGATATGTTGTTTAGATCACTTCTTCTTTTCCACAACCTTTATGCCCATGTGTATGCCTTATTTTGACATGTATAATGGTGTGTAAGAGAAAATCTTGTCATGAAGCATGTGTAAGAGCATCTATGATGAAGATAGTGGTATGAGAAGTATTATGACACATAAGAGTGTGGTTGTAGGGGAGTTACATTGTCAACTAGGAAGCTTGACCAATATGACACATGCATCTTTTGAGGGAGATTATGGAGCCAACGTGGAGTGCCCAATTTGGTGAGTGGATTATTATTGAGTTTTGAGCATCAAGACACAGTAAGAGCATCTTCTAGTTTTAGCATGTTGACTCATGATTGAGGGGGTTTTGAAATTTGGGCCTTAGATTTGGGCGCCATATTTGGGTCATGGTATGGGCCCATGGTTTGTAGTTTACCACTAATGGTTTCATGTATTAAATCTTTTATATATTGGGTGCTTGGGTTGGAGCTATGTACGGGTTGTATGGTTGATTTGCAAGTACCATTATCTTGTTGGATTGCTCCAATTTTACATGTAGGTGATATTCCCATAAGGGCATGTCCCTAGATATTGTATTGTAATCTTTGTTGCTGATAATACAATTGGGTTCTGCTTTGGAGTGTGACGTTTTTCTTTTGAAAGTGTTATCCTCATGTAAATCATCTTGTTATGGTATAATCTTTTGTATATTCTTTTCTATAATTGTAATATTAATTGTTTTTGCACGTACCTCCTCTCAAAGTTTAGTGTAGGAAGTGTATTCTACCTCTTTGCTTCATTTCAGTTTTGTTGTAAAGGGGAATCCTAAACTATTGCACATGTGACAAAGAGTTGTATGCATTAATGCAAGAAAAGAAAAAGTGGAAACACTATTTTATGGGCAAAGAGATGGTGTCCACATAGATCATCAACCTCTACAATATTTTTAAGCTCAACCAATACTACAACAAGCAAGACACTACAAGTGGATGGGTTCCTCCAATAATTTTGCTTGGTGAGCAAGTACAATAAGATGTGACAAACAAGGTGGCTGACATGTTGTCTAGACCATCTTTTCATTCTGCAGCGAGTTCTCTTTCTCACTTGGAGCCCTTTGCAAAAGAGGTATATGCTAAAGATTATGAGGATGACAAAGATTACATGATATATACAAGCAAACAAAGATTTCGTGATATATACAAGCAAATAAAGAGGGCAAAATTGACTGATTTTTAGTCAGATTTAGATTTTTTATTCAAGGAATGGTTGCTATACGATTTGGGAAATTTGTGTACCAAAAGAAAGAAGGTTGTTCTTATTTGAGGTTCACACCTCAAAAGCCTTAGGTCATTTTGGCATGGCAAGGACACTATCTAGATATCAAAGCTATGTGCCTTGGCTGCACATGCAATTGAATGTTTCTAGGTTAATTCACGTTTCAAGTTGTGTTGCATAAGCAAGGCACACAATCACAAGACGGGGTTTTATCAACCACTACCTATACCTTGATTTTTAGTCAAATTTAGATTTTTTCCTTAAGGAAGGATTGCTATATGATTTGGGAAATTTGTCTACTAAAAGAAAGAAGGTTGTTCTTACGTGAGTTTCACATCTTAAAAGTTTTAGGTAATTTTTGGCATGGCCAAGCCATTGTCTAGTCATCAAAGCTATATGCCTTGGTTACATATGCAAGTGGATCTTTCTAGATTCACTCAGGTTTCAAGTTGTGTTGCATAAGCAAGGCACACAATCACAAGTTGGGGTTGTATCGATCACTACCTGTACCTTGCAGGCCACGAGAGAGCATTTCCATGAACATTCTAGAAGGCTTAGCCATTTCCAAGAGAGGGCATGACTACTTGTTCATGGCGGAACTGATTTAGCAAAATGTGTGTGCTCATACCATGTAAGAAACTCTTAGGCCATTGAAGAAACTAAGTTTGTTTTCATTCATGTGTGGATTGTAATTGGTCTTCTAAAGAGTGTCATTTTAGATAGAGATGCTAGATTCTTGGGGAAGTTTTGGTGTATGCTTTGGAAGAGAAGATGGTTACTTAGTTTAAGTGTACAACCACTTTTTATTCCTACATAGATGGGAAAAAGTAAGTGGTGAACAGCACCTTGGTACAAATCTTCGGGGGCATAATTAGAAATGCCCTAAGTTATGGGACAAAAATTTGACATATGCACAACACTCATACAATAGGACAGTCTACACATTAACAAAATTGTCACTGTTTTGAGTTTTGTTTACTTGCATTCTAGTCCCTTTGATGTTGCTTTAGGACAGTCACATGAGAAGTTTGAGAATGTGGATTCAGAGGATTACAAAGTTGAGCAGTTCATTGATAAGATTCAGCAAATTCATCTTTGATTTTAGGAAAACAGTAAGAGTCTTGAGCTATGTATGGGACGTGATTGCCATGAAATAGACAATAAGTTCCAAGTTGGAGTCTATGTATGGGGGTACTTTAGGAAGGTGAGGTTTCAAGGACCAACTAAGAAGCTGGAGCCAATAAGTTATGGTCTGTTTCAAATATTAGAATATTTGGTAGACTGCTTTTCTGTTGGATTTGCCTCCCTGCATGAAGGTGTACTCATTCATAAATGTTAAAATAATTTGTTTGTTTGAGTCTTCTATGCATACTAAGGAAGAGGACCTCTTGTTACTTTGCATTGACGACTTAGCTTTAAGCAGCCAAGAGGAGGTGGGGTGTAATGTGGTGCTGGACAAGGTGAGAAGGATAAGAAGAGGAGAGAATGGGATAGGCTTAGTGGGGTTGAAAGGGCAACTATTGAACTAGGCAAAGTAGTTTCACAAAGAAGACATGTAAGAATTTCCTCAGCTGCAAAGCCCCTAAGCTTTTGGGGACTAAAAGCCTTTTTAGCGGGGAGGTGTGATCCAAAACATAGATCCTCGAAGCATGACCATGGGGTTAGGTGATGTCATTTTTAGTTGAGAAGTTGTGTAAGGACTATGGTTGTATGGTTTTCTTCGTAAGACAATTTTCTGAAGCTACAATATTTGTTCTTAGGTTAGAGGTAGCCTTGGTGTGATTTGGAGCATCAGAAGGAGGTTAGAAAGCAGGGGATAAGATGTTAAAACAAGAGAAAAATGAGTAGTAACAAAATTGATGGTTTTCTAGCAAGAGGCGGTTTTGGTCCAACTTGGATAGCAAGTGGAAATTGAAGGGTTTTGAGCATTTTGTTTGCATTTCAAATGTTTGGACTTCATTATGGCACCAAGGTTGGACGCACAACAAGCATAAGAACACTTCTTACACATTGTATTACAAGGTTTGTCCCTGAATTCTACCTTCATATCATTCAAGTTTTGATTGTTGCAAGAGGAAGAACAAGGCTTCTATGGCGCAGTGACCATTTGCAATTGTTTGAAGGTTGTTGAACTTGATGTAAGGGTTCCAATTCATTCTAGAAACACTTGTAATTGACCGGATATTAGTAGCATGGGGAGCAAGAGCTTACTCTTAATAGAGTTTTCTTCCCTTTTGAACAATGCTCGTTGGGGGCATGCCCCCTACCAAATATACCTTGTTTCCCATAGGGAATGTTTTAATGACTGTAGGAAACATGTCCACCTTGTTCCTTATTTTGCAAAAAATAAAAACCGTCCCTAGTATATGCAAATATTTTAGGCGATGGCTGTGTACATTAGGGGATGGCTAGCCATCCTTGAGACAGCCAAGGGATGCCCAAATGACCCCCAATTGTCCCGACATACCCAAGCACATTTTAGTTATTGTTTTTTTTTCAACTTGCAACTTTTCTGTGCATGTTTGGTCTATGACATGCCCTCTAATTTTTTTTTTTTCTAAAAAGAAGTGTTTATGCTTAGTAATCCTCAATCAATCAGGATTAAGTGCTAAGGTCACACCCCCACACTAAAGATATCATGGCTAGGGTGTTGACAATACTAACATTGAACTACCATTAGAAAAGATCAAAACTTAGTTTGCAACCCTCAGTTTTATCCAAAGTTTTCAAGTCATTTGTCTAGACTTTTTTGACATGAATTAGAGACAACTCACATTCATCTTTTATGTTTTATCACCTTGAAATTTGATTGTTGTAGAGCTATGGATTAGCACTATAGTTAGCAGATTTGGTGAGTTGTTGTGTACTTGCTAAAAAATCCACTATGAGTTTTTCTAGAGTTAACTTGCAGAGTTTTCTGGCAAGTTTTTGATAATTTTTGGTGAGTTTTCTGGAGAGTACTTGCTGGGTGCTTGGCAAGTTTGAGACCTTGACTCATGCCGTCTGTTAAAAATATAGATTAAAGTTATCATTAAACACTTCAAAAGTGTTTTTTTTGGCTTTATAAGTATTGTTTTCTACCTCTTAAAAGTTATGAAAATGGTGTGTACCTTGAAGGTTTGTATGGTTTTGAAGGTCTCCATTTGGGCTTATTGGTGAGGTCTCTACCCCTTGACCCTGCCGTGTATCCCAAAGGAGACATGCTAGGGGTGCTACCCTTTGACCTTGTTGGGGGCTCTGGAGGCTCTACTCTCAGACCTCCATGAGGTATGTTGCCCCCATATCCTCACTAAACTCATTTGATACATCCTCACTAAACTCATTTGATACATTTTGTAGTTGTATTTTGCATAACATTTAAATTTTTAATAAAAAATTAAAGTATTTATTAAGTTTACTGTGTCAGAATTTTTTGGTCTACTGAGTTAGAGATTGTGAACTATGCTTTGCACGAGTCCAAAACAATTTGATGTTTGACCAAGTAATACATTAATGATTAATCATGGTCACAACATCTACAAAATACGTATACCCTGTTGCAGATATCTGCTTCTTCACAGATGAAATCATAGTCAAGGATTATCTTGTTTCATACATTGGACAACTGGTTTAGTATACAAGGATTTCCATTGGCAAAGTTGGCTTGCTACAGTCATTATATCACTGAACATGAGTTAAGTCATAGTTGGCAGGAGATGCCACTTTCATAATGCAAAAGTGTATCAATTATGCTTTGCACAACTCATAGGACAATCCCATCTATTAGTATTCCAGCTGAGGTCAAACAGGAACATAACTGGTTGTCTTTTTACTTAATTGTTCCTTTTTGTTAATAAATTTGACTACAAAACATGCAGTTTTGAAGGCTTTATGAAAAATTTAATAATAAATCCCTCAACTGAATACGTACACCAGTTAGGCATGTCTTTATTAACTCATGCTCATCATAATACCTATTCAATCACCCATGCTCACAAAGGCTCTTTAATGTCTATGATGAATGCTTGAGCAATGTTATCATATGAACACTTGAAATTTTGTTGTATTTTAAAAATTTCCCTATTTTTTTAACAGCCGTCCTTTGCTGTCCCCTAAAACATGGCCATAGAAAAAACCTGTCTCAGAAATGCATCCCCTTGTCTCCTATCATCCCTGTCCTAAAAGTGCTGGGGAGCAGAGCTTTTGAGAGTTTCTATCTTGTTTGCCATGTATTATTGCAATGTTGGCCATACTAAATTGAATTAATAAGCATTTAAACCTACTTTTCAGTGGTAAGAAGGTATTGTGTGGAGTTAACATGCAAGTTTTTGTCACTGGTAATTATCTGGAGAGTATCTCCAACCTCTTACAGATTGGTGATCATCAAGAGCATAGAACAATCATCAAAGCTCAAGAGTGCTACAACTCATGAGGTTTACAATGAGAGCAAGTTTTTCCAATGCATATAAATTGTACATTAAACAGACAAGTACAAGTGGAGAGTTCATAAGCATGCACGGTTGCAAGTAGAAGATTTTATGAAGCAACATGAGTGTAATATTCAATAAAATGCACAAGTTTAAGCTGAAATTTTTATTAATATTGGGTACAAAACCAATAGGGGGAATTTGTAAAAAAAATCTACTATAATAATATGATATCACATATTAAGACACATGATGAGTACTTTATGCTTCAAGGATATATTATAACAAAACATATGATAAAGTGATAATTTAAATGCGTGAGTCATAATTAAGGATAGTATAAAATTGAGGTGGTGAAATGGGCTATGAATCAGAAGTATAAGCACGTGCCTTTCTTGCAAGCTGTCTCGAGTTGTGCCAGAAACATATGGAGGGCAGATGAACAGTAAGAGGAAGTAGAGGTTATGGTAAGTTCCAATATTGGCTTTGAAATGTTGGGTATTAGTTATGTTTCTGAATATTTCTCAAGCAAGATATAGACGTGATATCAGCTTTTGTTCTGGATGGAAGCTTTAGATAAACAGAAGTTTGTTTATCAGCTATAAGATAATTTGGATGGAGTGCAGTTACTTTCTAATGCCTTACATTTGTGACATGCATTGATTAACATGGAAGGTGTCTTAATAGTCAAGTGATTTATTATTTTTCATAGCAGGTGCTAGTATATTTTCTTTATTTTATTATACCTCTATAACTTTGCATGTTCTATCAAAATCTTTGATTCTTTACGGACTTATCATTGTACAAAGTGAGTAAGTTTGCTATTTCATATTTCCTTTTTTGCTATTGGATGTCAAGACATACATGTCATAATACCCCTTTCCAATGAAAGATCATAGTATAGATTACATACTTTGCGATTAATCGCCGAGTGGCCGAGTACTCTCCCATTTTTTGCTTGGGAGAGTACTCTCTGCTTTTACTCTCGGCTCAGGATGCAAAAAAAATCACAGTTTTTTTTTTTCAAAAAACTCGCAGAAAGCCTTAAGAGTACTTGCGGAAAACCCTGGAACAGATGAAACACGATTTTCATGCAGTTGTTTTCGCATGATTTCTATGCGTTTTTGGCACGTTTTGGATGTGTGTATGGCGCAACTTGGTGCTTATAAAACCCCCTTTTAGTGGGCCTTACAGACACTGCATCCTTTGACGCGATTTAGACTGGTTTTACTGTTTGCATTGCTGTGTTTCTGGTAACACATTATCAATATACACAAACCTGTTGATTGATATTACACATTATCATAAACAGTCGACAGGCTTGTGTAAAACAGTTTAATGAACATTATCATAATGAATAGTTTAAGTGTGTATATACACAGATTTTAATGGTATTACTGGATTATTGATATGCATACTTAATAGTTAAACAGTTGAACTTAATACTGATATGCATACATGATTGATGATTATATGATATCATGATACACTGATAAGTGAAACAAGAAACTGTGTGATTGCGTGTGTATAGATATGTGTGTGTGTGTGTATGCATGCAAACTTGGCATCCTGTGTATGTGTACACAATGCAGTGTATGAATAGGTATGTTGTACTTGAATTTTGCAAAAAAAAAAACGTATTTTTATACGAAATTTTACTTCTTTTTAAGTTGTTGAGTATTTTCCGAGTCAAAATTTTTGGCCTTGCCGAGTACTCTCCGAGTCCAAGTATGTAAACTATGGATCATACACCACTGACCAGGGAATATCTGGGGGTGTTTTCTATGTGTTTTCCCTGGATATTCCTTCCCTGCCATCCCATGCCCATAGGTTGGAAATGGCATCCCATCTGCCCCACTGGCCTTGAGGATATTGTAGTATGTTTCTAATGTGTCTCTCTTTCTCTGCTGCTGCCTTTTCTTTTGTTTATTAATACAGAATTTGCTTAAACCGGTAGTTATTTATGTCAATGTTGAAGGTGTTCCTGTGATGTTACATTTGTTATGACGGGACATAACTTAAATTTTAATAAGGGTACTACTTTTTATGCTCTTTATGGGTTTTGTGTGATATTAAAAATGTACCTTTTGGTTGTCCTGAAAACTTACTAGCGAGGACTTGTTTTGAATTTCAGAACTCCATCAGTGAAGAAAACAGATAAGGCTTCTGGGGCAGATCATACACAACCTGTATTTGTAGGTGAGTTTCCTCAGCAGGTTCGAAATGCACAAGTAGAATGGCTGAAAACTCTTGCACCAGGCACAACAGGTACTAATAAATATTGTAAATAGGTAACTTACTATTTTGTATCTGCGTTTTGTTTACTTTTGTTGTTTATAACTGAGAATATATTCTGACACCAAAATATTTTTCAGATACTTCAGGGTTCTCTGGTGGTATGGACAAGAGGACAGGGATATGCTGGATGTTCTTTGGAAGGCAAGTATTTGTATGGAGTTACTTGTCTGGTAGTGCTCCTCAGAGGTGTGTTCCCCTTGAGATCCCTTCAGAGATTTGGTCACTGGAAGAAGATGAGACCTGTGCTAAACATGGTAATAGTTGGATAGTCTCAGTGATTCAGTGGGAGGAAGGGATGCATGCAAATACAGAGAGTGTTTTAAAAAATTGCCACTCTGTAGGTATTCTTATGTGCAGTCAGAATAGCCTTGCTGTTGCATATTGGCCTGATATATTTACATCCAATAATAACGCCCCAGTTGTGTGCTTTTTGATGGAGAATGAGCCCGATGGTGGCAACATGCTGCTCGATGCAAGAGTTGCTAGCAGTCGCGGTTTGAAAACTCAATGGGCTGGTAGTATTAGCAGCTCTGACACCACTGTAGTAAACTCCATGGTTGCTTCTCCAATTCCAGGATCTACTTCATATGAGTGCATTGCAATAGCATGCCAGTCAAATGCTGAATTATGGCGTCTTGAGTGTAATTCCACTCGTATCAGTTGCCAACGAGTTAGACAGGATGGAGAAGCGAAGATAACATATACCCGTTCTATAATTTGGCGATGGCCTGGTATTGTTTCTAAAGAGCAAAGGGCAGAATTCTTTCTTTTGACAGACCATGAAATTCAGTGCTGGAATGTTGAGGTTAGGCCCAGGGGAGATGTCTCAAAACTCTGGTCATATGAAATTCTGAGCACAGGAGATGCAGAAATAAAAAAAGACCTGGCTGGCCAGAAGCGTGTTTGGCTGTTAGATATGCAGGTGAATGATGGTGGAAAGGAAATTACTGTGCTTGTTGCATCATTTTGCAAGGACAGAATAAGTAGTTCAAGTTACACACAATATTCTCTTCTAACATTGCATTACAAGTCATCTGGACAAAAGATGGGCGAAGGTGCTGAGTTGAGTTCTGAAAAAGTTTTGGAAAGAAAGGCTCCAGTTCAAGTGATTCTCCCCAAGGCACGAGTAGAAACAGAAGATTTCCTATTTTCGATGTGTTTACGGGTAGGAGGAAAGCCAGCGGGATCTACGATGATATTATCCGGGGATGGAACGGCAACAGTTGCATGCTATTGGAATCAAGCCATGCGACTGTATCAGTTTGATTTGCCATGGGATGCAGGAAAGGTTCTAGATGCATCAATTATTCCTACCGTAGAGGATGGTGAGGAAGGCTCGTGGGTAGTTCTTACGGAGAAGGCAGGTTTGTGGGCCATCCCTGAAAAAGCTGTTGTTCTTGGTGGTGTTGAACCCCCAGAGCGAAGCTTGTCTCGGAAGGGGAGCTCCAATGAAGAAGCTGCAGATGGAGAAAGGCGGAGTCTAGCATATGGGGGAAATTTTTCTCTTCGAAGGCAAGGCTCCGAGGCATTGGAAACCCAAGATAGTAGAGAAAAAGAAATACCAAGAGGAATTAGCAATCGTACTGCCCAAGATGAGGAAACGGAAGCTTTAGTTGGGTACCTATTCCAAAATTTTCTCAACTCTGGAGAAACTGAAGGAGCATTTGAAAAGCTTCATCAAGCGGGTGTATTTGAAAGGGAAGGGGAAATGAATGTATTTACCCGTGCAAGTAAAGCAATTGTTGACACACTTGCAAAACAGTGGACAACAAGCAGAGGAGCAAATATAGTAGTCATGGCTGCGATATCTTCCCAGATATTAGAGAAGCAACGCCGTCATCAGCAGTTTCTGCAGTTTCTTGCCGCATCCAACTGCCATAATGAACTACAAAAGAGACAGAGTATGCACTTGCAATACTGAATGCTTGAACTGTTCTTGCTATTATTCTGATATATCAAACAGCATATGTGACTAACCAATTGGCATTTAATATATTCTTTCCTATTTCTTTCCAATAGAAGCAGAACATGCACTGCAAATACCGAATAGTTGAACTGTTCTTGCCATTGTTCTGTTATATTGACAGGCATATTTCTGATTGATGATCTTTTTAGACTTTTATATATTTGTTCTTATTTCTTTCCAATTGGCTTGTTCTACTTTGATCCCATTTTCTCTTATTTTTAGCATCTACTCTCCTTTTGAACATTTTATTTTTTATGAGTATTCAACTAGACACACAAATTATTCTCATAACTTGACTTTTTGAATTACAAGCATTCGAATAGTTAACATAAGGGTAAAAAAATATAAGTGATATGCTATTGGGCACCATAATTGTAAAAGTACATCAATGTAGGAAATAATTCATAATATGAGAACATCACTTTGTGTTTTATAAATGTTGGTAAAAAGGGAGATTGAATTTAATTAACCTTGTAATTGAAGGCGAATTGACAATGAGTCCTCACTTTATGTATTCACCCGCTCCATTTTCTGAATTAATTGAAGAATGTAGCACAGCTTTTCTGAGTTTGTCTCCTATCATTGCTTGCTTTTCTCTTATGGTATTAGAGCCATAGGTGTGTGATGGGCCAGTGAAAATAAGGAGAGGTGTAGGAGAGGAATGGTAACATCCATTTTCTCAAGGAACAGACCTGAAAGTAATTCTTAAATCCTAGAATTCTGATAAAAGAGAAGCCTAGTGCATTTTTTTGGGGGGTTTGAAGGTACAATTCTGAGTTTTGAGGGTGCTGTAGTGCTGGTGCAGTATTTGATGACAGATTTTACACTTGATTGTGCATAACTGTACAGAAATAGAGGTCAGAAGCCACTTGAAAAAAGATATATAGACGAGTCCTAGGAAATTATCAATTAAATTTGCATTGAATAGAATCTCATACACAAGGAATGCCATTTAAACTGCAATGAGTAGTCAAATATGCTCATGATGAAGTTGTCTGATACTACCTTATGGAATTATCTTCGTAAAATTTTGGGACAATTGTGGGGAAGGCTGTTTTCTTAATTCCTCTGTTGTCCAACACAACATACAATTGTCTTACATTAGAATGATCTTGTTGCTGCTACTTTTAAGAAGTGAGCATAAATGCTATGGTTGTAAACAGTAAACTATTAATATTTTGACAAAGCTGTATAATATAATAAACAGTGGGTATGCTGGCCATTTGGTTTTTAGGTACAAACAAAAGCTTCCAAAAGTGGCTCTATGTAAGCCTTGTAACCCAAGGGATTGGCCCTGAGGGGCGTGGAATTGACACCCAGGCATGGCGTTGACTCTTGGTGAAAATTTTGTCACTTACCAGAAACAGGAAATAGCAAAATAAATGTACACAAGCATACAATGAATAAATTACAAAGTCCAGATTGTTCTCAGACGTTTAGACAACCCTAAGGAAAACTCAACAATCATAAAACACTCAAGTCATTGAGTATCAGCACTCCAATCGGTGAAAACATCAAAACTAGTATTCTTTTCCCAAAAACACAATTTCCCAATGCTGTTTCATAGATTGAATGCACAACATGGTTCAATTCAGTAAACATTCATTTACAAGTTCTATTCCAACAAGTATATTCCTTCATAAGTTCAATTAGATGAAATTCTTAATCCAATTAGGCATGTTCTCAAACCTAAGGTTCAATTTCTCATGATAAGGGTTTGTGATTTCTCTCTCCTAGTCTCACCAAATCTAGGATTTCAATTTTGGGTTTCAAATTTTGATTTAATCTATTTAAAAGCATTTCTAACATGTTTCAAACCCTCGTGATTCCCTCAAGATTCCCTATGTTCAATTCACTTGTTTCTATGAAATTAACTTCTTAGTTTTCTCTCCCTTCATAATTCACTAGATTTCATAATTTCACAATATCAAAACCAATTGATTTAATTACACATTGTTTCCATATCAAATACATGTTCCTACAAGCAATCGATGGTCTGAGTTCCTACCTTTGAACTATTAATCCAATATCTTTGTTGAACCTGTAAGCTAAAACCTTCAATTTCTAACTTGACTGCTCTTTAAAATCCTTGCTTCAATTCTTGAATGCTAATAATTGAAATCTGTGTAATTGTGTCTAATTTCTAGAGTCTCCAATGCTTTTTTTCTTGCACTTTTTCCAATTTTGTTTTCTCCCCAAGAAAATAATAATAATTAATCTAATTGCTTTTATTCAATTTATCTTAAAATTTCTGAAAAATATAATGATTCAAATTGAATGCTTTAAATCATGTTGTGATCCAGGTAGAACTGTGACTTACTTCTTTCTCCTTCTATCTATTCCATTTGCATTGTTTGCATTGGCCTTTTCGTTATTGCAGCAATTAGACCAATGTATTGTTTTCCATATTATATCAGAGAATGTATTTTCAACATCTCTACCTATGTCTTTGGGCAACAGTCATAGAGCTGTTGTGGTCCCATGCTATCATGTGTTTGTGCTTATTAGTAGGCAAAATCCCAGTGCATTTGCTACCTTTCTAAGCTGTCTCACCTATTTTTTTCAACTCTGTTGAGAAAATTATACTCCCCATAAGACAAAGTTGGTTTTGGATTATTAGGTAGTGCTGTTTTCTGAAGCTTACTTCTTGTTTTATGGAAAAAAAGTGTAGGGGTAGAACTGCATTTTTTTTTAATGGGAGGCCAATCCATTTGCTTAGGCATTGTTGAAAGATCAAGACAGGATTTCATATGAAGTTTTAGTTTACTGTTCAATCCAACGTTACGATGAAGCTTGGTGTGTATCGGCTTTTCTTCATGGAGATTGAAATTACCTTTGACCTTGTGAATATGGAATTAGTTTCAAAAAACTGCTGCTCAAACTCATCATCACACTATAATTTTGATCAAAGAAAACTATTCATCACTTTGGTCTATTTAATTCTTCTAGTGTTTGTGCTTCCTAGAACAAACATATCAAAGCTAATCATGAACTGCAAGAGATAAACAACCATGGTATTAAAAGGAGATAAATGAAACTAAGCATCGCAATTTTGTATTTAGTCTGATAATTTGAATCTATTTAAATTTATCTAAGACAGAATTTAGTGTGGAGTTCACCTGCTTAATTATTAAAAAAAATGGGAATCAAATTGACATGATTGAAATTTGTTCTTTATTCAAATTCAGCTTCGGTCATATTTTGGACCCCGCACAACTTTTAAGAAGGCTTACTAATGTTAATCCTCGTTGATTCTGTTTTGGGCCTTTGGCTTATAATTTTCAACAAAATATTTTTATGCTCACTATATTTGTTATATACATGATTTGTTGATTAGTTTATGTAATAATTGAATGTTTAAGTTGTCTATGTAATTAGGGAATGTATTAGTTTACATAATCATTGAAGGTGTGCTCACTTAGTGTGCAATCACCCAAATCATTATTTTAAAATAATGATGATGTCTTGCAATAAAGCCATGGATAAAGCTTATACAAACGAGAGTGAATCATCATCTAGCTGGATTTGTTGGGTTTAGGTAATTATTTTTCCACTGTTCAAGGCTTGTTGTAAATGAGTCTTCAGGTGATAGAAGATCCATGTTGCATGGGGACATGTCCCCACCTTCAACCCTGTATCTCTGTCCCTAGGAGATGTCCTTTGACTATCCCCTATCCTTAGTGATGTTTCTTGATTGTCCTCGGGATGTCTTGGTGTCCCTGTTTTTTAAATTTATGCTAGTTAGTTGTTTTATATAAAAAGAGAAAAAAGGGTGCGGGGGACCCACAAGCCCTCCCATGCCCTTTATGATAACCATGAGATGATTTTTTATGACTTATATAATCCTAGTGTGTCTTCTTTTTTTGCAAATTATTTAGTGAACAATTTGTTTTTATTCTGTCAATATATTGTGTTCCCATGGTTCAATAGTTTTTCAGTTTTTGACAAAAAATCATTGTGTTGAAACAATTTGTCGATAAAACTCTTGTTCTATGCAGATGCATTGCTACAGCCATTGCTCCATTACTTTACCTTTCAACTATGTTATTCGGTACCTAGCATCTAAACCTCCGTACTTGGCCTGAACAGGGTAGGGCTTTGGCATCCCTCACGCACATGTTTGGTGTGTCTCAAGCAACTTGGGTATGTCATGAATATGTCTAAGATTTATGTGGGAGATACCCAGACGCCTGTGGCACACTCAGTGCATACCTAGTACATGAAAAAAGAATCCTATTATTTGAGTTTCTGTCATACAACAAATGAAACACTGAACAATTATAGTGGCATTTTTTGGTTTGAATTCACGAGTTGCTGAAGTGCAGGATGAACAAAATATTGAACCATTAGTGAGATCCCATGCCAAAGAATTTGAAACCATTGATATGATTTGCCAATGCCTTCATCACTCAGTGATCTTAGATCTCTCTCTTTCTTTCTCTCTCTCTCACACACACAATCTATTTATATTTATAATTTATTTACTTTATTGTACAGCTAGCCGTACTGAACTTGAGGAAAAAAAAAATGTCCTACTGATGAACCTAAACCCATACCTGACATGACAACCTAGCCTTTCTATGAAGAATTACACTAAAGTAGTGGTTTTAAGCTGCATTGCATTGAATTCTTTTTACCAATTTAAATTGGCTAAATATTTTTTGAATTAGAAGTTAAGTCTTAACTCAGAAATGTTCTTTAAATAGTGGATTTATTCCCCAATTCAATTGAATAATGATTTTAGATTTATGCATTATTTACTTAAAAAATAAATATTTATGTATTTCTTTTGAAAACATATTTTTCTATGATTAAATACCAAAGCTAGATACATGACTTTTGCAGGGTTTGCTCCTTGTTTCTTATGTACATCTGATCCTGAACTGAGTTGAGTGGTTTGGACCAGGATGTTCCTTAAGCTGGGCACATTTTTGTTGAACTAGTATTAATAGTGCAGTCACGAATTGCTTGCAACAATGTAATGGTTGTTAGAATGAGTATATGGTGAGTTAGCGATCAGAGGATAAAATCTACAGGAATTCTTGGTGATGGTTTGGAACGTTACTATGTGCTTGTGGAGGTATAACTTGTCATCTATTTGCTATATAGTAGCTTGCATAATGATATGTTGCTCTTGTAGTGGCCGATGAAGTGCTATTGAAGTATTTGTAGTTGTTAAAGTGCTGGTGAAGGATATCCTTGGCTGACAAAGATGACAGTATAGTTGTAGAAGTTTGGCTAAGCTGCAGAAGAGGTTTTAGTGGTTAATGAAGTGCTGAAGAAAGGCACATGAGGCTGTTGAAGCATTGTGATGCTGTTGAAGTTTGTGGATATATGAAACCAGATGTTTTGATGATTGGCTGACTGTTGATTTGTATAAAGGCTGTACTTATTGTTCTTTTTCCCATGTGGACTATTTCAGGGAAACAAGATGCCAAAAGAAGCAGGTCATTTTTGGAGCAGCCACTGAATGAGGTCGTGGCTGTCAATGTGAGTTGGATACCTGATTTATTTGTGATATCTCACGTTGCTGACCATTAGGTTTTAGAATATGGGTGGTTGGATGGTTGGTTAGTTGCAAATGTGGAACCATTCATTTTCCTCAGCAACCATTTGTCTTCAGGGAAGTCAATCAATCGAAGAGGAGATACAAGAGATGCTTTGAAACCATTTGGAGGTTGACTTGGGAAGTGACTCCTATAGCAGATGTGAACAAAGAAGAGGTGTTAAAGAATTCTTGTGGTTGTAGGAGCATAGAGGAGTTGGGGGAGTGTGATTTAGAAATTGTAATGCCTAGAAAGACCATGTTTATGGCATTGTAATCCTCATATTTGCATTGATTAGATGGGATGGTAAAGGCATACTGTTCCTAGAGTTTTTCAACTGTCTTGGGTTTTCTCCAGAGGAAAACTATTGTGTCATGTGTGCTGTTCTTGTGTGTAATCTGTTATTATCTTATCCTTGTTAAATTGTTTTGTATACTGGTTTGTTGAGAGTCGAGAGGTGAGCTAATTTGAAAATCTGTAATTGGTGAGTCATTAGGAAACAAATTCAATGATTTATGGGTCAAGTGGTGTCAGAGCCTTATGTTTTTGATTGCTAATTAGGGTCTGGGAAATTTATACCATCCACAAGGTCAGGAGGCAGTGAGAATTTGGGTCCTTGTGAATTGAGATCAGAACAGTGTAGTGGAACAGCGCTGTGAGAGCAATGGCTAGAGGAGGAGAGGAGGATGGAGAAGTTTGTTTTAGAAGACTCAAAAAAGGTGTGACTAGGATTTCCGGTTTAATGGGAAAGATAGAATGGATGGAGAGCTTTATGCAAAGCATGAGATGAGAAATTGGGTGTGATGCCTAAGCTCAAGAATGAAGAAAATGAGGGAGAAAAATGATTTGACATTAAGGGAGAAAATGTGGGTGCTATTTCCTAAATGGAATAGATCTTTGGAGGATGGAGAATTATCAAAAACTGTTGCGACGACTAAGGATTACAATAGAGATTGTGTTCATGTGAACCACTACTCATGAAATTCGGGTTAATGAAGATTTACTCAAAACTACACAGTTGAATACCAAAAATCATCACATAAAAAATTACAAATTTGCTTTTTCTTCAAGCTTAATTTTGTTTGAGTGATGAGTTTGTTTGGATTTTATGCTTGACATGGACACAAACCCGGACATGAACCTTGTGACTCAGAAGAAAACTGTATCTATAGTTACTTGAAGATTTGGGGATACAAGTAAAGGTATGGGGATGTGGACACCACTCAAATTAGGTTATATTTCTAAATTTATAGATAAATAGAGTTGCCAGAAATTGTGATGGGGAAGCAGCCATATTACAATAATGGAGTTTCTTGGTAACTATGATCATTTCATAATAGTTGTTTAATAGAACAAAAGACAATTTGGGACAGATAAGTTAATGGATGGTATTTTGTTTTGTATATTAGGTGCCATAGAATTATATAGTTTGGTTGATATTAAAGGTTCTGATATATTTACAGTTATTTATGTAATTGTGGAGATTTTCTGTGTTCTGAAAACACATTTGCTCACTTTTGAAGTCTTAGATGATAAATTTGTTTCTGCTGAGTTCCTTCTAGTTTTATGGTTCAGCACCTAGAACATGCTTCCCACAACCTCATTTTTGATAACCTATCTTGTTAAACAAAGGAGTGAATGAATTTGGTGTGAATTTGTTTGCTTTGTTTGATTCAGGGCAAGCCCTACAAACAATAATGGAACATGGTGAAAAACTTGCTGCCATGATCTATCTTAGGGAATTACATAATGCTTCTGCCCAGGCCAGGCCTCTAAACAAGCTGGAATCTTCCCCGATAGACTCCAAGGCCAGCGAAGTCAGTGGTTCTCTTTGGGATCTTGTTCAGTTAGTTGGTGAGAAAACTCGCCGGGACAATGTAATGCTGATGGATAGAGAGAAGGCTGAAGTGTTTTACAGTCGGGTTTCATACTTGGAGGAGTTATTTTCATGTGTTAACCAGCATCTATCTTATGTCATTGGTAGGGAGATGCCACTTAGGCTGCAAATTGAACGTCTTTGTCAAGTCTCAATTGCTTGCACAGGTGTTGTACGAACTGCCATTCACTATAGAGATGTTCAACACTCATGGTATCCATCACCAGAAGGATTAACACCTTGGTATTGTGAACCAAATGTGAGGGCTGGACTCTGGAAGGTGGCTTCAGTTATTTTTGAATTGAAAACAGAAGCAGATGTTTCAGAGCCTTCAATGAAGTCAGCGTTAATTGTGCAGCTTGAAGAGTTGACTGATGTTTTATTGGAAGCTTATGCCGGTGCTATTACTGCCAAAATTGAACGTGAGGAAGAATATCGTGGTCTCCAGGGTGAATATTGGAGCAGGAGGGATGCTCTTCTTAATGCATTATATCAACATCTGAAAGACACTGCAGAAGTTGCGTGTCAGGTTGGTATATGAAAAGATAAAACTAAATATGTGATAATTGTTTAAATCTTTTGAATTAAATGTGCTTTAGAATTAGCTTGTTAGTTTTGTATTACATATTTACTATTCTTGTTTCTCTTACGACTTTTTATGCTTAAGTGCTGTACATTAGATCTTGGTTTTAGGCATAGTTTATTTAGTATCCTTCAATTACTGAATAGCAAAATACTGAGGTTTATTAATTGTACCTTAAATCTTGAGAATTAGTTCTCTAGCATTTAGAATAAAAGAAACGTATGTTACTTAAATGTTTTGTTAAATAGTCCAAATCTGTGTTTCAGCAGGTAAAATACACGTGACTGGTAAGAATGACCCCACCCCTCCTGTCCCCACAGACACTATGGTAATGCTTTGTGTTTCAACAGCTGAAATTTAAACAGTCAGGCCAAGGATTGCAATCCTTATTAAATTGATAAATATTTAATCATCTTCATATGTTTGTTTATCTTTAAAGAAACCTGCGTTGTTTACATGGTCAAATAAGTAAGAATTAAATTAATAAAATAATTGTTTATTTATGATCAGAGATATGCTTAGCTACTAATAGTTTAAGCTTTTCCATAGTCATGTGGAGATGGGGATGGAGCCAAGATGTCATTTTAGAAAAAAAGGTATGGGGAGATGTCCAAATACAAAAATATGAAAGCACAAACAAATTTAAGTTATATAAAGTTCAAAATGATAGTATCAGTGTTAAAACATATGGTCTATATTTTAATAGCACAATCTACTATTATGGAGTATGCCTGTCCCATTTCATAGAGTTTCTGTGCCTTTAAACATTAAGCTGCCTTCTTATTTTCTTAAGTACAACTTTGTGCTTTGATAAGAAAAAATTCTGGTACAAAATAATTAAATACACATGCTTATTTGTGTTTTTTTAGCTCTTTTAAATGGTAAAAAATCAGTGTAACTTGTATGAAATATTTAAGAAACTTCTATTGGAAGTTTACTGATTTTGGAGGGACCCTTTTGGGACATGTATAAAGATGTTAAGAAGCATAATCTGAATTCTTATGACAACTTGAGATGCCTCCATATGTGTTTATAAGATGGGGACATGTTTCCAATATGACAGATGATTTCCAAGGGTTGAGTACGAGTTTAGTTAACTATGAGTAGGTATTGAATTTTTGTTTGCTTGTGATTAGAGATTTTCTTAACAACTATTTATGTGACTAGCTATAATCACATCATGCTCTTACAATGTTTTCTGATCAACAATCTCATGACAGATGTGCAGATGTAGCTTATTTGCAATAGCTATTATGAGTGAGGAAGCATCTGTCTAAACTATGCAAATTTTTAATTTCTATTGTTGTGAATATCTTCAAATAAGCATAGTGGTAAATCTGGGTTGCTTTAGTGCCAAAGTTAGTGATATGTGATGGAGAGGATTTCCAACTTAAAGAGCAGGCATTATAGACTTTATTGTACTTTATCACTTTCTTTTAAAGAATACCTTTAATGGTTTTTGTGTCATATTCCTTGAGTGACTGCCACGTTATTGGCATCTTGGATATATATATATATATGCTATCCTAACACATCTTTTTCATTGTGATAATGGATCATGGAGTATGATTCAAAATTTTCATGTAAAAGTTTTCTACATGGTTTTCACAAAACTCTTGTATCATATTTAGTTCTCTATGAAAACATTATGTTCTTAATCATATTTTGTTGCTTTGTGTGTGTTTATTGTGATTGGTTGGGCGTTTAGACTATCCTTCATTGGATCCTTTGGCCATGTCAAACATGTGGGAAGAAAATACAAGATGAATGTTTAGCAATTATGCCTCCATCTCCAAGTCAATGATGAGTGGTGCCGAGATCAGATTAGGTGTCTTTAACCTGATCGAAAATGGTGACAACTCAAAACATTGTGGAAATTGCTATAGAATATGACCCAAAGATGAAGAGACAATAGTTGCAATACAGTTATTATCAAAGAGGAACAAACGTCCTAAATGGTGTCCTCCAAATTTGCAAGGTAGGAGTCACAAAACAAATGCTTAATATCTGCTAAGTACTCATCTCAATGAATTCCCTTTGGAAGACGATGAAGGTTTTGCTGCATTAAATCATTGGAAGCCCCATCGACAACAACATTGAACTTTGTGAACATAGGATAAGGTAATGATGGAATTTTAGTACATTTCATTGATCTACATTGCTAATCCATCTTTAGTATCAATCGAATTTGTCAATGTTAGTGTAGAGGAATCCTTAGTCACAAAATCAATAGAAGTCTTTATGTCATCTTGATGTTAAAGGTCCTGCCATTCATCAAGCACTACAGTTGTATCATGATGATATGGTTATAATTCATCAAGGAGTATACAATTATCCATAACGTGATCATAATGGAATGGGGATTCATCTGAGTGTGCATACATTCCATAGATTTTGGTCCAAAGGTCACAAGGTGTAATGTCCCCATTTTCAGTGTCCTTATTTGTGCTAGTTTGGATTTGACTCACTTACTATTTTTAGTAAGTACTATATTTAGTAATTGGTCTTGGTAGTAGTGCAGTGCAGGGTTTCCTCTTTGGGCAGTGTGTAGCAGTTGTTAGGTGAACTCTAATGTTTTGTGCCAGTTTGGTGATTTGGAGTATTTACTATTTTTAGCAGTTGCTATAAATAGTAAGTCTATTTTCGGTAATTGGTCTCAGGCCCATAGTGTTCTCAGCAGTCTTATTTCTAAGGTGGCATTGGAGAGCCTAAGGTTGGATTATTTGATATTTGCTTTTTATCAGTCACTCAAGTTATTGTTATAAAATAACTTAATAACTTAAATTAAGGGGTAGGTGGTCATCGAAAAGTACTTTGGTGCATAATGTGATAAGTTAATGTTGATTTAGAAGGCTGCATAAAGAAAAATAGTTTTCTTATGAGTAAATAAAAAGGACCCCTTGGCCTAGTTGCTCAACGTTGTTTTAAAAGAGGGACCATGTATTTCAAGTGGATGCCTAGAAAAGAGGTTTATTTATCATTTTTAAAGGCTAATGTTATGCCTCATAAGGTGGAATGCCTAGTTTGGGTTTAATGTCAATTTTAAATTAAAAATCAAAAGTGGAATTTTGGAGGCAAAAAATTGGACGCCCCTCTTGGGGTAATTTCATGTCATTTCATAAAGTGAAATGAGAGGGAAATATATTCAAATTCAAATGCAAGTTGCCCTAATTCTTCCCTCACTTTATAAATATGAGTTTGAGCTCTCATTTGGATATGGATATTTTGGAAACTTAAGGAGACTTTGCTGGAATTTCTCAAGGATTTGAAAACCTTTGGTTGCGGACGAAAACCCTCTTCTCACGTTGCTGGTTTCGGTGGTGAGAGACCCACCCTAGCTGGAGGGAGTGATTCTACTTCAGGAATCACCATTGCTTTGAAGAGTTTGATCATTTTAGAGTTCTATATGAAGATTTATGAAGTTTTCTGATATGGGTATCTAGTTTTGGATGTGTTTGATTCTTGGCTTTATTTTGGTGGTGATTTTGGGGCTGTTTTCAGAGGTCTGATTGCTTTTCCAGAATTCTGGAAATTACCTTTTTGGCAGGGTTTGAAAGTGAAAACTGTTTGTAGCTTTGTGCACATTTGGAGTATCGTTCTGGGTATTTTCTTAATGGATTCCTATCATCTTGGCGCTCCATTTCAAGTGCTTGTTTGAATTATTTGTTGGAGGACTGATTTTTAATTCTGATAAGGGTCTGCTGATGTATAGATTCTTAATTCTGCTTTTCTGGGTGTTTGAGTAGCTGGTTTATGGCGTGGGAATCCATGGGTTCTTTCGCATTTCACATATGTAGCGTGTAGTGCAAGTTGATGTCAATTTGCTGCTCCTGTATGAACATTTCCAGGTCTCAAAAAACATTCTGTACTAAGTCTGATTTGGTCTGATAACATTGGCACTTATCATATGTTGTTATTTCAAGATGGAAAGCAATGATCTTCTTAGTATTTTTCCTTCTTTATGCAATATTCTCTATGTTTGACATGCATCTATGAAAAACATTGAAAATAAGCAAACCAAATACATCAGCAAAAAACACAATCAGCACACGGTTATATTTCAAAAAAAAAATCAGGGGTGCACATTACACAAGGGCACTCAATATGAAAGGTGGTCATTATGGTGTCAATTTCAACATTATACATAATTAATCCTTAGATATGATTAGTTTGGGCCCTCCATTAAATTTTTCACCAAAAGAAGTGGGTAAGAACCAATCCATAAAGAATATCCATCCAAAATGCTTGATGAGTTTGTCTCGCTAGGACTTGTAGTTTCATCTATCCAATTTGATAACAGTTAGATTTTTTTAATACACATTGTTAATTCCTCATATTAGTCACACAATAGACCAAACCAACAAAGGCAAAAGAGCACCCCCCAATATGAAACTTTATATTAGTGCATGGAATATGTAATGCCCCCAAGACAAATACATGATGTCACACTTTAGAATCGATTATGTTTTGATATAACACCTCCCCAAAATAGCTCAATCATGATACCCGTAGCAAGTTACATTTTTTGATGTTTTATAAATTAGTGTGATACAAGGTTGAAGCTGAATTTTTTAATATTTTTACATGTCAAATGCGGGTGACAAAGCTGAATTTACAATCAAATGATAGAGTAACAAAAAATAGCCAACATCAATATGTAGTGCTCAAAAAATCAATCACTTTCAAAACATGGAATTCAAGTCTAGGTTTATTTGTGAAAGTTATGAGGCTTAGAAGTTGAAAGAAAATTATGTTATGGAACAAATTTGTTAGAAAATTGATTTTCTGAAAAATTCGAGTCATGAGCAGAAATTGATTACATCAATGTTAAGTACTAATAACAATTGTCCATTTAAAGAACAATTGCATAAAAAAATACCTCCCTATGGTTGACATACGGTCCTTTGAAATTTGCCTCTCAAACTAATAGTGTGGATGGAGAGTGGGGCAGGGGTGGGGATATGCAGATTCTCTGTATAGGCGACAATTTGGTTGGCAACAAAGGTGGCTTTCTAGTGGTGGATCTAGGAGGCACCATTGGCTAAGGTGGTGATTGAGGGGTGTGCAAGTTGAGCCAAGGTCTAGTGAGGTAAGGGTGAAGTTATAGTGGTTGGAGGGCGAAGGTGGTGAGATCTATTAAAAGAGGCTGCAATAATGTTGCTAGAATTTTAAAATTGCTGCTTGATTTGGAGTTTGTTGGCCAGTTAGGAGCTTGGAATCTTGTGGGGGCATATGGGTAGGACCACCCTCAATGCCCTTCGCCATGACAGGGTTGTAATACTTCTCTTTGATTTTAACACAATTTTCATGATATTTTTGTATTCTTTTTGCAATATTGGAATAACAGTGTAATGTCCTCTTTTGGGAATGCCCTAAATCTTGCCCTAAAATCACAAGTTTAATGTAGCTAGGGTTATAACTTAGAACTTAAATACTTCAAGCAAGATAATTCTTGGTTTAGGTCCTACAATCATGTTAGATAATATTGGAAATAGAATTCATATGATCAAAGCCATATATAATAAGTGCCTTATCTACTATGCAAAAATACATAGCTATTTCAAGACTATATAAACTACCAATATCCATAATGCATAGTGGAAATTTAATCATAATAGGACTTGGATGAGAACCACGATAAGTCCGCCTAAAGCTATACATCTAAGCCCAAGAGCACACCATGTCTAACCAAGACAACCCACCTCTTGGCCCCAAGTGGTAGGAATGTCCAAACCAAGACAATTCCACTTTGAGGTGGCCTACTTAGTGGATACACTTGTATATACTTTCCTTATCCATGCTTCCTTGTCCATCCCTCTTATGATTGAAATTCCGTGAATCCATCCTAACAATCAATCATAGTTTGGCTTGATAGGAAAGCCTTGAAAAGGGTGCCTATAAACTACTCAACCCATCTAAGCCGAAGAGCACGCAACATCTAACCAAGACAACCCTCCTCTTGGCCCCAAGCGGCATGAACGTCCAAACCAAGACTTTTCCATCCTTGAGGTGGCCTACTCAGCATGGGAGTGCCCGTAAACTGCATCTCCCTAATCTGGCTCAATAATTGCTGCAAGCATCATTATTGCATAATCGTATGTATATATATATATTTCTAATTGATTTCAATCTTCCAATAATCACTTTATATGAATTTATATGTTTATATATATCTATGTAATTATATTCAACTTACTTTCCTTATTAATTCATCATGTTTTCTTCATTTATCTCTTCTTGAGTTAACTTCTTCTTCCCCCATATCTCTTCTTCCGAATCTGAGTATATCATTATAATGTATCAGTTGCTATGCTTAGGAAATACTCCTATTCTTGTCCTTATTTGCTGTTTCCACATCTCTATCTTCAAATCTGATTATATTACAATGTTCAAGCTCCCTTGAACGTAGATCTGATTTGATGCCTAATGCTTTCTTTCTTCAACTTCTATATCATTTATATCTTTCTTATGCCTTTTAATGAAGGGAGGCATCCCTGTAACGCCCCGCCACGCAACCCTAGAGGATGATGCAAAGAACTACTTAAACAGGCTAATTTTTTTTGTAAAAGTATAATTATTATGCAAGTTCGCTTCCCAATGCAACCATCCCCTAAGGTTACGAGACTGAATCTACTTAACAACCCACAACAACAACATAAATGAAACCAAAAATTATCTACTCAAGATAATAAGTACACATACATTCCATACAAGATAAATTATAACAAAGCATAATAGATAACTGCCAAATTCATTTATCCATAATTAAATATTACAATTACAACTCTCATTCCCCGAATGAGGCAAGTCCAATAAATAAGGTTACAGTTACAACTTCCACCTCGATAACAAATGAGGGGTAAATAATACAAGATCAACTGAAATGAAATAAAGAAAAACTGGATCTGAATCCAACGAGCTCTCCAACTGGAAGTCTCGTTCACACGAACATGAAGAAAGAACCCAACGGATTTAGGTGCACGCCACCCAATCAAGTGGAACCCAAAGGCCCACCCCTCGTGCTAGGAGATAGTAACCAGAAGTCCTAGTCAAGACCATCTACCTCTAGACATAGGCTAAATAAACTGAACCAAACTGATACAACCAATCACATGTACCACACAAGCACATCCCAAGGTACAACTCAAATACCATGCAAGTACAACATAAGTACAACTCAGATATCATGCAAGTACAACATAAGTACAACTCTACATGGTCACATTGCTTCCAGGAACAAAGCAGAACAAGTATGCTTTCAGGAACAAAGCAGAACAAGTATGTTAAGAGAACCATTCACATAATAAACAAATACCACTATGGTCACATCAGGTATGTTACGGAAACCATACCCACAAAATCGAATACCAACAATGGTCACAACAGGTATGTTAAGGAAACCATACCCACAAAATCGAATACCAACAATGGTCACAACAGGTATGTTAAGGAAACCATACCCACAAAATCGAAAGATTCTTTTTCCACAAATTCAATCTTTTCCAAAAAAAACCAAGATCCAAAATTGTGAAGCCAAATTCAAACATAAGGATTCAACCCTAAAATTCTTCAACCACCCTCATAAATTCTTCAAAACAGAAAATTAGAAAATATCTAATTTCTTTCAATTTTTGAACTCAAATTTTCAATTTGACTTTTAATTCAATTTTCAATTTTTCAATTCCTAATTCCACGAATTGACTTTCATGCATTTTCTTTATTTTCAATTTCACATAATAAAATTCCTAATTTCAAAATGAATTTATCCAATTTCAACAAAATCAATTTAATTAATTAATAAATAAATCTAATCCACGATTAAATTATTTATTAATTAATAAAATAAATTACATTATTAGCATAATACCAGTACACTTTCAATTTCACAAATTAAATGTCTATAGCCATATAATTACCCTTTTTTTTAACTTGCAATTAATTAACAAAGAGAGGGCACAATATCCAAAGCAACACAACTTGACAAACAATTGACGACATACAAGGCCTAGGGTGACGACTTGGCACGGAAACCTAGCTACTATCTCCCAATCGAATATCGTTGGGTATTGAACACGCTCCTACCTGTGAAACCAGGTGGAGTCGATGTCCTGTACCTGTCAATCTACAAATCAAGTAACAATAATATATAGTATAAACAACATAAAATACACACCGTGAAGAGGTAATCTCGGAATCGCAAGGCGCTCGCAAGCGAGTGATGCGATCTGTCCCCTTCACCAATACAATATTACCAACTGACGAAGCTAACATCATTAATATGATCAAAAGCATAAACATCATTAATTCAATTATCCACTATGCTAATCCAAAGCATGACATAATAATAATATCAGGATAAAATACCAAGTACCAAGGTCAAAACACTAACAGAAAATAAGGCCTAACCCAACAGAACAGAGTTAATCAAAAGAGCAAAACGGAGGGGTCTTACAATCCCTTAGAAAAGAGACAACATTTCAAATAGTCGCAGTCTTTCCTCAATCTCCATTGTTGCACTTCGAAATATACTCTCTCAATTTTTTGATTTTTAAATGAACATTTACAATGTAACCAAGCACCCGTTAAGGTTAGCATAACCCAAAACGTGCATGAAAGAACTCTAACCAAGAATGCGCCCTAAAACCACTTAAGGAGGAGGGGCGGGCATATGGTAAGGGGATCCCTAGGATCTGCTGAATCAAAGATTACAAAGATTACACTGAAAGAGAGAGATTAAACTCAACACCAAGAATGTGCACTCAAGATCTTTTTGACAGGCGAGGTGCTAACATATGGTGGAGTACTAATGCTGAAATTGAAATGAAACAAAGGTAGATAACCAGCCAAATGAACTTTGCACGCTACCACCAAATAGTGGGGGGAAAAGATTACAATTTTAATACTTCTTCTGTTGCGGAAGGCATCCACTTAAGAGTGGGGATTCACCACTTGAAAGTGGGTATGAAGGAGATTACAATTCAATTTATCCTCACTGGCGGTATACCATCCATGGGTGCTTAATGTGAAATTAAATAAATGATGCAACAATTGTTAAACTGAAACAATACTATTGTTAACAGTTTGTACAAGTAAAGAAAGTTGCAAATTACAATGTTTTTTCACCATTTTTCAAGCACCAAGCTATACAACGTTTCCATTTTAGAACATAATGAGAAATGAAAAAGAAAGATGGAAACACCAAATGAATTAACTCTATTTAGAAATCTGCAATTTTGGAAATGATATATCAGCAACTATAGAAAATCATCAAATGCTCATAACTCAACCAAAATACCTCCGAATTGGGTGAAACCAAGTGCAATGATCAATTGGAAGATAGGCCCCCCTACTGAGACGAAGAAACAACTCCAAAACACTAGCAATAATTAATGGCACAAATCTCGATGCAAATAGAAAGGTACGACCCTCTTTGAGGGGCGATTTTGCTAGTAAAAAATCCACACTTCAAATTAAATTCTGAAACTTGGTGAAGATGGTCGCCCAAACCATTAGAAATGAAATGGTCAAATACCTAAAACAAAACAAAAATCAAACACTCAGCTGTGATTGAATTTGACTTTCAGTTGTGTGCAAATCAACAATTGCAAAACTGGTAAAACACTCCAAAAATTCATCTTTGAACTCTATCTGCTAGTCTGGTTGAGAAGCAACAATAATTCAATCAGGTGTTATCTTGCAAACACGAAATTGAGAATGGTACTAGGAGGTCAGCATTCCTCGAAGTGCAAAATGAGTAGTCATTTCGACAACATAAGTTTAGCATAAACATGAGATAATGAATGCTGGAGCAAAGCCACACTTTTAAAGAGAAAGGGATGACTGTTCAATTCCCTCAGATGGGACGCCAAAAGCCATCTCACATTTTACTTTTCAAAAAAGAATTAATCCTCTAAAAAAAGGCATCCATTTTAAGACGAGATAATTTAATAAAAAACATTAAATTCCTCCATGAAGGCGTCCCCCTTCAAGTCCCTCTTTTAACACAACTTTAAGTTATCACCTTAGGCCAAGGGGTCAACTTAAAATTAGAACAATTTGCCTTTTAAATGAAGAATTTCGTCAAAATAATATTTTCCAAAGGCCAAAGCTTAACTTTGAATAATTGCTCCAAAGGACACGATGAGCTGAAGACTGACAACTGCTAATTGCCAAAAATAGTATTTACTATAAATAGTAAATACTGAGGAAAGACCACAAAACCTCCAAATTTGGAACCTTTTGATTCACCTCAACGAGCCTATAGGACTCCGGAATAGGCTGATGAGCAACTGATAGGATCATTGCTAAAAGGGGAACATTACACCTTTGGAGACTCTAATCATTGCCTTTTTGAAGGCTTTAATTACATGTAATTGCTGCCCTTAGTTACCATTCTTTTTATAATTGTATTTCAATATGTAAAATTATTTCATATTTTATATTAATATAGTATATATTTATTATTATTTATTTTTATACTAGTTATATATATAAATATATATATTTAATATTTGTTTTGTTATTTATTTTATTTATTTATTTGTATTATACATCTTAAGGTTGCAATTTCGGAGGCATGACAGTCCACCCTTCCCAAAATTGCTTGTCCTCAAGCAATCATAATCCAAGATGCTCCTAAAGTTACCAAGATCCCCAATCAACCTTGTAGATTTGTATTGCTCCTGTTTTGGGATGTGATTAGCTTTCGTTGTGATACTCTATATTTAGTTATGCATTTTGTGTAAACATTCAAACAAAGTTTAAGGCATGTCTTGTTTCTAATGAGGAGCTCATGGTGTTTTAGTCAAACATCTCTCATTCCCATAAGTAATTAGTACTTAAGTACAAATTTATGGGATTGATCAAATCAATAGTTTAACATTCCTAGTAAACAATAGGACTTAGATTTATAGGTTTACCCTAATATCCTATTCTTGTCCCGATTTCCAAACAATTGGAGTTTATCACTCTTCATATCTTGGGGAAGTATTGTTTTATTTCACCTGATTCATTATGTTGAAGGCGTTCCCTCATTGAACTTTATCGAACTCATTTTGTCTATCCACGGTGCAAACTTGTGGACAGGACATGCAAGACGATTAAATGCATCTCAGTCATTCATCATTTTTCACTATTTTTTCGGCTGTTTTTTGCCCCTTTTTTCTGCTTTCCCCACTGCTATTGGTTTCCGCTCCTCCAAACTCTTCCTCATTGGTATTGACCTTTCACTTCTCCAATTTGGCAAGTTGCAGCTTGAAAATAAGGATTCAACAAGTGTTTTAGAGTATGTTTATTAAAATGAAAATTACGGCTAAGATTACATTTAGGTTTTAACATTATGACATCTTTTACCCTACGTAGTTAAGTATATATTAGCATAATTAATATATAATGTATATTTTATATAATAAAAATTAAATTATAAATAATATAAGTATACTACTTATTATTATCACATATTATATTTGTTTAGCAAAACTATTAAATACATTATAAAATTAATATAATTAATAATTATTATATTTTTATATAATATAGAATATAATTAATATATTCTATATATTTTTTATAATACAAATTAAATTATATATAATTATATTTATTATAATATATAATAGTATATAGGTTATATTATTATTATTATATATTATATTCTGTAATAAAAATTATTAAATATAAATATGAAATTATTATAATTAATAATTAATATATTTTTATATAGATCAAATTAAATTAGTATATAAAAAATATAGTAGTAGTAGCAGTAATAATAATATAATAGTAGTAGTAGTAGTACTAATAATATATAAACAAAATCATTTTATAAATGACCTACCAATTGACCTCATGTACTACACAAATGTATGCAAAAAAAAAAACCAATTTTTTCCCTAATTGACCTTCCACACCTCTTCGGCGTACCCATTGCACACCAAGGTGCAATTGCTAGTTTAAACAAGTTTTGAAAGGTGAGAATGATCTTGGGATTTGTGGGTTATGGACCCATAATGTAACTCAGCATGGGCTTATGTAATATTTTTGTTGTAGCTTGATTTGTATCAAGTTCATGAATGTAGAGTTACTCTAATCAATAAAAAGAGCTTAGGAGAAGAAAACCCTTGGATGCAATGATCTACTTTAGATATTACACATAGGGGTGAATTTGGTCCACAAGGCAAAGTTCACTAGATCAATTTGTAGGTTACAAGGTAGATCATATGTGGTATGAACTTGATTGTACATTTAATCTTGTTCAAAACAAATTACTCTTTATTAGAATAGTTGTGTTCTTGCTTTTGGAAATCTTTTGATAAATTGATGGCTTGATTTCTTGATGAGCGATGATCGCTTGATTTCTTGAGGGATAGATGGGTGATGATTGCTTATTGAATGTCAATGAATTGATTCATCCCTTATATTCATTCCTTGAAGTAGTCACCACCCTTCATAGTTAATGAATAACCACCCTTCATGGCTGGCTTTGATAATAATACTTCACTTCCATGTTGATTGTTAGATTTATTTCCTATTGATGATTTCTTAACAAGGAGATGATTCCCCTTTTTATATCGTATTGTTGAGGGAGTCATAGTCTTTCACATTTGAAGGGTCACAACTTTTCATATTTAAAGGGTCACACATCATCACTATTCTTGAGAACCTAATTTAATTCTCTTGCAAAATTACTCAAGGTTATATTCTCAATTTTATTCTTGAATTGATGGTATGGATGTCTCTCTCAAATGAAATGCTCTCTCTTTATATTTCAAGTTTGAGGGGAGTCATACCTTTTCACTTAAATAGTTATAACTCTTCACTAAGTCAATGTTAGATTAGTTAATTTGTTAGTGTGAAGCATTTTGACATACAAAGCTTTTAACATTTTCGTAGAGTAATCATATGGAGTAATCTTGTTGAAGACACATCTGGCATGAAGCAAACATATAGATATATGTAGTACATGAAGTATAGATATAAACACACGTAAGACACGAAGCATGAAGCATACACGTGAATATACGTAATACATGAAGTATACACAGGAAGCATGAAGCATACACATGAATACATGAAGTACACACTGGAAGCATGAATCATACATGTGGATACACGTAATACATGAAGTATATACATAAATACATGTGAGACACGAAGTAGGAAGCATACACGTGAATACATGAAGTATACACAGGAAGCATGAAACATACATGTGGATACATGTAATACATGAAGTATATACATAAATACATGTGAGACACGAAGCAGGAAGCATACACGTGAATACATGAAACATGCACTTAAATGCACGTAAGTCATGAAGTCTATGCATGAATACAAAGTATACACATGAGTACACGTAAGTCACAAAGTATACACATGAGTTGCACAAATACATGTAAGTCACAAGGTATACACAGGAGTACATGCAAGTCACAAAGTATGTAAGTTAGTATATTAACAAATTTTTACCCTCTCAATCTTTGTCAATTTTAAACTTTGACACTGTGTCAACTATGCAATAATATAACAATATGAACAAGTTGACACAAGGATTTTATGTGGAAGCCCTTGCGGGAGAAAACCACGGTACAAAATTATGTGCTTTATAATAAAATAGGTTTACGATGGTAGTAGGCACCAACCTACTAGAGTCATCAATTTGATAATTTAGTAGGCACCAACCTACAAGGAGCACCGACTGCTAAATCTGATTTAGTAGACACCAACCTGTAAGGAGCACCAACTCCTAAGTTGCAAGGCACCAACCTTGACTTGACTGAAAATAATGAATGTAGAGTAACTGTCTTCAAACAGATCCGCACTTCTTCTTCTCAATCCTCAATTTTGCTTTTAATATCACATACACTTCTTAGAACAGGTCTGAATTGCACTTAATACCGCTGCTCCTCTTCTTCTCTATATTCAGAAAAACTTCATTGGATTCATATATTTTTAATTCCCAAAACTCATATCTTATATATCTTCTCAATTGAAGGAAATAGACATTCCTTTTCCTAATGGATATCACCCATCAAACATACACAACTCTTCATAAATAACAATTTTTGTCTTATCTGCCCTTCACATATTTTAATCGCTGCCTTCTTTCATATATACTAATTACTACCTTTTAATACAAGGTTTTTGTCTTATATGAATTCATTCCAAATCGCACCATATCTTTATAAATTGTGTCTTTATAAATATAAACCGCTGCTTTGATAGTAATCGCACTTCATGATGTGAATTATAGAGGGTGCTTCGTTTGTCTAATAAGATCTTACCTCTTTTATTTGACTTTTTTTGACTAATCTGAATTCAATATACCACTTCATTTTTTAAAATTGCATCATTCCATTATAATCTGCTTTTGTTATTTGATAAATGTGAAGCATTAAAAAAATTGTATTATCTCAGCATCGTGCTTCTTTAGTTAACATTATTGTTAACATATTTTTAATGAGATTGTTTTATTCTTAGAATCACATACTTTGTTCTTTCCAGATTTTATTTTCAGAATCAATTCTTTTGATTTCTTATCTTCAGTTTAACATCTTGTCCTTCTGAAGTTCATTATCTCCATCGATTCTCTTTTTTATAATTTTTAATAAAATCTCATCTATCTATTAATGCTGTCTTGCTTCCTTGACTCACGTTGTCATCTGATTGACCTCATACATCTGCATTTAAATCTGCTCATAGGATCTGATAATGATGAACAGCGATCTTTGATTTTAAGACATTGATGATGATTTTGATCTTGCATATCTGTTTATGCTCTTCAAAGATCTGCACAAGAATTCTTCATAATGTTTTTTACCTGTTCTTATCTTTTAAATCAATGGTCTGATATCTTCATTTGTTGATCTGATATCTATTATATTCATTGATTTGATGCTTATAACCAAAGCATCTTTAATTATGTATGGTGTCTTCAGTGGTGCTGATCTTCTATCCTTAACATCAATGACAATACAGAAGAAAGTAATCCATACCTTTATCTTTCAAATATGTTATCTTCAGTCATGCATCTGCTTGACATCAATGACAATTTTTCAACATTGCTTTCCCTATCCATGCTGCCTCGTCCATCCCTCTTATGATTGAAACTCCCTGAATCCATCCTAACAATCAGTCATAGTTTGGCTTGATAGGAAAGCCTTGAGAAGGGTGCCTGTAAAATAGTCAACCCATCTAAGCCCAAGAGTGCGCAACGTCTAACCAAGACAACCCATCTCTTGGCCCCAAGCGGCAGGAATGCCCAAACCAAGACTTTTCCACCCTTGAGGTGGCCTACTTAGCATGGGAGAGCCCGTAAACTGCATCTCCCTAATCTGCTTCCTTCAACCTTACATTTGATTGTTTATAGGATAAAGACATTCATATATATATATATGATTTATCATTTGTCTTCATTTATCTCTTCTTGAGCCAACTCCTTCTTAACTTCTACTTCCCACATATCTCTTCTTCCAAATCTGAGTATATCATATTAATGTATCGGTTGCTATGCTCAGGAAATACTCCTCCTATTTCTGTCTTTATTTGCTGTTTCCATATATCTCTGTCTTCAAATCTGATTATATTACAATGTTCAAGCTCCCTTGAATGCAGGTCTGATTTGATGCCTGATGCTTGATGCCTTCTTTCTTCAACTTCTATATCATTTATATCTCTCTTATGCCTTTTAATGAAGGGAGGCATCCCTTAGAAAAGAGACAGCATTTCAAGCAGTCACAGCCTTTTCTCAATCTCCATCGCTGCCCTTGGAGACTCTAATTGTTGCCTTTTTGAAGGCTTTAATTACTTGTAATTGCTGCCTTTTATTATATAGTAATTGCTGCCCGTAATTACCATTCTTTTTATAATTGTATTTCAATATGTATAGTATTTCATATTTTATATTAATATAGTATATATTTATTATTATTTATTTTTATATTAGTTATATATATAAATATATATATTTAAGTTGTTAAGATTTATATATTTTTAACATTTGTTATTTATTTTATTTATTTATTTGCATTATATATTTTAGTGTTGCAATTTCGGTGGCATGACAAACAACGAAATTTTAAATAACAACATACAATATTGATAACATGATATTTTTAGCCAAACTAAAACAATAGTTGAAACCATATATATATATGAAATTACCACTGATAGTACAAATAATACTGGAATCGTATGTAAAATCCACGTACAAGATTGAAGACTTGCTAAAGGATGAGTTTGGCCTACGACCTGTCATAATAGAAGAGAATAGTACCCAATAGATGAACTCTCCAAATTGCTGACTCAGTACCATTGTATGACAACTCCACAAGTATTATTCCCAAATAGTATGCGCCTCTTTTCCTTAGCTGTTGGTGTGGATAGCTTTTATCCCCTCCATAGTGTATGGTGACCAATATTTAAATCAAACCAAATATTATATTTTCCTCCAAAGTCTACTACAGTTATGAATATGACACCCACATACATCCAACAACTTTAAAATATGATAAAATACAACTTGTTTCAATAGGAAGGATATTATGACTACAATAACGAAAGTTGTACGGCTTGGTATAGGAATAACCAATATTATAATAGAAGATTTGCCACTGTAATACAAGAATAATATAATAATTTGGGATTACTTTAAATTGGAATAAATTAAATTAAAATCTTGAACTCACTATAAATCCCAACTACAATTGAAATTGGATTATCACAATCTTTTCGTACATATCCTATACCCAATATTATAATAGAAGATTTGCCACTGTAATATACAAATAATATAATAATTTGGGAATACTCTAAATTGGAATAAATTAAAATAAAATCTTCAACTCACTATAAATCCCAATTACAATTGAAATTGGATTATCACAAACTTTAAGCACATATGCAATTCTCGAATGGAACCACCTCAATTGGAAACCAAGAGGGTTTTTGTCCTCCAGATTTTTTGCATCAAAGAGTTTTCGTTCTTGGGTGTGGAGATGAACAAAATGCTCAAGCTCTATAAAAAGGGTTTAATAACAATAACAAATAGATGATACCTTCTAAACCAGTTCCTCCTTTTATAATCCCTTATTTACTGATTTAAGCCTTCTAGAAGTGTTTAGAATTTCCTTTTTCATTTTAATCGAATATTTCAATTAGGCCCCTGGTTCTAGTGATACCCTTTTTCATCACTTTAGGCTCTCTTAAAAAAAACACTTTTTAATATCACTTCTAGGGTGTTTATTTTAATAATAAATCATAAATCACCCTTTTTGCTCCAAAAAGTCTATTGTATTCTCCACAAATTATATAAGCTGAATAGCTTTCATATTGCCCATTATTTCCTGTAAAATTCAGATATGTTCTAGAAATATGTAAACCTACTTGATTCATTTCAAGAATATTTATTGTGAATTGATATGTGAATCCTAACCTTTTCCAGCTTAAGTTCAGATATGCATAATTGCTTTTCTCTCAAGAATGCACAATGTTGTAATGAAGGACCTCCAAAGAAGGCATGAGGTTCCCATCAATGTAATTTTTAAACTTCTGGAAACTCTCTTCTGTGTATCCTGGGATGGTTAACAAGCTTGGATCTTGATTTCAAGTGTATGATATGTTGAATTTTCATATCCTTATGCAATCCTAGGAGCAGATGACTAAATGCCATAATACACTTATTCAGAAAAAATTGAATATCAGCACAATGTTTTTCTTGCTCAAAAATTGAGAAGGTATGGAGGTACCTAAATGTAGTTGCCTAGGCAATATGTGCTTCCTAATTTTTTTTCTTAATTGTGACCATCTTAATTTTTCTAGGTATCACAAACCATCCTTTTAATTGTAAAGTTCAACTCCATGGATTGAGGATTCGGTGATGATCAGTTCATGAATTGCCACCACTGAACTTCAACAACTTTGTTAGCTCTTATAACATATTCAGCAATAATGATTTTGAACTATCATAATTTCTACCTTGCTTATGTCTAGAAATATCTCTTGGGTCCCATATTAGAATGTGTAGGCAGCTTTGTGCAAAAGGTTCTATGTACCATCTAATATCAAAATGCTTCCCATGTGGCAGCAGGCATGCATAACTTTATATGATGTTGTATTTGCATCCTCATGATCCATCATTTGTGGTCAAAGGTCAAGAAGACAATTCAGTAAATATGTTATTTCTACCTTGCTTATGTCTAGAAACATCCCTTGGATCCCACATTAGAATGTGTAGGCAGCTTTGTGCAAAAGGTTCTATGTACCAGCTAATATCAAAATGCTTCCCATGATGGCAGCAGGCACGCACAACTTTATATGATGTTGTGTTTGCATCCTCATGATCTGCCATTTGTGGTCAAAGGTCAAGAAGACAATTCAGTAATTATGTTATTAACATTACCTTCATCCCCTAAAATTTATTAAGCAGTATTTTCCTTAATGTGATATTATTCTCACAAAAATACAATCCATTACCTTTGGAAGACATCATGCCAATGTTGAATGGTAACCTCACAACCAAATCAAAACCAATATAAGAAGAGAAAACTACTGCTGTCCTATCTTGCGACCATTGATCTTGTATAGAAGACCACCATTTGCCAATTTACCACTAAACGCAATGTCATAAGCATTTGCCAAAGCGCTCTTGGTTTGGATATGGACTTGCTTACTTGAGTTCTGAATTGCCCGATTGCCACTATCAAATATGAGATGGCATCCTTTTGTTCCTTGCATTTGTGACTCATAAGTTGCAACCACTAAAATTTCATAACCGTGTTAGTATTCACAACATTTTCCTTATGTTCATCTATGGTCAATGTGGGCTTTCCTCTTAACCAAGTGTACGGGATGATGAATTTATCAGCAAGAATGATATTGAATTTATAAATAACTTTACCCTTTATTTATCTCAAAATATCACCCAAGTCCCATACCATTATACACAAATTTAGACTTGAGCATAAGGGTCTATGTGTCCTTTATTACAAGTTGTATCCTTTGCCTTCTCGCCATTCTTAGATTGTTTTCCATGATGACAAGAATCTTGTATAGTATTAAGCAATAAATCTGTATCAATATTATCTTCTTCATAGTTTGTAGACTTGGACTAAGGGATTTGTTGGCAAGTCCAAAATTTCCAACTTGGGAAAAACTCGACAAAACTCAACAACTTAAAAAAAAAAAAAACTTAAATCTCTTAAAAAACTCTATTCTTTTTTGCAAAATGTATCAAATGAATCTAAAAAACCATGACATAGTCTTTTATATAAGATTTGATTCTTGAATACATATGGATTACAAAATCATGCCATCTTGTGGATTTGGATACAAGAGCTAGCTACTAACTGATAACTAATATGAATTTATGATGATTGTTTTTAAAAATCATCATCATAAATTGTATATCTAGGCAAGAAAAAAAAAATACAAGCTTTTACAATTTCCACTTAACCATTCTAGTGAAAAATTGGGTGGTAGATGGTATGGTCCTTGCACTCAGTTTTGGCTCCTTGCTTGGCTCTACCTTGCTATTAGATGACAATGACTCCTCTCCTATATTAATGTCATCCAATGCCAATCCAATTTCCCGTACTTTTGTTGCAGCCACATCCTCCATAGCTTGCCTCTTGAAATCAACAATCTCATTCTCTGTCAACGAGGAGGGCTCATCATCCTGCATAGTCTAGTCACTATAGGGATCAATCTCATCCAAATTAGTGGTATGTGAAGTCAATTTAATTTCTTCCATCAATAGAGTAGTTTAACAATTTTTTTTTTGAAATTCTAGAAAAATATTAAAAAAATCTTCCCAATTCATTGTAGAATGCTTGCTTGTCGTTCTATGTGGTGTGGAAGGCCGAATGGAGTTTTTATGAAGATTGGGAAAAAAAACCATGAGTTTATTTTGTGCGTACTTTGGCCCGAAAAAACTCATAAGTACTCTGCGATTCATCAAATGCTGAATGAGTTTGCAAACTATATTCTTATTTATATTTAGAATTGTAATCATAGGAATTGCCAAGATATATTCCTTCTTTTGCTGATCTAGATTTTTTTGAGAGACTTGCATTGATATTACTACTCTTGTGACTCACAATTTTAAAATCAATTGAGACATTCTCTCCCAAATATGTTTATTCTTAGAATCAATCTCGTATGGCTGTGACTCAATTATTTGAGGATTGATAGGTAGTTCTTGGATTGGAATATCTTTTTCTATTTTGGGCTCTATGCATTCAACAAGTAAAGTTTGTTCCTTGAATTTTTCAAGATTGATAGGTAGTTCTTGGATTGGAACAGTTTTTCCTATTTTGGACTCTTTGAGTTTGCATTCAACAAGTAGTGTGTTCCTCCTTGATTTCATTAAGAGAACCATTTTGTTGGCAAAGCAAAAAGTATTAAAAGTCAATATTTTTTTTTTGATAAAAGATTCTTACCATCAACTTGCATTGCAAAATTATTTTTAGTCTCTTGAATATTTGTTTTCATTCTTGTTTCTTTTGGCAAAAACATTTTCTTTGGTTTCCATTGAGTTTTTTTTGCTATCCTCTTGTATCTTTACCATACCTCTAGATTTTTTTGAATCTGTTTATTTACATCCTACATTTGTTTTATCAAATTCATAAGAATTTCTATAGATTTTCCTTTCTAATTTCTCGCCACGAATCATAGCTAGGCAAGATCATTGCTCTGATAACACTATAATAATCATTTTTTCTACAATTTTTTGATTTTTTATTATATTTTTTGCAATACTGGAATAGCCAAACTCTAATAATAACATGTAATATAAATATAAAAAATTTCTAATCCAAATTGAAACAATATTTGAACCCCACAAATACATATTTTTTATTATATTTTGCAACTACCAAAAATTACTCTTGAAAGTACAAATACTACTTGAATTATATATAAAATCCATTTACAAGATTGAAGACTTGCCAAAGGATGAGTTTGGCCTACGACTGCTCATAAGAAAAGAGAATAGTAGCTAATAGTTTAAGTCTCCAAATTGATGTGACCCAATACCATGGTATGGCAAGTCCATATATATTATTCCCAAATAGTTTGTGCGTCTTTTCATTTGTTGTTGGTATGACAATGTATCGATATATTTTATCTCCTCCACAATATATGGTGACCAATATTCAAATGAAACCAAATACCATATTATCCACCAAAGTCTACAACTGGTATAAATAAATAGTATGACACCCGCATATAGGTAACAGCTTCAAAATATGATAAAATACAACATGATAGGAAGGAGTATTACAGCTACAACAAGGGAAGTTGTATGGCTTGGTACATGAATAGCCAATATCGTAAAGAAGATTTGCCATGCTAATACAAGGAAAAATTAATAATTTGGGGATACTTTGAACTGGAATAAATTAAAATAAAATCCTCAACTCACTATAAATTCCAACCTCAATTGAAACTTGAATACTACGGACTTTTGGCATAAATGTGACTTTAGAATGGAGCTACCTCAATTGGAAATAGAGAGGGTTTTCGTCCTCTAGATTTTTGCACCAAAGGGGGTTATTTGTCATTGGGTGCGGAGATGAACAAAATGCTCAAGCTTTGTAAAAAGGGTTTGATAACAATAACATATGAATGATGCCTTTTGAACCTAGCTCTTGTTATAATCCCTTATTTACTAATTTAAACCTCATTCTGGAAGTGTCTAGAATTTCCTTTTCTTTTTAATTTAATATTTCAATTGCACACTTGGTTCTAGCAACACCCTTTTTGTTGATGTTATGACAGCTTCGGTCTGCACTTCCCAAGGAAAGATAAATTAAATGGATAGCCTCTCGGCCATTTAATTTATATCAAACAATATATTTGCTACAGGGCCGACCCTTTATGGTTCGCCTATCCTTGTCTTAATTTGAGCCGACCTAAAGTTATATTTCTGTTTTCAAGAAAGGCCGACCTAAATGAAGAGGTGCCTATGATGTATAAGTACAAGGTCATTATCATTGTAAAAGGTAATCCAATTATTCAAGCAAGTTCGCACTTATCATTGGAAGAGCAGAAATTCGCATATCTTCAACAAGAGCAGAATTCGCACCTTAGAGCAGCAGTCCGATTTCAAAGAAAATACAGTCATTTGTATCTTGTGTAGAAGGGCGAATATATTGGCCATTGTTGGGCCTGAGTTGTAAGCAGATTTCTGTTATTGTGTTACCTTATATAAGAGAATCATTTGCTGGGTTTTTCTCCCTCAAGAGGAGGGTTTTCCCAGGGTATCTTGTTGTGTTCATTGTCTTATATGTTGCAATTCTATTGAGTTCTTTATTGTCTAATCTGATCTAAGAAACACTAACACTTTTGTCATCACTCTAGGCCATCTTTTAAAATAACACTTTTTAATATCTCACTTCTAGGCACTTTATTTTAGTAATTAAACATAAGTGGCCCTTTTTGCAAAGTTATAACATATAGATATATGGTCAAGTTAAGTTATATTATTAATTATTTCTTTAGCTAAAAAAGTGGACAGGACAAGCATAAAGGGTACCCCACTACACAATGCTTTTTCAACAAACTTTACATTTTCAAAAAATCAATACTTACAAAACAATACCCAAGAAGATTTTTTTTTACCAGTTGTACAGTACTATGTGGGGAGGCCATATGGCTTTTGTAGGCCAAATATATATATATTTTTAATATTGCTGCAATTTGGACAATTCAGCAAGTGTTATTAGGATTTTTGGACCTTTTGGATCAATGGTAGGGTCATATTTGACCCAAAATGCTTTAGAATTGAGTAACCTATTGAGGCCTAATAGAAAACTCCTTCAAACTCTCGCAAATCTTGCTTTTGAAGCCCAATTTGGACCAAATGACGAGCATAATGAGCAAATTCAAAACTCTTGAACTCAACATAATATGAACTTGCAAATGCAAAATGTCACTTTACCTAGGAAATAAGTCTCTCAAAATGAGATCTAGTTGTCCTTGTTACCTAGAAAATGACTAACCCTATGACATCATGGCGTTGATACTTTGTGAGATTTAATTGGAATCCAAACAAAAGCCTATATCAAGGTGTGAAGAGACAAGGTAGACAAGCTAGAATTAATCAAACAAATAATATAGAATGCTAATATTGGCTATATTCCAACATTGAGGATGTAAAAAGATGTAATACACAATATTGCTTACAAATATATATAGGCCTTTGAGATGCATGACTCAAGGAGATTATGTCCAAATGTCGTTAGTCTAACTCTCAATCTTTCCCAATTAGGAGGTGAGTTAACTCAGTCTAACTAAAAGGTTAAAAATTGAATTGCTAATCAGTGGATTAGTTAACTCAATTTCACTACAACATGGGTGGCCTTTGCTGAATAGAGGTGACACTAATTACTGTTAATTAAGGATTGATGTACCTCAAGTTAAGGTGAACACATGTCATTATTAGTTACTTAGATGAGGAAAATTAATTATTCCTAATATCTTAAGTAAACTTATTGATAGGTGCAATATTACACTAATAGGAATGGTAAATAAAATAGTGAGAAACTATAGAATTATTCCCTTGCAGCAGATGTTGTCTTTCTCTCTCACCCCACCTTGAACATGGTGATATCATAATATGTAATCAGGCTTTTAATTTTCAAGTTTGAAATTCCTCCAAGACATGATATTATTGAATGTTTTTTCCTTATCAAAATTTTCTTTTGCAAGGAAAAAATCCTTTTCTTTTTTGTTCAGTAGAAAACATGATATAAGTTATGTATGATGTGTATTGGCATATTGAAACACTGTTTAATGGTAGGTATCTTGTATAGTCACATGGAAATAATACTTCCGTGTTGAATGCTTAGTTACTATCTTGTGTTTACTGTCATTGAATGTTGCTCTTTTAACTTTGTGAATGTAGATCCAAAGAACAACTTTTATCAAACAAATGCTGATATTTTGTCAGTAAGGTTTATTGCAAAACAAAGTGAAGGGCCTTTCCTCTTGCTTATGACTTTGGAAATTGAACGAAGTTCTCAATGATATGTTTGCTTCTAAGTATTTGTGTTTAGTCTGTAGATAATATTTCACAAAACTGAATCTGATACATAATTTTGCAATCTTTCTTTCTTTAATCTGTAGGAACCTTTCTGTGACTCTCTTTGACATTCTCTCTTTGGTCAAATTTGGTTGTTCTTAAAATTTTATTTGTTTATTTTATTTGTAGGATGCTGATGCTGGTGACCAAGGAGAACAAAGAAGACAAGAAATACTAAGAAGCCATTCTCAATCCTTAATTGCACTTGCTCGACGCCATGCAGGCTACCAGACATTGTGGGATATTTGCTCTGATCTTAGGGATATGAATTACCTCCGAAGCCTTATGGTTTGCACTTACAGCCATTTTCACACTATCTTTTGTTCTTGGAAATCCGGTTGTCATTTACTAGATGGTCACCTAAGGCCAAAATTGTCCTTTGAGCTCTTACTATTCTGGATAGAAAATGGTACATATAGGAACTTAACATTTTAATAGTTTTGTCAATCAATGAGATCTATGTGTAACAAATTTAAGGGGATGTTTCCTTCTGTAGTTAAATCAATAGCAGCATCTTTTTCTAGTTGAAATTGGATCACTTACTTCTGTCATGCTACAAAAACTTACTAAGTCTCAAATATCATGATGGCAATCTTCGATTGATGGTTAATATCAGAAAAAATGTGTATGAGGTAGTTGTTGCAGCCATTTGTTTTATTATTTATACAAAAAATAGAAGTGCTTCTTCCAAGCATCAAATGTTAATGACTAATTTTGTACTAGAAATAAGATTGGCTACTAAAAAGAAAAATATCGCAAGTATGAATTTACATGGATTTAATACATGATTAAGATCATTGATCTGGTGTAATGATATTATTGCACTTTTAATGCACAATATTGGGCTTAGTATACCATTGTTACTGGAGGGATTGTGTTAGTTGGCTTGTATATAGGGTACTATGCTTTGGGTTCTCTCCACTGCATTATTATGGTATCAATAGTGAATGACTTAATTGCGAGGTAATTTGGAACTCTACAAACTTAGAGTCTGAATTGATAAGAAGATGGGTTTCTTATAGTCTACGAATAAGTTCTCTTGATACAAGTTGGTTTCTAAGTTTCCCTGTCTTCACTGATTTATTTGGAGAAAACTTTTTTTTCAGATTGGAGTTTATTGTGATGCTTCCCCTTTTGATAGATTGATGAAACAGAGGTCTTCAATTAGGACAAGAATAGGAGATACATGATTTATTATTTATTAATTATTAGTGATGCTGAATTTTAGTGCTAATGCTTGGTTTAGTTGCTCATACTGTTGTCGTCATACTGAAATATTTTTGATATTTACAGCATGAAAGTATGGGTCTCAAAGAAGGTCGATTCAGCAATTTTGTCTTTGAGCAATGCTATAAAAACCACCAGTATGCAAAGCTTCTCAGATTGGGAGAGGAGTTCCAGGAAGAACTAGCTTCATTTCTTCAAAAGCATAAGAACATACTTTGGCTTCATGAAATCTTCCAAAATAATTTCACATCAGCTTCTAGCACTCTCCATGCATTTGCTCTTTCATCAGAGGCTGATATCACCATGTCAATTGATGAGGGAACAGAAGTTTATGATAAGAAGGCACATTTATCACTTGCTGAACGAAGACGCTTGTTAAATCTTGCCAAGATAGCTGCTTTAGCAGGTGTGTTTCCATGACTTATGAATAGGTTTTCATATTCCAGTATCATAATGTGTTTTCAGCTAGAATGTATGTTGCTTTGTTATTTGTATTTTCAAATTGAAGGAAAATATTGAACTTTGCAATAGGTGAGGCCTACATTAGTCTTCTCAGATTATAATCAAAGTTTTCAACTTTTTATCATGGCTTGCTGGAATGCTTTTGTTATATTTCACTTTTTCTCTAGAGTTTTCTACTTTCAATTCAAATCTGATGTGTATGTACCTAAAGGGGACAAGCATGCAATTTTCACTCAATTTTGTGGTTTCACCTGCAGGCTATGCAAATTGGATACCATTTTACCACGAGCTTCATTGGCTTTCTAGTGTCCATATATTATGCCTTTCATCCTTCGAAACCTGATTGATATGTAATAATTTGATATTTGTGGACTTTGAACCATGTGTGTTTCTTGTCGTCTAAAGATGACCTCCATGAGTAGTCATTACAATAATAAGTTTTTCCTCAGGAATGTTGGTAATAATTAAAAGACAAGGGGACCTACATGGCAAACAAACACCTCTTAGCATCATTTAGTAAAGGGGAGGAATGCTGAGTGTCATCAATGGCTTTGTGCTTTTCGACCACTAGCCTCTTTTCCCATTGGCAAAGCTGTTAAGAGTATGTAATGCCTTATGAGTCAACTTTATCTTATAATTCTCACAGATATTGGACCAACCTAAGCAATTCAATCACTTAATTTAATATTGAAGGCTTTCACATGCATTTTAATTTGTTTTATGGGATATGACTTGTATGTTCTTAATATTTTAGTCATTTGAAGATGACCTCCATGACTAGTTATTACACTATTGATATTTTTCTTCATATATGTTGGTAATAATTACAGGCAAGGGGACCCACTTGACATACAATCACCTTTAAGATTTGTCAGTGGGTGAGGAATGTTGGAATAATCATCGCTTTGGGGTTTAACCCTCTACCCTATCACCCATTGGCAAAGATTTTAGAGCATGTAAACCCTAATAACTATCAAGTCATTGTTGTCTCTCAATTCTCACTAATTTTGGACAAATTCAAGTGTTACCAATCATGTATTTATGTTTAGTATTGAAGGCTGTCATGAGAATTTTAATTAAAAACCTATGTACCCATTTGCAAAGATGTATTACCTAATATGGCATCCTTTTCTCATAATGCTCAATAATGTAGAACAAATCCAAGTGCAACAGAATCATGTACGTGTGTGTTTTTAACTTTTTAGTCATCCCAAGATCACCTCCATGAGTTGCCATTACACTAATGATATTTTTTGTTGTGTATGTTGATAATAATTACAAGGAAAAGGGACCCACTTGCGATACACATCTCTAAGAATTCATTAAAAGGTGGGAAGCGATGAATGAATCTGCAGCCTTGGGCTTTTCACTCTCTAACCTCTTTCCCTATTAGCAAAGCTTTTACATCATATCATTCTTGAAAAGTCTCGTTGATCTCACAAGTTAAAAAAATGTGAGACTAAAATGGCTCATGCAATTCTACATATAAAATAGTTTGTAGATAAAAACTGTTTAGAAGCTGAAAGCAAAATTTGGTCTGTACTATTTACATAATTCACTTGAGCTTCCATTTCACAAGATTGTGATGCTTAGAATATAGAACTATAACAGTAAAATATATGCTTCGAAGTATTTTTAACTTTTTAGTTTATCTTCAATGGGTTCAAACTATGATACTGGATTCGTCTGAAACATTCTCCTGACCCTTGTGTTCCCGACCCCTTCCGTTTGTATCTGAACTGGTATGAGTCACCTTAGAAATTTCTTGGATCCTTTGAAATCCAAGGGTCCTATTTGGAAATGCTACGGGAATGCTGATGGTATTGCCATGAAGGGATTGGTGTTTTTCGGATGAAGCTATACCAGGTGGTGTGCTGTTAGTTGAAAATTTGGTGTTTCACATACCCAAACCCATTCCTTTGCAACTTAGTATTTAAAGTAGCTACATTCTATGCATTTAAATATTTAAATATTGCCTTCTTTGTCCCGTCTTGAAATGGGATGACCAAATGTGGGATAACTTATTTGCCAATACTTTTGCCTGAAGTCTTTTGAGTATATTATTAGATCTTTTCTTGGAAGTGTTTAGTCTTTTCAGGATTGTATCTTTCTGTTATTGGTCAATGACTGAACTGAAGTCTAATGAGGTTTTGTGTTAGGTGGAGAACCTGGTTTGGAGGAAAGGGTGGAATATCTTGATGCTGATTTGCAGATTCTAAAAGTACAGGTAGGTTCCATTATAACTATTTTAGTGTCTAAGGTAAAGCATGTTCACATGATTTCAGTTGACTTCGTTATCTGAATGCTCATTCTTTAGTCTTTCTTCCATGGGTAACAATCACAAGATTCTTGGCAAGTGGGTTGCCACATTTATAATTCTTTTATAGTCTTCAGCAGTGTTTGAAGTATTACATCACATACTGGGTAGCTTCAGAGTGCTGATATCTCTTAAGTAGGCAAGAATGAAAGAAAAAGAAGGCATGCACTAGAAATTGATGCAACCATTCATCAAGATTCAATACTCTAGATCGTAATGTTAGATATGCTTATCTGGTAACATTGTATCATCAAAATACTCATGCAACCTCATCCACAATAATAAATTTTAGAATTTCTAGGGATTAACTAAGATTGAGATAACCACTTGCAAGTTTTTTGGATGTGCTTGAGATACATTCATAATCTTCAAAGTTATCAAGTGTAAGGTTTGGTCTTTCCTCTACTCTGTCCTAAAATGCAGGTCTTGTTAATTCCTCTTTCCACTGTAGTTTTTATTTTTGGACCATAGAAGCGTGCCTTCTCATGGTAGTGAAGAGTTTTGGAGTCTTATAGATTATGGACATGCAAAGCTATTCAAAACAATAGAATTCAAAATTTATAAATAGATGTTGTGAAGAGTTTTGGAGTTTTATGAGTTATGCACATGCAAAGCTATTCAAAACAATAGAATTTGGAATTTATAAATAGATGTCGTGGATAGAGCTATGGATGAGATAGAAAATTGAAGGTAGGAATTGAGTTTGTATGGTTAGTGAATTCTATACAAATATATCATGTTGCATAGCTTATGTGTTTTTTTTTGCTTTGCTCATCCTCGTCCATATCCATGTTCTTTGCATTTAATTTCTTTCAAAATACATGAGTTTGTATGTTGATTGTCATATTTTCAAAATATACAACTTCAAGAGGCTGTAATAAGGTGTGAAGACATTAACGTATCCCTAGTGAGCAATTGTGTGGATTGTTATCTATTAAACAAGTAGGTATTAGTGAGATTGTTTTGAAGACATTAATACATCATTTTGTTAAAGACTTGATATTTTTTTGTAGTTAGTAATAATATCATGTATTTGGATGCTATAGTGTAGTGTTTTAAGTTTCAATGTTCCAAGTTGAGATTTTTCTTCAGGGAAATTACAAAATCAATAATATTTGAAAGTTTATCATTAAAAGAGGACTCGATTTTCAAGATTACAAGGAAAATTTCCCTTAAGGAGCACACAAAGTTTGGAAAATGCAAATATTGAAACATTCAAGTGGCTTAAGTTTTCTATGTTTTCATCATGATTTAATTCTTAATTTCTCCATACTTCGAATTCACTCCACCATTTAGTGACATGCAAACTTGTGATAGATACAATTTAATGCCCTTTTTTTAATTGATTTTTGTTTGTCAAATAAAGGGTTGTTCTCTATCTCCAGCGAGTTAAGACTAGGCCTAAGTATGGTTTGATGTCATTTCCCAGATGCTTGCCAATGTGTTAGAAGTGACAAAGGTCTCAAAAGTTCTAAGTGTGGGGTGTTCATAGTTGTATCCTATGTCACCACATTCGGCTGAATATTGTTAGTGTTTTAATAGATCAGATAACACAACTGAAAGCACTCATAAGATTGCAACACATAAGACAACAAGCACAGCAAGATACCTTGGGAAAACCCTCCTCCTGAGGGAGAAAAACCCAGCAATGATTCTCTTATATAATATAGGAATAAGAGCAGAAATCTGCTTACAACACAGGCCCAGCAATGGCCGAATTTGATACAATAACAGTCGCACCTCTCCTAGATGCAAAAGATACAAATGAATATGTTCTTCCTTGAAATCGGATTGCTGCTACAAGATGATGCTCTACTGCTTAAGTGCGAACTGTTGTAGGAATGATGGATGAACTTGAATAATAAATGAACAAATGTGACCTTGTATATATACAAGATGAGGCACCTCCTCAATTAGGTTGGCTCTCTTAGAGAGAATAAAATAAATACAATAAATGCCAAAGGTCAGCCTCAATATAAAATGAATTATTTGAACATAAGGAAGGTCGGCCCTCATGAATTAAATCATGCACATATAAATTAAATAGCCAAAAGGCTATCATTTAATTTATGTCTATTCTCTAATTGTGTAAGCTAGAAGAAGCAGCCCGAAGCTGCTAATAACATCAACACTCCCTCTCAGCTAGGGATGATACTTCCAGCTACACAAAGCATATCACCTCATTGTGATAAAGAGCTTATCACCTCATTGTGAAAGCAAATAAGATATCACCTCATCATGATATCAACCATCATGGCTACCTCCATAGATGGTATGCACAAGTGCTCATCACTCAATGTGATGTTGTCACCTCAACGTGACTTTCACCATGGCTCCCCCAGAGGGTGAAACACAAGTACAAGTAAATCATCACGGACTCCCTCACGTGATGCTGTCATGGAGTCACACACATGACATCCACCATGGCTCTCCCAGAGGGTGGAACAAGGGCTTTCACCTCAAATCTCAAAGAGAAATGCATTATCAAGGGCTTGCACCTCAAATCTCTCTCAATAGAGAAATGCATTATCAATTTTGAAGATCATTGATACTGAGACTCCCTCTCAGTTAGGGCTTCATTCTCCACCATATCAAGCTTGTCTCGAAGGTACACAAACATTATCCTGAAGAGATGCTTTGATGAGAATGACTACCATCTGCTCATCAGTGCTGATAGATCTCAACTGAATATCTTTCCTCAATACCATATATCTGATATAGTGGTATGCTTAGTTTTATCATGAAACACATGGAAAGACAGAAAGCTTCTCAAAGCTTTGATTAACACAAAGGATGACAGTTGTTTCAATGCTTGTTCAACCAATCCTGCAAGGAGCTTTTGAAGCCACACTGCTTCTCGAGCTGCCACACAAGTTGTAGTTTACTCGGCCTCTGCTGTACTCAGTGCCACAAAAGACTGCTTCCTTCTATACTAGGATATCATCGCAAACCTCAACTGAAACAACATCCAAAGCAACACAACCATCATCTTTAGGTTTAGTAGGCTCCCTATGAATCTTCAATCACTTGCATCAACCACTTGACCTCATTGTCCAAGATTTCCTGCAACGCTAAATGGTTTCCAATGCACACCTTTGTAGAGATTCAGGGTCAACCACATCCTAGATCACACTATTCTGAATAGGTTTGCGGAGCTACCAATGTTAAATCCAGGTTGACGTAACTTGAGCAATTCAGAACCCAACTGCTGAAGAGGTACTTCAATAATCTGGCCCTGCAACACTACAATCCTTACTTATTCTCAGTGAGTGATAGAACTCCCTCTTAAGGTTAATTCTTCCTCTTCTAAAAGATGTCTTCAGCTAATCACTTAGTCTCATAGCTACAAGTAGAGTCTTCATCCTTCAACCTATAGGATGCATCAAGCTCTTCTTGAAAGCAATCTCTTATGCTTCTTGATTTATCTTGAAAGCATTAAGAAGAGATTACTTTATTTCCTCAAATAGACGTACCATAACTAGGATTGACCATCTCAATGTTATAGCATGAAATAGTAACTACAAAACAATTCATGAGCATTATTCAACCATGCAATACTTATCTCATAGAATTCAAAATCTCCTGAGTAATAGATAATTAATTCATCAATCATGACATGCCTTTCTCTCAATTTCTTGGAAGAGCAATCTCAGCATAACAAAAGACAATCTTCACAATTTAGCATGATACAACTTTCAGTGAATAAATCTAAGGAATCTTATCACAGTGATCACCATTTACTAGAGAACCACGATTTTGACTAAACACACATGATTCAAATAATCAAAGTCAGATTTGCACAACTCAGCAAACTAAATTTTAACCTAGAAGGGTAATTGCAATCAAAACAAATAATACTTATCTCTTAAATATTCTAGAGGGTGGACACAATACGATACGCTGCTCTTGCACTCAAATCAGTACACAACCTTCACAACTTGAACATAGGCCCATGACTAGAGTAGAAATTCACTAGAATCATTTGGGGAGAGATCTTAATCACATCCGCAAATGAAGCATGCTGATTAGGCTTGGTAGGACAATCCTTCGCATAGTGACCAAATTTGTCACATCTAAAGCATTGAACACGAGAGAGGTCCCACTTCTTCTTGAATGTAGGAGCACCATCTGACCCATTATCTCGGTTCCTCTTGAAGAATCCTTTCTTCCAAACTTTTCCTTTCTTCGACGAATGAGAGGCGAGAACATTTATATCTTCATTCTTTGGACTTTGACCCACGCCTCTAGCTGCCAACCTCGACTCTTCTTGAATGCAGTCGGCCCTCAATCGATCAAACTTGGGAAGTTTCGATCTCGCACCGATTCCTTGAATGTAAGACTCCCAAGATGAAGGAAGACCATTAAGAGCCAACATGCTCAAATCCTTGCCATCAACAATATGACCAATGGTAGAGAGTTGATCTCTCAATTCGGAAATCTTCATGAAGTAGGTGATGACAAACTCTCCTTCTGCCATCTTAACGTGAAGAAGTTGTTGCTTCAGTGCAAGTGCCCGACTGGTGTTGTTGATTTCGTACATCTCTTCCAAGGTAGTGAACATCTCCCTTGCGGTATCCAACTTGGAGACAATCGGAACAACATGATTTTTGACGGAATCAACTAACACTTTCTTTGCCCTAGTATCTTTCTTCCTCCACTGCAACTTCTCTTCTTCCTCCTCAAGTTTGGGAACTTTTGATTTCACAAACTCAGCCAAATCATTCTCTTCCAATGTGAGCATGATCCTGAACCTCCATGATGTGTAGTTAGAAGCTCCTTCGAGTCTATCCTCGATTTTCAGACCATTCACCATCTTGAATTTTAAAACAAGAAGAAAGGATAACTGAAAAAGATTAAGGTAAGTGCTGCAAAATAAATCTAATCACGATCTTTTTCAAACCCGCTCTGATACCATGTTAGTGTTTTAATAGATCAGATAACACAACTGAAAGCACTCATAAGATTGCAACACATAAGACAACAAACACAACAAGATACCCTGGGAAAACCCTCCTCCTGAGGGAGAAAAAACCCAGCAATGATTCTCTTATATAATATAGGAATAAGAGCAGAAATCTGCTTACAACACAGGCCCAGTGATGGCCGAATTTGATACAATAACAGTCGCACCTCTGCTAAATGCAAAAGATACAAATGAATATGTTCTTCCTTGAAATCAGACTGCTGCTACAAGATGATGCTTTGCTGCTTAAGTGCGAACTGTTGTAGGAATGATGGATGAACTTGAATAATAAATGAACAAATGCGACCTTGTATATATACAAGATGAGGCACCTCCTCAATTAGGTCGGCTCTCTTAGAGAGAATAAAATAAATACAATAAATGCCAAAGGTCGGCCCTCATGAATTAAATCATGCACATATAAATTAAATAGCCGAAAGGCTATCATTTAATTTATGTCTATTCTCTAATTGTGTAAGCTGGAAGAAGCAGCCCGAAGCTGCTAATAACATCAACAAATATCATCTTGAAATTCAAAATTCGTCGAATTTAAAAAAAAAAATTGAAATTCATTCAAATTTGAAATGAATTCGTACGGTCGGATTTTTTTTAATTGAAAATCTCACAAAGCATTTTTTTTTTGGGTTTTTTTTGAAATAATGGCAGCCATCTCTGATGGCACATGATTTTTCTGCAACTGCGTTTCGTTTTTGGAACGTTTCTGGTTAAAGATGGACATTGCGAGGCCATGAACAAATATTGAAGTCAACAAAGAAACCGCTCGGCGTCGTCTCTCTGCAGTCTGCATTGTCTCAGGCCCTCAATCCAGATTACAATTACTTTGCGTTCAACAAAACCAACAAGATGAACCAAGCCTTGTCTTTGGAAGCTGTCGCTTGCAACTCGTCCTCATGGAAGCCACCGCTCGTATCTCACTTGTGGTTGTCGTATAAAATTAAAAACCATATTTTATGTTTGACATTATAAACAACCGCTTGTTTTTTAATTTTAAGGTTCAGTTTTTAGGCATTTATTATTTAGTAATATTTATTATTTACTATTTAGTATTAAGTTTACTTATTGTTTATTAATATTTAGTATTTATTATTTTATTATTTTATTTAGTGTTTAATATTTTATTCTTTTATTTAGTATTTAATATTTTATTATTTAGTATTTTATTTACTTATTAATTTTTACAGTTATGGTAAATTATATATTTACAATTTATTTATTAATATTTAGTATTTAATATTTTATTATTTTATTTAGTGTTTAATATTTTGTTATTTTATTTAGTATTTAATATTTTATTCTTTTGTGAATATATTAATTATATTTATAAAATTAAAAAAAAATTACATAAGACGAATTTAATTCAAATTTTTAACTTTTCAAATCTTTTCCTTGCTGAATTTCATTCGAATTTCAATGTTGTTGAACTCAAATTCGAATTCGAATGCGGTGACTTAGATTGTATCTCTAGGTGTCCACAGGTTTGTGGACTTTTGGAATTCATTGTAACAGAATGCCTTTCCATCCAAGTCCAACTTCTTGTTCTTGCTAGACTTTGGACTTTACCATACCAATATGCCTTTCTGCTCAATTTTGTTTCTCGTCTATTTCTATTTGAGTTTCAAACTTTTCCATCACAACATACCTTTCCACCAAACCTTGCTCTTGCCTTTCCTCTTATTGGAGTTTCAGGCTTCTTTCAATTGGAATCCTTCCATTGACTCACCAACTCCTAACTTGTGGCATGTGTCATGTGGTATTGCTGACCCTTGAATTCTGACATTCTTGTCTATTTAAATTGTTCTCATCATCTACCTGCTTATATGGCATAGAATCACTATTAATGTTAGATTTGATCGCACAACTTCTCCATAATGGTTTTGGTCCAGGAACATTGTTTAAACTATCACGTCCCCTCGCATAACACCAGTCAACCAAGGGTTGCGGCATTTGCAAAACCAAAGGAATAAATCACATTCACTATCCTAGCCAATTGCTTTAAAAGAATAATTAAAATTGATAATGTAAAAGACAATATTAACATATGCTAATTGTCTTTTAAAGATAATTGCTATCATTAAAGAGAATGACGGGGTGCCTCCAAGCAAAAAGACATGGTCAGAATAAAAGGATGCAGCCTTTCACATGCATAGATATAGATGAAAAAAACCATTCATGAAGGGAGGATGGAAGCAGAAAACAATAGAATAGACATCCGCCAAAGAGAAATATAAAGATAGCAATGAAATTATGAACAGCCACAGCTGGATATAATTACAGTAATCAATTATTTCTATAGCAATAGTCTGATATAGTTGCATTGATGAATTATTCCTTATAGCAGCAGTCAGATATAATTGCATTGATAAATTACAGCATTGATTGGTCAATCCTTCCTAGCTGCACATGGTACTGGATTCTTGTGATTCATAGACATCAGATCATACACACGCATTGATTCATTGACTTCACAGTTCCCAATCTGTCATGGGTGCATTGACTGACTTGCAACGATCTGGTTCTATATTGTAGTGCTGTTATCTCATCCACTATTAGTTTGCTACTGCATACATCAATCTGATTTGATAAGCATTAGTGTTTGTCATTTCTTAGGCATGGATTTAGATGTTGTCTTAAGTAGCCATAATATGGATAGTTACTGTTATACATTAATGCCTAAGGATAAATCTGAATGTTTGAATCTGTTTGAAGTCTCGCTTGGGGGAAGGGGCCAGAGAAAGCGGTGTGTGCCTAGAAACACCACTTAAGTTCTGCCCAATCCTAAGGAAAGGATGGGCCATGGAGGGGTGGAAATCCTACCTAAGTTCTGCCCAATCCTAAGGAAAGGATGGGCTAGGGAGGGGTGGAAATCCTGCATAAGTTCCACCCAATCTAAAGTAGAGGATGGGCCATGGAGGAGTGGAAGTGCCTAGGCTGCTTGTGAGCTCCGCCCGATTCCACCAGTGGTCAAAGTGTCTTCCAAGGTTGTGACATGGATGGGGAAAGCAGGTACAAGTCACCAACAGGGAGAGTTGTGGTATACAACCTCTTAGGCTTGGCATATGGCTTTGGGCAGACCCACCATGTTCACAATAGGTTGCACTATTGATAGTCCATAAATGTGTTGCCATGGATTAATGCTAACAAATGTATATATGCATGTTTGGGAATGTTGTTCATGGGTTGAATGTAGGTTTGCAATTCTGGATTACATCATCATCAGAGTTATTCATTGATAAGGTGAAAACCCTAACCCTAGTTTGTGGAAATTGTGATCCACAGGCGAGTTCTAGGGCAAACTAGAACAAGGGACATTACATAAATTTAAAAGGGTGTGGATTGACACGTAAGTGCGACTTGAAGGATGATAATGGTCATATTTAATTAATGCGGTGGTTGAGGTTTGGTTGCCACTTTAGAGGTTTTCATGTGCTCTTCACTTTGCACATGTAGATCGGAGGATGCCGTTAATGTTGATAACGTCAAGGGCTCACAACGAAAAATCTCTTTCCTAGTTTGTTTGAATATGCCAGAGTAGATATATTTCAATATTTTTCATTACTTTGGATTATTGAGCATTCTTCAAGTTGAAATCCTAGCCAATATTAGTGTTTTGAATAGTCATATTCGACGATGAAAATCCTTAGATTTGTAGATACCAGAGGGCATAAACCCTTTGGTCACCTAGGCACGAGGATGGAAACCCTTTTACTTAGTAGGATGATCACCATAGAGGTTGTGCACGATCTTCAAGGTTGTAGGTTTTTAGATGTATTGAGTAGCACAATATCCCAATTGTTGTGGGAGCGAGCATTGTACTCATAGCTTGTTATAGTTGCTACTGAAATGTTGTAATGGATTTTAGAATACTTGATGTAGTGAATACTCTATTATTTATCTTGCATCTTTGTGATTTTGATTTATAATCTAGGTTGTAATGTTATTGTGTAAATGTGATGGAAAATTTTGGGTTTGGCGTTAGATTTGGGTCAAATTATAAATCAGCTGCATTTGGTTACAAAATCTACTGTTGATGTGGGTTTGAGTATGATGTTTTATGTTTATGAATATGTAGGTGTTACAATGTCTTGCATGTATTTTTCTTTTTTCTTAATAAGAAAGATTTGGAGGTTTTTATTGTTAAGTTTCAACTCATGAGTCTTATGGGGTATTAATATTGCTATGTAAGCATTGACGAAATTTGAACCCTTGCTTGATTTCGTTAAACACTTGAATTTGAAGTTTAGCAATTAAAACCCTAAGTTTAGCTTTAATGTAATATGGGGTATTAATGAGTGCAAACCGGTGAAAAAATATGATCATAAGTTAGGGTTAGAAATAATTAAAATATGGAGTATCAATGAATGCAAATGAGTGAGGAAATCTAGGTTCTCATAAGTTAGGGTTAAAAATAATTAAAACCAAAAGTTTTTTTTTGTTTTAAATTAATCGTCAGGGTTATTACATCAATTAATGTATAAGCTATGGAAGAGAACTTAGGGCTTTGCTAGATTGGTAAAGTTTCTAAACTCCATTTAAATGATATTTCTTATAAACATTAGTTTATTTCCATCATATTTTGGCTCGAGTTAGTTCAATTTGTAGGAATAGGGTTAAAAGATTTGAACCTAGATTTTATTGGTTCTTATTTTAAATATTTACAGATTTTTTAAAATAATATTTGCTTAAATATCGAGCTTGAGATATTATAGTGATGTCAGAGCTTGTTTTCTTGCCAGCTCATGAATCATGGGGTCATTCTTCAAATTTATGTATGGTTGAACAAATTCTTTAGAGGCCAATAGTAATGAGAACAAATGCTCAATCAAAGAAGAAGAAAAAAATCGAGTGGTGAGAATGAAAATAGAGGACATAGAATTGTATAAACTTGAAGGTCCTGGAATCTTGGACAAGTATCAGAGGATGTTTGATCGTATCGAAGCTATACTCTTCCTTGATTGTCACTTGAACTTGCTTGAAGATAGGAATTCAAATAAGAGAGGCTTGTATAGTTATAGAAGAAGGTCGAAAAGAAAAATGTTCTTGTAGAAAGAACAGCCTTGAAACCAAAGCTTCAAGAAGCCATCACATGAACTACAACATTAGGGCAGCTAGTGTCTAGAAACAAATTCCATTGCAAGGCACCTCTTCCTAGGTGTAAAGAGAAGAAGAGCTCTCTTTTCACAAAAAGGGAGGATAGCAAAAATAAGCTTAGACAACAAAAACTTTGCTTCTTATGCAAAGCATCTTGGAATGCAAGCCACAAAAGTTGGAGCAAAGAAGAGGTAAAATTAGGTAAAGCACTAGAGAATATGAGGAAAACCTAGAAAGGAGAGTGATTGATACCTTTGAGTTGTAAGTTGGAGAGGTAAGTATTTATTTGACCATTAACAAGTGATTCACATCTTAAAATAATGAAATCAAGTGGAAAAAATATGGATTGGAAGAGTTTGAAAAGAAGTAGACCTTGGAGGAATCAACAATGTAGGTGGATGGTATGAAATTATTTGAAGTATTGTATATCTCTTAAAACAAGAGTGAGAAAAATCTCTTGAACCATAAAAATGAAGTGCTAATGTAACTAAAACATCCATGGAGGAAGGCCAACACTTTGAACCTTTTCGTGATTTCAGATTGGGAAGTTAAGTAGCTTATGTGGTGGAGCTTTATGAAAGTAGAAATAAACTTCAATATCTTTTCAGTTAACCTGCTTTTTGAAATGAACGTTGAGATGTTTCCTGATTTAATTACTATAGCTTGTGACAATATCAATCAATTGTTGCCCCATCCTCAATCATGGCTGAGCTATTATCATCATGTCAAGAATCACAAAGGAGATGAACGAGTTCAAATGCACGTTTTCATTAGAGTATGGAATCTAGGTAGTAAGCCAAGACACATGGAGAGCAATGTAGGAGCATCAATTGATGCTTTAATCAAACAACTACAAAGGGAGGATATTAAAAAACACATGCAAGTTAAGCTTGTTTATAGGTTTACTATCATTGTTGTTGATAATTTGCTCACACCATGCACTTGGAGAAGCAAACAACATAATTCAACCACATGAAAGTCTATGGGGAAAATTGACATGATTATACATGTTCAATGGCTGCATTCTATGAGTGGCTGTTTATAGAATGCTCGATCTAAAAGATAAAGTTTACATTTGAAGGAGAAGATATGTTGTTTGGAGGCACCTCTATTGGAACTTTTGAAGCAATCATTGATAAACAAAATTTTGGTAGAGGACAAGTTGCACATATAGCAAGAAGCATGGTGATGGGAGTCATGTATATTATCTCTTTTTATGGTAAGCATACCTTTACCACTCCTTATTCCTCGAAGACTTATTTTAATACAAGCTACCATCAAATCAAGGCTTGCAAGGAGTGTACACACAAGGCCCCTTCCAAATCCAAATATCTCATAGGTCACATTAAGTTCTTGATCAAGTTATATAATTTGAACAATGCACTAGTTGCTTTCCAATTTATGATGAAAAAGGTGGATGAGAAGAGGGTTCAAACTTTTCTTGTTTGGACATTTTTTATTACACTAACTTTGTCAAGAAGATTCTTTAGCCTATACAACGATAATAGAAAGTTCTTCAAGGGATTCTCTCATACAACACCACCCTTAACCAACATGAAAAAAAGAGGAGCTATTATGTGGATGAACATAATACAAGTAGCAATTGATCAACTTGGGAATGTAATTAGTTCATGCTTTATTCATATCAGGTTTCTTACATCTAGTTGTGGGGGAATGTGTTGTTTTCGAAGAGTGTTTTGAGGCCGTATTAATGGAAGAGGGTGGCACTCCATAAAAATTTAGGGCATGAAGTTCAAAAACCCAAAGGTGGGTTCCCCTATATGTGATGAGTTAGTGTTTGCTATCATCCATGTTTTTAGAAAATTCCGACATTCATTTACAGCGGATGTGTGGTAGAGGTAGATTATAATGAATTGGAGTTTTTCTTGAGTCAATTTGATTGAAAAGAAGAGTAGCATAAATGGGTAAGAAAAATCCATGTCTATGATTAAGATATAGAATACTTGAAGGAGAAAAATAATGTGTTTGTTGATGCCTACTCAACGCTGCCACTCCCTTGCTCTATTGATGGTGTGTCTAGTGGTTGGAAGACCCTACATCATAGGAGAATATGCCAAAAATACCTTGATTGCTAACATCTTAGATTGAAAGATAAAAGGATAACTAGCATATGCTAGTAGATGATCCTATTTGGTATATAAGGAAAAATTTCTCTTGAGTTCTAGGCCTTAAGATAAAACAAAATATTTTGGAATCTTTGCATGATATTCCCATTGTGAAATACTTTAGATCCTACAATAATCGCAGTGGTATAGGGAGAGATTATCATGGAGGGTTTGGGAATGAGGATCCCAAACACATCAAGGAAAATATTGTAAGAGTGGTATAGAATGCTCTGATACCATGTAAGAGATGAAGATTAGCTCTATACCCAAGACCACCTACAAAAACAAAGAAAACCTTTTGCAAGAGGATATGCAAGAATATGAGCTTGCTTGTTATTAAGACCTATCAAAATGATGATGAGGTATGAAGTATGTTACATATGAGTACAATGACCTTCCTTAAATAGGCAAGGTGAGGGAAAGAAAGCAACATCAAGGTGCAAGTGTCTGGTTCAAATCACCAGAAGCGTGAAATGCATTGCAAACAATTCTAATGTTGAAGACTGAAAGTGAATGCTGAGTAGTGTGAAGACTGGCACGTGGGCATTGAAACTCCCTAGCAAGGGCAATTTGAGGATTCCGATTGAGGGGTGCACACATACAAGCATGTAGGTTTTTATTTTTTTGTTTATTTTAATTTTAATTTTGATATCATATTCGGCCCTATGCCCTCTGCTTTGCTCCAGCCTCCCGTAAATTGGTAGAGATGTATGCAAAATGTGGAAGCAGTGGCAAGGCATGCGAGCTTCTTGACTGAATGCCTCAAAGAGATGTCATCTCATGGAATGCAATGACATAGGCTCTGTAGAAGCCTGTGTCACGCGCCTTGCCACTGCTTCCACGTTTTGCATACATCTCTACCAGAGGGTTTAGGGCACTAAACAAAATTTAAATGTTTTACTTTTAAACTTTTATTATTATTATTCTTTTTGATTTTCAACCTATGCTTTCATCTTATCAGTTATGCTTAATTTTATAATTGCATTTGTATGAAAGTTTGAAACTTAAAAAGTTTCTAAAGCCTTTTCAGAATTTCTGTCATTATGATTTCGGAATTTTTAATATTTCAATCCATTTTGTGCATATTCTGCAATATTGCAATCCATGAGACCACATTTCTAAGTTTTAAAGTTTACTGTTTTTTCATATTTCGCAATAAATTATAAATCTAATAATCTGAATGATATTGCATAAGTCTGATTTTTTTTTTTCACATAGTAGGCCTGATATTGTTTTTAAGTCGCTTTTTGCAGCGTCATTATCATAATGAGTTCAATCAATAGAAGTGACAATGAGATTGAGGGTAAAGAAGTGAAAATGAATCATCTGATGATCCAAATTTTCAAATAGAAGGGGGTGAACATGACTCAAATACTCAGTCTCAAATTGACATAGGTTCTATTGGGAGTATAAATGATAGCTGCCCTTCACGAACCCTTCAAAAATATGCCAAGGGCCCCTTTGATCCAAAATCAACATTAAAACAATTTGCATCTAAGATAGCAGCAAAGCTTGGGACAAGTGGGGGCACTAGAAGTGGAAATGGTACATTTGTAATCTTGATTGGTTTGGGAGTATTACTAGAACTAATGCTCACTTTCTTCTTATTTGAGGCAAAGGTGTAGAACTAATGCCCACAAGGCTGAAAATTTAATATTATGAGGTTGTAATGAGGAAGAGGCACCTACGATTGCTACATTGCCACAAAGGAGTAGGGGTGATAAAATTTCAGTAGTTTCTACTTCTACTTTGCAGAGTCTAAGGTCACCAAATCCATCTAGTTCAAGTGCAGCAGAGCCTAAGGGGAAACTTAAGATGGCATCTTCAAGTTCACAACCATTGGCAGATTTATTCAATGTATAAGCAAAGGATGAGGCAGATGATGCTATTGGAAAATTCTTCTTTGCCAATGGCATTCTATTCCATGCGGCTCGCTCTCCTTATTATAAGGAAGATGTGTAAAAGATAATAAGGGCAGGACCATCATATGTGCCACCAGGGGAGACTTAATTGAGGACAACAATCTTGGATTATAACTATTCCAATATTAATATTTTGATGGAGAAGATGAAGAGAACCTGGGTCACAAGTGGATGCAACATAGTCATGGATGGGTGGACAGACATTAGGCATCGTCCACTCATCAATATCATGGTTACATTTACAATGGGCCCTTATTTCCTTAGGGCTATTGATTGTTTAGGGCATAGCAAGGATGCTCATTATCAGTTCTAGATCCTCAAGGATTCTATAGAGGAGGTTCGACCACACAATGTGGTGCAGGTAGTTATAGATGCGACGCATGTGTGCAGAGCTATAGGGAAGTTGATTGAGGAAGTCGATAGACACATTTGGTGGACTCCTTCTTGTGTGCATGCCATGAATAATGCACTTAAGGACATGGGTAAAATCAGCCAGATCAAATCAATTGTGAGTGATGCTAGATATGTGTAGATGTTTATCTGCAACCACCATATTTCACATGCACTTTTTAGGACCTTCTCCAAGAAGGATTTCCTGAAACGTGTAGAGACTTGGTATGCATCATACTTTATTCTCTTGGAGAGGATGCTTGAGTTGCAAGAGGCATTGCAACTAATGGTAATGATAGCAAAATGGAATTGATGGCCTGAGTCGAAGACACAACAGGGGTTGAGGGTTAAGGAGGTGGTGAAGAATGATGTCTTTTGGGTTGATGCCAAATATATTGTCTCCATCATTGATCCAATCTTTACAGTTATTAGATTTGGGGATTCTAATGCACCTCCCCTTGGAGAGGTATATTAGTGCATTGATTTCGTGCTTGATAAAATGAAGGCTATTGTGCAAGAGAAGGACCCCACAATGCAATTCTACACTGACCATATTCATCCAATCATTTAGCGTAGATGGGAGAAGCTCAACACTCCCTTACACATGGCGTCTTATGCGTTGAACCCGAAGTGGTATGTGCCACATCACGACAAAATGACACCTATAGAGGATGTGAGGTGAAGGAAGGGTTCATGAAGGCCATTGGCGAAATGTATGATCATATAGAGGCTAGCTTGCTTCGTATTGAGTGGACAAAATTTGCCACTCTTTGGGGATATTCAGAGGCGACCAAGATAGATTTGGAGACTATGTCAAAGGAGGACCCCAAGTTGTGGTGGACTATGCATGGGCCTAGATCTTTGATTACTACTCTAGCCATTCGTTTTCTGTCCCAGGTTTCTAGTTCTTCTGCTGTTGAGAGGAATTAGTCTACTTATAGCTTCATCCACTCCATTAAGAGGAACATGCTTACTTCTAGGAGGATAGAGAAGCTTGTGGCTGTACATAGTGCCTTGCATCTTTTTGACTGCAACACAATTACATACAAGGAGACTCCAACAACCAGATGGGATGTAGAGCTAGAAGAGCCAACACATATAGATGATGATCCTACACAAACATGGCTGGTTGGTATTAGTTTAGATGAGCTTGAGCATGTGGGGTCCAACAGTTCTAGTGATGAGGAGATTGACATGGAGCTTGGAGATGATTAGATCATTAGAGGCATGAGGACATTAGCCTAGAGCCATTTACTATTTACTATTTATGATTTTATTTTTGAAGTTTTAACTTTGAACATTGTTGATACTTGATTGTAATTATGATTCATGAATCATGACTATAAAATTCAAATTATGAAACATCTAGTTCTCATTCCAATGTCTATATTTTGATTTTCAATGTTCAGTGGTTCACTAGTTCAATGAAATCATTGCAATGTGTTTAAACATTTAAGTTTTAAGTTTTGCTTTTAAGTTTTAACTTTACTTATTCCTTAGGCTTCTATAGTTATATTGTTATACATCTTTTTATAACTAATTTTTTAAGTACTATATGTATTTCAGCATTGACCCCCCATCGTCGTCTCCCCGCCACCCCCAAACTTAGCCCCCCCGTCTCTTGTCCCTGAAACGTGTCCCCTCGTCGCTGTCCTCGAAACTTCGTGGAACTTTGTTTCATAATTCAATATTTTTCTTGTATCTCTCTTTTAATCAAGGAATGCCAATTTTTCCTTGTTTTGTTTTTCTTGCAATCTACTTGGAAATTGCAGGGAAACCTGGGGACGCGTCCCCCCAAAAAATGCCCCGTACCCGTTCCTGGGATGTTTCCTGGTACTGGGGGACAGCAGGGGACCATCCCTCTTTTTGCAAAAATCCCAGGAAACGTCCCGAGGATGGGGGGATGGGGTTGACCAAAAGAGGGACGGTTGACCAGTCTCGGGGACGCCTGAGCCGTCCCCCAACCGTCCCCCACATCAAAGCATTTTTTAAATTTTATATATATATATATAATAGTTTTCAGTTTTTTGGTTTTTGAGTTGTTCGTTTAAATTATTTTCATATATCTTTCACAATATTTGGAACACTCAAAAGAAAAATATTTGATGCTCTATTAGAGATATATAAAAATAACAAAAAGTTATTCCAAAAGTGTGTAAACTTGAATTTATTTGCTTGCTGTTCACTAACAGGTTTTAGAGACAAAGACTTAGGATTTTGACCTTTTTAAACAGTTCTTCACAATTGGAAATAGGTTGAATATTAAGGCAATTTGAAGTCCAAAACTCCTTGAGTGCAACAATTTGTGAGCTGGAAATAACCTTATGTAATTTGATATAAGTTTATAAAGTATAACTTGGAGGTTGTATTATGATTCATGTATGTTAATTCTGAATTTTCAATGTGTATTGAGTATTGACAAGGAATATTGAACACAAATGTTATATGTCAAGGTTCTATAACGTATATCATGTATGCTTTATCCATGTTTTCATATGAATATTTTAAATTTTCCCTATATTTTATATAGCCATCCCTTGCCGTCCCTAATTTTGGCCTCAAAAATCGGAAACTTGGGGACTCGTCCCGCCGTCCCCTGCCTTCCCCATCCCGGAAACTTGGGGTAGCCTTGGGAAATTGTTATAATGCGAGCACCATAGCAGCAAAAATAATTCTTGAGATTAAGTTGAAAAGCCAAAAGAACTATTTTTATAATTAATCAAGAAAATAGAGAATTAAGAATGTTCTAAAATTGATTAAAATATAGAAAAATTCTGAATTAAATATCACGCCAAATTGGGATTAAGTTACAATTTTGCAGATAAAATCTTATTTAATTGTGATTTTGTAGATAAAATATTTTTCTTGGTGCCTTGGGCTTTGTGCCCAAGCATATATTAAAAAATTAGTGATTGGATCACTGAACCTATTGAGTGCATAATGCTTTGGAATAATCATTTCTTTTTGCAAAATTTAGCTACATTGGTTGACATTGAAAAGAAAGTACCCTTTTTGGAAACATGCCCATTGGGGTGCTAAGGAAGGGGAGCTAGTTTGCACTTATTGCGAAGCTAAACTTAATGGAGGCAACATCGTCCATCATCACCTCATTGAGATATTTAAAAGTGGGAATCTTGGCCCAAGCTTGATCCTAACTAGAGCATCAATTACAATACAATTTAGTAGCCAATGCCTGCCTCGTAAGAGAAGCCTACCTCAAACCAAGATCACCCTCTTGATTCGGTCTACAAATAGTCTCCCACTTCACCAGATTCTACTTAGTGGATTCAAGGTTACTTGCCCACAAAAATTTTCTAGACAAGGCGTCCAACTCCCTCACAAAGCTTGCAGGGGCTAAATGAACCATACAACGATAAATTGGAAGAGCTTGCACCATCGTTTTCAACAACACTCGACCAACAAAAGAAAGCCACTTGAGAGTTCAATGATTGAATTTACTATAGAACTTATCAAGAACAACCTGCCAGGACCCTCTAGGAAGGGGGCCCATTGAAAGGGGAATACCGAGATAGACAAAGGGCAACACCCCAATTTGGAATTTGAGGATCCGAGCAATTTTGGATTGAATCCTAGGAGTGTTGAAGAAGAAAATGAAGGACTTAGCTTCATTAATCCTTTGCCTTGAAGCTGTGAGGTAAGACTCATCTCAGATTAGCAGCTTCACTGATTTTTGCAACCCCAAGCAACACCGTGTCATCCACAAATTGAAGGTGAGATTGGACAACCAAATTATCCCCCCACTTCCAACCATGAATCAACTCGTATCTAACTTGAGATTTTAAAAGTCTCCCTAGGCCTTCAGCCATTAGAATAAATAAATAAGGCAACAAAGGATCCCCCTAATGAAGACTTGACGAAGTGCCGAATAGACCTGAAGGCTCATTGTTAATCAACACAAAGTAAGAAGCCGAAGTAACACGACTCATTACCCAATCGACCCAGTTAGAACCAAACCCAAAAGCCAAGAGAACTTTTTGAAGAAAGGACCATTTAACCCGATCATAAGCTTTGGCCATGTCCAATTCTGAGGAACATAGCCTTTTGCTTGGATTTCTCCATGGAATGAATGGCCTCGGCAACAATAATCACCCCATCAGGAATTTGCTTGCCAAGAAATAAACCACCTTGGTCTTCAAAAATGACTCTGTTAAGCCATGGTTTAAGTCTCAACAATTAGCTTAGTGATGATTTTGTACACCACGTTCCATAGGGCAATAGGCCAAAACATATCCAAAGAGTTAGCCCCCTCTTTCTTGGGGATGAGCATAAGAAACATGGAGTTCATAGATCTTAGCATATGTTTATTTCTTACAACTCCTGAACTACATCTAGTAAGTCGTACTTGATAATCCCCCAAAACTCTTGATATAATTCAATAAGAAAACCATCAAAACTTGGGGCTTTCCCTTTTTTATCTGGGACACCACCTTCTCAACCTCCTACAAAGTTATGGGACTAATAAGCATTTCATTCATTGCAGTAGGAATGCTTGAAGGAATGCAATCTAGAATCAAGTTCTCTTCCACCGTTGCAACAAGAGAGTCATCCTTAAATAGAGTGGAGAAATATTGGATAGCCTTATTGGAGATATCTTTGAAAGAAGACCAATGAACACCCTAAGAATTCACCAGCGAAGAGAAAGTTCGTGTTTCTATCTCCCTCTTGTAGCCAATCAATATGTGACTTTTGCTTCCAAAATTTTTCCTCACGTAGTTCCGATTCGGCAAGCTCCTTCACAACTTTTGTCTCTTGTTTAAGAGATGCCTTAGAAAAGCCCTGGTCTCTATTTTGGTTGGTGATGCTCTCAACTCTATTTTGGGCTGCCGATTTAGCCAAAAAAGATTTCGAAGAGGCCACCTGTTTCACTTATTTAGCTGATACTTCACATGTTGCAGCCTTTTGACAAAGGAGTACATAGTAGTTCCATGGCTAGGCATACCTTGATTCCATCACTCAGTCATAAAATCCTGCAAAGAAGGTTCATAGAGCCACATCATTTGGAATTTAAAAGAGGGATTCTTAGACATGCCAACCCTCGCTACTGAGAGAATGATAGGCCAATGGGCCAAACCCCTCCAACCCAAAATTTCAGACTTGGTAATCCACTTATAGCCAAACCAATAACTCGAGATTAGGAACTTGTTCAATCTTTCAAAAATAGAATTGTCACCCCACCTCTTATTGCTCCAGGTAAAAACACCATTCCTTGGTTTAATATCGATCAAGTTTACGGAAATAATATTATCCTTAAACAAAGTAGACGAAGCATCCAATCTACCAACACCCCCTCTTTTTTCCTCCATGCAAGTAATATCATTGAAGTCACTTGCCATGACCCAAGGAAAATGAGGAGCTAAGGACCACACAAAGTGGATGTGAGCCCAAAGGTGAACTTTACTTGCATAATTAGTTGGGGCATACACATTGGTGAAGAGGATGACTTCACCAAACTCAACGTTGGAAGCAACCAATGACATCAAATGCCTACTCGAAATCCATCACAAAGGGCTAATTTTACAAGGATCCCACAAGCAAGCAATCCCACCAGCACTACCCTTAGCACCAATGAATTGACATTTCCCTCTCCACCACAAATTAGTAGCAATATTGATCATTCCTTGAGATACCTAATTAGACTCTTGAATAAACAAAAAAATAGGAGAATGTTCTGTGATCAAGTCACAAACAACCTTTTGTCTGGGAATGTTGTTCAAACCTCTCACTTTCCATGATAGTACAATCATTTCTGTGGGTTAGAGAAATGGGAATCAATAGTCTTAACAAATCCCGATTCCACTAAATTTTCCCCCATTATCTTTATCTTATCTTGGTCTTTTCATCCAATTTTATAGGTCTTATCCATACCTCCCTTTTTAATAGATTTCTGTTGCAGTCCTAATAGGGGCGGAACCTTGTTGCCTTTGCTAGGAACCAAAGAATCCACTTTTGATGGCTGCAAATTAGGAATTGCCCCCATATTACCAACCCCCTCAGGACCTTCGAGCTGATCCGCTACATTAAGATTTGTATGTCCTTGATTTGTGTCCATCTGTGAAGCATTAAGAGCACCAAGCAGCCTATCTAGATTGACTGCTTCCTTGGGCATGGGCTGCTCTTCATGAGCAAGACCTTCCCCACTGAGAAACATATTGCAATCCGCCACTTGTTTATCCAAAGCCTCTAGAGCCTCAAACCTATTGAAGGTATCCCCACCTTGTCTATCCTTAAGGGTCCTTTTCAACCATCTGCCTTTATTGCATGATTTCATAGGAGCAAAACCCTCCCTATTCGGACCGCCATCAGCCATAGGGGCCTTCCCCTTATCTGTGTTGTGCCTCGAACTAGAAGGAGCATTGGTTGACATCCCATTGGAAGACTACTTGATTGAGGAAATTTTTGTACATTTCTGCTGCAAATGACCATACTTGTGGCAAACATGACATCGAAAAGGGAGGGCCTCATAATCTAGTTGTTGAATCCATGAGATAGACCCTAGACAAGTTTTTGGAGAATCCGGAATAGGGTTATTCAAATCAATCTCAACACAAATGTGAGCACAAGAGATTACCTTTTTATCCAAAGTCTATTGTGACAGGCCGATCGGCTTACCCAACAAAAGAGCAATCATGTTCAAGCTATCATTAGTCCAAAATTCCAAAGGGAGCCACGAGAGGTGCACCCAAATCGGAACCCTTGAACGCAACTCCTTAGATGGATTAAATCCAATGTGCTAAGGCTTAATGAAGAGGCCAACCTAGTTATAGAAATAAGGATCCCCTTTTGAGGCCTTATTATGATTTGTTAGGCACAAGAACACCAACACAAAATAGTTGTTAGCAGGGAATAGAACCTCCATGTCACCTTCCAGATTCCAAACCCTACGAGTCCACGATTCTAGGAAAGGGAGAGAAACCCGAATGCCCATGAATTTACATATCAAAGCATGGTTTGATAGGTAGCTAACATCTCCAACCACTGATTTGGGATATATGACTAATACAGGATGAACTTTACTTCTTTCAAGGCATTTGTTAACTTTGGGAATCCAGGGACCACCATTAAGCGCCGACTCCACCACTTGTATGGCACTATTCAAAAAGTTACATGCATTGGAATGCTTATCTTGAGGCTGAGAAAACCTAGAAATCGCATCACGTAAAGAACCAATATCAACAACCCCTATGCCATTCACCATAGCTACACCACACAAAATGGAACAAAGTACCCCAAAAAAGAAAACGAGAGGGGCTCCTCACAACACCCGAATGCAAAGACCAACCATGGCAAAATCTAAACAAAACCCCACCTGAATGCAAACCACCCCCCACGTAGCTTACACCCCACACAACCTCCACACAACAAATGTTGACACCCGCAACCCCGAATACTATGCATGCAAAGGAAAGGTAGACCATGCAAGCCACAACCTGCTACTAGCCGCGAACCTAGGCCACACGCAACACCCAAAATTTCATTGCCGACTCCCCCTAGACAACCAAGTTCAAAATATAGATATTGATTTATTTGTCTCTTGATTTTGATTTTGATTTTTAATGTAACATAGTTGTGGCTTCTATAGGGTCCTACAAAGTATAACCCATTACATAAGGGCTAAAAGTTGAAAATATTTGCATACATGTCATTAGGGTACCAAAAAAAGACTTGGAAAAAGATTGGAAAAACAAAAAGGATGACTATGCCTCATTCTAGCTATATAGGAGTTGGAGTAGCAACAACCTTTACAACTTTCTTCACAATCTTCAAATCCAACAAAATGCTTTTGTACCACCCTCACAACACTTTCTTTCAAGATTGAGGGAAGCTTAAGTAGGCTAGAAATTGCCAAATCTTCTCCTTAGAATGACACAAAGGTTATCTATATATACAATAAGGTCAAGACAAAAAGTATTTCCATCTTCAAGACTGAAGTGAGACAACCCAATATAAACACCAGGGCGTACATATTGAGAATCAAAAGATAGGCCTTCTAGGCTAGGCAATGAAAAATCTTGCTCCATAGTATTATTCATGCATAAAATTTTTGTTGTAGGGGATACTACATGGAGAATTCACTCACAAATTGTAGTGTTTGAAACCCTTTCCTCTAATTTCAATGCAAATTCAGCAACCCTCAAGACCAAGCACCTCTTTCATAAATGCCAAAATGAGAATCTAAAATATTGTAGGTACGTTTTATGCGCTAGTTTGGGAACCACCCTCTTATAAATTGCATCACAAAATTTTGAACCTCTTGGCATGGCATAGAAAGGCTCAAAGCCTCCTAAAACAGTCCTTGCAGCTAGAGAGCACAACTCTAGACCATGCAAGAATTACCAAAACTCCCATTTAAAGGATTGATCACACATATCCCATGCTCAAGCATTAACCTCCTAAATGTATAATTTATATCGTGCTATGCCATTTGAGAGGTACAAATAAGCAACGACAAATACAATTTGGCCAAAGCAATAATCAATATCAATTATTTGACATGAAGTGAAAATTTTTAGGTGGCAAACTAAGACATTATATATCAAGTTTAATGATGGCATTGATACTCCATTTGAGATACTGATGCTTGTTTTAGTGGAAAAAGGAAATTGGGAAACACCCATGCTAGCCAAATAATCACAACACCATTATTCACATAATAGCAGTGCTTAAACGATATCTCTTTGAAGCTGATGTTTGTATGCTTTACATAAGCAATTATATTCTGGAGCTTCCTATCTTACAAACAACATTTTATATAACCATCGTCAATCACTTGTGACCCCTTCCACTTCTAGTTATTGGCATTTGATTGAAATTCCAAGTTTTAGGCATTCTAAGAATGCTAATACTTCTATTTCATAAGTTTTTGATCTCAAGAAGAAAATCCTCCCTTAGCAAAGGATCCCGGTTGGGTTTGGAGTACTATCCTTGTTCTACCAAGGCATGGATTAGCTTTCACAACAGCATCAAAAGTGAGCTTTAAGAACCCAACCTTAGGCAGTTTTCAATATTTTCTTGATGATTGGCTTTTGAGGTGAAGCCATTGTAGATTTAAAGGCCCTAGGTTGAGTGATGTAGAGTCCTCCCTAGTGTAGTGTATGACTCCATTTTAAACCTTTTGTTTTTCATGTTAAGGAAATTCTAATTTGTCGTTTTTGTAGAAAAAAAACACTTATTGATAGTCATATACTTAAATTTTTTGTTTCTTTTTACTCAAATTCACATTTGTATTCATTTGTTCAATGTATGCTTGTGTATATGAACAAGGTATTATGTAATTAATTAGTTTTTATGTCTTTAAAGTTGATTAATGGAAGAGAGCATAGAAAAACATGTGCTTCCTTAAAAAATCTCCATGTATAATGGGTTATTTTTTAATTACCAAGTTTGTACTAGGTTTTTTATGTTGAGTTCGAGTTTGAGTTCAAGTCCAAAATCAGCCCGCCAAGTCTATGCTGAGTTCGAGTCTAGCAACTATTATTAAGATAACTCACCTATTTATAGTAGGGTGGTTTAAATGGTCCCAAAATGTTTGTACTTGTATTAGGGGCATACTTTTTTACCTAGTTGGTTAACTGATCTGTTGGCAAGAATTGTATTTTTTTCCATTGGCTGCTGCATTTTTTTGAGCTGTAGCTTGTAATCCAACATGTCCTTCAAATTAATTACTACTTCCATCAAACATTTTCCTAGAATTTAGTTTCAATACATGCAATAAATTAACCCTAAAATAAATTAGAATGACATTACTTTCATTATAAACAGTTTTAGTTGTACTTTAGACATACTATTGGAAATTTACCAATGCTATGTTAACTTCAATGTCTTCATACAACTAATGTAACACAGTGACCTTAAATAGGAGTGCATTTGGAAATTCATCATTTAATCTAGTCACAGGTTCCCTTAATTTCATTCTTGAATTTTGAGTGGCTATAACATTCATCTTCACTAGTCTTAGCACAATCGAGAATTTAAACTCATGAAGCAATATAAGCCACTTGAAAGTTCTTTCTTATTATTGTCTTATTGATTAAAAATAAGAAGGATTGAGGGTTGACATAAGGGCTAAAGATTGGCCAATTATCTCAAAAGTTTCCCTTTCTTTGGTAGTATAATTTGTTTTGTCAATACCCAACTTGTAAAATTAACTTGATGATCCAGCATATGAATACTAGTTCGAGTTAGAGCACACCCAATGGCTCGGGCACATGAACAAGAAGGGGCTTGAAATCTTGCTCAAAAGGGATCATCTTTCGGGTTTAAAATCTGTGGATTTGGACCTATGTGAGCATTGTCTATATGGCAAACAAAGGTGGATCAGCTTCTTGAAGATTGGACATGACAAAAAGACGAGGCCTTTGGAGCTTGTGCACTTTGACGTGTTCGGTCCCACAGAGGTAACTTTGTATGGAGGAGCTAATTATTTTGTTACATTTATTGATGATTGCACACGAAAGGTATGGATTTACATGCTCAATAGGAAATCAAAAGTTTTTACCAAATTCAAGATTTTTAAAGCTATTGTTGAAAATCAAGCGGGGAACAAGATTGAATGTTTAAAATAGATAATAGGGCCGAGTTTTGTTCTTCGGAGTTTGATGGCTTTTGTGCAGATAATGGTATTCAATGCATTTAAGTTGTACTATTCACGCCTCGAGAAAATGGCGTAGTTGAGAGGTTGAATCGCACAATTCTTGAGAGAGCTCAGAGCATGCTCTCTAATGGAAGTTTAAGCAAAGAGTTTTAGGCAAAGGCAGTTAACATAATAGTATATCTGATTAATTGCAACCCCTCTTCCATATTGGACTTTGATTCTTCGGAGGAAAGATTGATTGGAGGGCGAATTTCGTATAAACATTTGAGGGTGTTTGGCTGTGAAGTGTTCGTTCATGTTCTGAAAGAGAAGCGAACGAAGCTAGACTTTAAATTTGAGCGGTGCATATTTGTCGGGTATGGTGAAGATCAATATGGTTTCAGGTTATGGAATCCAGTGACAAATAAGTTGGTTTGTAGTTGAGATGTTGTTCTCAATGAAAAAACGTTCTCAAGCTTGCACAAACAGAGGTCATCAATGAATGAATATATTCCCGTGAATGAAGCTGTGGGTGGTTGTGATTCAGAGTCTTCAAGTTTATTGCAGCCGGCTTTGGTTCCTCATACTTCACCGCAGGCAGGTTTAATTCCTATGCCCAATTCATATGTATGCCCCCCTCTTTTAGACAAAATCCAGTCAACATTGAACTCCCCTGCCTCTCACAATGCTCATTTAGACTCAGGTATGCAACAAGACAATTCATCACTGCCTTTTAGTTTGTCATCACAACAAATTAATCTGCCTCTGTCCTTGCGCGAATCTTCTCTATCCTCGTGTGAGCCAATTCTAAAGTCCTTTGTTGATGAATTGTGCTCGCGCCTTGTCTTTTCTCCCATGCAAGGTTTTTGTTCCCTCTACATTGCATAAGATTCCTATGCCAAGACCTGAGGGAAATTCAAGGTTTTTGTTTGAAAATTTAGACTCCACGCGTGAGGTTTTTGGTTTGCAGCCACATCAGAGTCTTGTGCCACTTCTTGAGCTTTCATCCTCTCAAGCTATGCCTCCTGTGTTTCCCTCATTGCAAGTCTCTTTGGACCATTCATTGTCCGCGCAGCCTGTATTGTCTCTTCCTGCCCATGATGGAAGTGTTGTGAGCTTATGGCATGATAAAATCCCAACACACAAAGTGCATATGCTAGCGAGTGAGGTGCGTTTGGAACCATTAGTGGAATATTCCACTCCTACACAACCTCTTACAATGTCAACACAACCACAAGTAAATTCAAATGTGCAAAATTTTCAAACAACAAATCCCACACAAATCAAACTTAGGCACTTTGCAGACATTTACTCCTGCGAGTGAGTTTGCTGACTATGAAACTTTTATTCAACCACCTTCTAACAGTGATTCTCAGATGCAACTATTACACAGGAATAATGTTGGAGATAATTTGCCAGAATATGGTAATCTGCAAGAAGTAATTCCTCAAGTGCGAAGGTTTACTCGAGTGTGTCGACCTCTTGCAAAGTTTGACGATTATCAGTTATTGATTTTTGATCAGTTACAACTTGCAACTTTTAAAGATGCTTGCAAAGATGTTAATCGGGAGAAGTGGTTGGATGCTATGCAAGAGGAAATGTATTTGTTGATGGCCAATCATACTTGGGACTTGGTGAAGCTTCCACCCAATTGGAGAGCTTTGAAAAATCGATGGGTATACAGATTGAAAGAGGAAGGACGCAGGAAACGATATCGAACACTATTGGTTCTCAAGGGGTATGATCAGCAAAAAGGTATTGATTTTTAATGAGATCTCTCTAGTTGTCAAGATGACTACCATTAGAGCATTTTTGGGTTTGCCAACGGTATACAATCTTGAGTTGGAGCAACTTGATGTAAAGACAACATTTTTACACGGTGACATTGTAGAGAAGGGGGATTCACTACTCATGAGTTCTCTTCATTTAAAGATCCTAATGGGGCGAGCTACCCTAAACTACCTCAAGGAACAGTTCGAGAGTTCTAGAATCAAGAAGAGCAGGTCACATAGATTTTTTGGACAATTTGATAAGCTCTCAGCCAAAGGACATTAGTGCGGGATATGAACGATAGCACGATGCGCTAGCGTCCCAGAGGCGGACTGGTGTCTCGGACGGATCAGAAAGCGAGAATTTCACAAAATATAGCTAAATGGCTGCTAACAAACATATTACTAAGAACTTACGAAATGCGATAAAGTAACAGAATATAATAGGACTAAAATAAAGTGAAGTAGAAATTATAAAGATAAAGAGAACCACACAAGTGATGAAGCCTCCAGCACGTGAATGTCTTCAATAGCTACATGTGTAATATCTGGAGAAAGTGTTGGGGCTGTATAGGGGTTTGCCTAAGTCAAACCCCCGTTTTGGTATTCCCACCTCCACAGACAACCAGATAGAAAGAGAGAGTGTAACCGAAATGGACAAAGAAAAACTCACTTTAGGAGTAGAACCCCCACCACCAAGTATGAGTGATAAAAGCAATCCCCGCTCGAGGAGGAGAACTCGTATCACAAAATGTAGGTGATAAAAGCAATCCTCGCTCGAGGAGGAGAACACGTATCACGAAGAAGAGATGCAAAGATAGGGGATATGGAATCCCAAGATGCTTACAAGCATGAGATAAGGGAGATGGAGCCGCCAAAGCCAAGAGTGTTGCAAGGAGTGTTGAAAAAGCTTGAGAGTGCTGTTGTAACAAGCTATATGGAGTTGTGCAAACAAGTGAGAAAGAAGAGGAGAGTGCAAGATAGAACCCAAGGAGAGACAAATGGATTGAGAGAATCCATTAAAAAGAGAAAATAAGAGGGAAAAAAAGCTTCCCGAGACATTTTAGGGTGTCTTGAGCCGTTACCACCGACAAAAGAGGCTGACAAGTGGCAAACATGCATGAAAACAATTGTTTGAACGTTGAAATGTCACAGGATGCTAGCGTGCTGCACAAACGTCCGTGCTTCGAGCTAGTGTCTGAACACGTCAAGCTATAAAATGACACGAACATGAAAAGCATAAGGTTTGAAGCAAAGCGGATGCACAGGGGTAGCTGCTGAAAAGGGGTGCTAGAGCATCCTAAGAAGGGAAAAAGGTTGATGTAGGGGCTAAAATGAGCCTACACAAATGCTAAGGGAGTGGACATTGAAGCGAATATGCAAATGCATGTGAAATTGCAAGGGGTGCAATTTTATGACATTACAAACATAAATAAGGAGTTATATATGCATCAACCATAAGGTTTTGAGCAAAAAGTTAAAGAGGATTTATATTGCCGGTTGAGGAGTTTGTATGGGCTCAAGCAAGCCCCGTGGTTGTGGTACTTGAAGTCTGATTCGTTCATGGCTAGCAACACTTCAGACAATGCGAATCTGATCAGTGTGTGTATTTTAAGTTTTTGGATAATGGTGAGTTTGTTTTATTGCTGCCCTATGTTGATGACATGCTTGTTACCAGTTCTAGTATGAGAGATGTTTGTGATTTGAAACAACATTTAGCTCAAAAGTTTGCAATGAAAGACTTTGGGGCAGCAAAGAGGATACTTGGCATGACTATAATCTGGGACAAACGCAAGAGGGAAATCAGATTGTCACAAGAAAAGTACATTGACAAGGTGTTGGACAGATTTAATATGAAGGATGCTAAACCTTTGAGTAATCCTTTTGTTGATCACTTTCGTTTGTCATCCGAAATGTGCCCCAATACACCTCAGGATCAGGAAAACATGAAAGGTATTCCCTATTCTTCAGTAGTTGGGAGTGTCATGTATGCGATGCTGTGCACTCGTCCAGACATTGCCCATGCAGTGGGAGTAGTGAGCAGATTTATGAGCAATCCGGGCAAGACTTATTGGAAGTAGTGAAGTGGATACTAAGATATTTAAAAGGCACTTTGTTTGCTTGCGACATTGGATACTAAGAAAAGTACATTGACAAGGTGTTGGACAGATTTAATATGAAGGGTGCTAAACCTTTGAGTAATCCTTTTGCTGATCACTTTCGTTTGTCATCCGAAATGTGCCCCAATACACCTCAGGATCAGGAAAACATGAAAGGTATTCCCTATTCTTCAGTAGTTGGAAGTGTCATGTATGCGATGCTGTGCACTCGTCCAGACATTGCCCATGCAGTGGGAGTAGTGAGCAGATTTATGAGCAATCCGGGCAAGACTTATTGGGAAGTAGTGAAGTGGATACTAAGATATTTAAAAGGCACTTTGTTTGCTTGCGACATTGTTCACTTAGTATATGTTCTTGAATCGTACTTGTTATAGCAAAACATTGAGCTGTTTGCTTGTGTTCTTGTTGTTCATGTAGGTGTCTTCAATATTTGTTAAGTGTATTTGGTTGATTGCATGTTGTGTGATTGTCCTCTTTCATGCAATTTGCTGTCCCAAAGTGTAATCTTTGATTGAAGTTGAGAAAATAAATTAGGAGAGCCAAGTGCCTTTGATCCAAAATTCACAAGATCTTTCATGTTTGTTGTTTTCAACAATCTTTCTTTCAATCTATACCTCAGAAAGAGCACGTCACCTCCAAGGGAATTTAGAGATTAGGATTATCCTTTAATGTTGTTTCTAGTAATTTATATTTCAGCCTACAACTTGGAAAGAGCATCTCGCCTCCTTGGGAATCCTAAGATTTAGCTTACCGTTTGATATTTACTTGCATAAACTCTGTTACAGGATAAGTTTGAAAGAGCAATGAGCCTTTAGATGCATTCTAAGAGATAGTTTGTCTAAGTGAATCCAACCATTCCCAATTGCTCCTAGATCCTCTCGCTCTGAAATACTTTAGGAGATAGGATAGTTATAGCTTTAGCCTAGTTGTAGTTAAGATCTACAAAAACTAGAGAAAACCTTAGCTGCAACACATTGCGTTTTATAACCTTGTACTCTTCCGCTGAGTAAAAAGATAGGAAATTTTGTTTACTTTTTACGCAAAAACAGCAAAAGAGGGAGCTTCCCCTCCTAATTTGAAGAGCAGTTCATCTGTGCATAGCTGTCCATTTCCAACACGCAACTCCAGAGGTGCGAATTGAAACACCAACAATTTTCTAGCGCCCACCGTGGGGCAACGAGGCATAAAACTTCAAGAAAAGCTAACGCTTTTATGACATGGGAATGACCATTTGGCGTTCTACTGCTCTAGTTGAATAGCCAGGTCTTACTTCGATGTTTCTTCAACCGAATTTCATATTTATTCAAGGAGAGTAATCAAACATCACCCATAGGCTACACAACTTCATTTTTGAGAACAACGAATCATCTGCTTAGTGGAGAAACGTGGCAACTACTTTGGACAAGGAAGAAGAAAAGGTTGATCTTGTAGCCGAAAGGCAACTTTTACAACCTCCTGTGTGGCAATAGACAATCTTGGCTTACCAAGTGTACTTAAGGAGGAGAACAAATCCTCTCTTTCAAGAAGAAGACGTTGGATAAGCATTCAACGCAAAGCCAATCTTTCAAGAGGTTCTCAATCATTTCCAAGAAGAACCTCCGGCTCAACCAGAAGCAATGGGCGACAATGACAACAACAACGACAATGGTTGAAATGAGAGAAATCCAAGACGTACAACCCCATTGCCTTAGGGTAATAACATCGGGCCATTGGCCTTGCAAGGACATCATGAATTACCCAAAGGATTGAGAAAGGACTTCCCAAGATTTCACGATGACGGGGCTTGTCACCTTGACGAGCATATCTCAGCATTCACAGTGGCTTGCTCCATTTTGCATGTGCCACACGAAGATACCACCGTTCGTCTCTTTGTTGAGACTCTTGAGGCGAATGCTGCAGATTGTTTCAATCATTTGGAACCAGGCATCATCACAAGTTGGGTAGTCATGAGCAGGAAGTTCTTGGCAAGATTCAAGCCTGCCGAAGATAGTCATCAACTGTTTGCTCTACTCTCAACCTCAAAGATGGAGCCAATTGAACCAATGAGAGAATTTGTGGCAAGGTTTAACCGCCTCATCACACACCTCTCCCATACACTCAATCCATTAGATGAGATCTTATTGAGTAGCTTCATCAACTCTCTTCTGTCAGAGAGAGCATTTTTTCTTAAAAGCAGGCCACGAAACGAAAATATTGATTGCACAAGAAAGAGATATCGAGATTGAGGACAACATGATCACGTCCGGGAAGATGAAAAATGATGCCATCAAACTGCTTGTTCAAGCGTCTGCAGATCCATTGCTACAAAAGGTATCCAACGAGGTGACTATCCTCAAAAGATAGTTGCCTAATCAAGGGTAGCAAGCACTGCCTGCACCACCACCATATCAACCTCAATAGCCGTATCAGCCAAAGAGGAACAACTTTCATTCGTTCAACAACTACAAGCCAAGGTTTCTATGACCCCTGCCAAGACAAGCAAAGGCTAAGAGATCTAATGTGTTTTGTTGTTTCCATGAAACCGATGCACATATTGGATCCACATGCCCTGAGAATCTGAGAATGAATCAGGTCATGGGATACACTAAGGCTGCTCCAAGTTCGAGTTTTGTACCTTCACCAAGTTTGAACGTTGTCTTACCACAAACGAACAACTTCAATGGCAACTCCACAACAGGATACTTTGATAGAGAACTCGTAAATCAAGAAGAAGAAGAAGAAGAAGGATATCGTCAGTATCCCCTTGCGGTGAATCATCAAAATATTTCATCACGTGTGTTTACACGTGCCCAACACTTCAAAGCATAGAAAGAAGAGGAAGAAAGATGAAAATCAAACAAAAAGGGAAAAAAAGTGCTTTATACTTCTAATCCCAAGTCTTCATATGAAAACACAATGTTGGTTGCTCAAGATCCGTCTTCAACAAACTTTGACATCGTGGCTTCCATGATGAAGACAAAGGTACAAATATCGTAGTTGGAGTATCTTCAGGACCCTCCAGAACAATTGGATCGGATTCTAAAGGTCGTAAAGAAGCAAGTTGTAAGCCAGCCCACATTGCTCGAGTCACCTGTACCAGTAGAAGAAAAGCCAAAGCCTTTTTATATATCTCTATATATAGGAGGATTCAAGCTCAACAACTGTACAATAGACTCAGGAGCTTCTGACAATGTCACGCCCTTACAAATCATTAACGCATTGGGACTCTCATGCACCAAGACTCACGACAAGTGTTATTCACTTGAATTGAAGCTGGTGCAATTGGTCGACCAACTAAAAGATGCTCAAGTAAGCCTGGCATCATGTCCAGAGAAGAAAATCATGATGACCATCTTGGTAGTTGATATTCCAACCAGTTATGGGATGTTGCTTAGTAGAAGCTTTTGCAAGGATCTCAGAGGAGAGATTCAATTGGATTGGTCGTACGCAACGATCCCCTTGAAGAAAGGTAACTTCAAGTTGGAGCTTGAGGTGAAATCGAGATTCACAGTGGTGAAATCACAGGACCCCCAAGCACAAGTGTTATATCAAGACACGGGTCCCGACACATATGCCATGTTGTTCGAAGTAACTGAAGAAAAGCAAAAGTTTGCATATTCCACAAGCACATCAAATGAAGATTCAAAGATGTGGACGATGCAATTGACAAAAGTTGCTCAATAGCAGGCTCGGGAGCAAGAGTTGTCATCACTTCTTTTGAAGGTGTTTTATACCCATTTGCTTATCGCTTGCAGTTTGATAATACAAACAACACAGTAGAATATGAGGCGCTCATACCAGGTATCAAAAACGCAAGGGATATGGGTATAAAGTTACTCCAAGTTGAAGGTGATGCAAAATTGATCATGCAACAGACCGGTGAGTGTTACCAAGTAAAGAAAAATCGCCTTCAATCTTATCAACAAAGGTTTTGGAATGCAATCGATTAGTTCGAGGCATTTAACATCAAGTTCATTCCACGTGAGCGCAATAGCAGAGCGGATGCCCTTGCGATATCAACTGCTCTCTTCATGCCCCATTCCGACCAAAATGCTTTCGCTATTGAGCTCATGTACAGGCCGACTGTCCCTGACAACTGTGACAACTGGTAGGTCTTCGATGATGATGATCACATCAAAGAATTCATCTGCATGGTGAACAACTACAAATAATTATTCTTTGAAGGCAATGCTTCTCCCTTCAAAGAATCCGTAGCAGAAGATTTTGAAGCAACGAAATCAAGCATCATTCAATTTAGAGGTAATAATATCCCCAAAGGTCTAGTATCCTTGGAGGATATATTTGATAGATATGACCGACGTGTTTAAGATCAGAGGAATTCGGTCAACAAGACATCTGTTGACTATTGTCAAGTGAACATTGGTATCGAAGACAAGCCTCAGCTTGTTAACTTGGGCAAGTGTTGCACTATAGAGGAAAGCAACAACTTCATCTCTTTATTCAAGCAGTATTGAGATGTCTTCGCCTAGACCTACGAAGATTTAAAAGTCTTCATGCCTAAGGCCTAAGGAATTGTCTCACACAATTCCACTCAAGTCTGATGCCAAGCCCTTCAAATAGAAGCAAAGACACTACAACTTGTGTATCCAAGATACGATCTATGCGGAGGTGCAAAAGATGGTGGACGCCAATATTATTTTTCCAATCCATCATTCCACCTGGGTGTCAAATATCGTTCTTGTGCGCAAAAAGAACGAAGAGATTCAAATTTGCGTTGATTGTAGGAATCTCAACCAATCATCCCTAAAGGATAACTATCCTTTGCCAATCATGGAGCACACATTGCAGACAGTCACCGGACCAAAGATGTTGTCATTGCTTGACGACTTTTCCAGATACAACCAAATTGCAGTAGTTGAAGAGGATCAAATTAAAACGACATTCTCTACCCCGTGGGGTACATTTTCCTCTGAGAGGATGCCCTTCCGTCTCACCAATGTCGGTGCCACTTTTCAAAGGGCCATGGGTTTGGCATTTGGGGATCTAAAGGATAAACTGATTGTTGTCTACCTTGACGACCTTACCGCTTTCTCAAAGAAGCCGCAAGATTATTTTCAACACTTAGTGAAAGTATTTTAGAGAGGCAAGTACCACCACATATCATTGAATCCAAAGAAATCCATCTTTTTGGTGACGGAAGGCAAATTGCTTGGCCATATCGTCTCCAAGGAAGGAACTTGGATTGACCCTAATTGGGTTGATTCAATCAAAAATCTGTCTCTCCCAACAAACAAAACTGGGGTACACTCCTTCGGCAAAGTCAACTTCATACGAAGATTTTTACTCGACTTCTTCGAGCTGACCAAAGATATATCGACAATGATGAAGATGACGCTCGCCTTCAAATTGACTAAAGAAGGAAAGAAGGCGTTCGTTAAAGTAAAGGAAGCTATCAGTCAGGCACCAATGTTGGTTCGACCCGATTTCGATAAAGAATTCATTCTTTATTAGTATGCATTGGAACACACCCTTTTTTCCATATTGACACAAAAGCCAAATGAGGAAACCGTGTCTCCGATTGCTTTCATGAGCAATAGCTTCAAAGATAGCGAGTCTCAGTACTGTCAGATCGAAAGGAATGTGTATGCAGTTGTTAAGTCTGTTAAGAATTTCAGATTCTACATCTTGAACTCTCACACAATAGTGTACGTTATTGATCATGCAGTCAAAAGTGTCCTAACTCAATAGGAGATGGGCACCAAAAGAGGTAATTGGATCGCAAGGGTCCAAGTATATGACTTGGAGATCAAGCCGACCAAACTTGTTCGCGGGAGAGGTCTGTGTCAGCTTATAGCAAAAGACAGTGATCTAAAGCACCAAACTGCTGATGGTTTACTAGAAATAGAGATTGAAGAGGACCTACCCATGGTCTTACTAGTTGATTATGTAGAAGAATGGTACTTTAAACTTTGGTACTATTTAACTTATGGAGAATGTCCAACTCACTTGGACAAACAACAGAAAAGAACTCTGAAGTTAAGAGCACAAAACTATGTGCTTAGGAACAACGTTCTTTAGAAGTGTGGGCTTGATGGAACATTTCTACTATGCATCAATAGGGACCAACAATGGCAGTTGTTGGAGGCATTCCACAGTCAAGCATGCAGTGGCCATTTTTGATCAAGGGTCACAACGTTCAAAATCTTGCGAGCACAATTCTACTAGCCATCTTTGTTTCACGACGCATACGATTGGGTGCATAGAGTCAAATGTGCCAACAATTTATTTGCAAACTTAAACTGGCAGCCATCCCACTCACGCCGGTGATCATAAATGCTCCATTTCAACAATGGGGTACAAACTTTGTAGGTCCGATCAATCCACATTCCAGTAAGGGACATGTTTATGTCCTTACAACAACAAATAACTTCACCAAATGGGTTGAGGTAGTTCCTACCAAGCAAACTACTTTTGAAGTCATGTGCGACTTTCTCAAGGAAAACATCATCATGCTTCAGGGTACGACGAAAGATCGTGACTGACAATGCAATCAATGTGATCGTTATGTCAAATGATCAATGGGGTACAAACTTTGTAGGTCCCACTCTTCGGATTACTATCTGTAGGGTAATTGACAAGCCAAATCATCTAACAAGAAAATTGTCACGGTCATGCACAAGCTAGTTGACTCTAATCAACGAGCTTGGCACAAGAAATTGTACGACGCTCTTTGGGCTGACAGAATCACTCCCAAGAGAGTTATTGGCACTTCCCTTTTTACTATTTTATATGGCACGAAGGCTGTGTTACCCATCACATTAGAGTTGTTTGCTTTGCAGCTGGTATCCGCAGTGGAAGGTGAGGAATTCAAAGATCCGATCGAGAAACACATCTTGTGCCTGATGAAGCTACAAGAGGAAAGGGTGGAGGTAGTTGATAAGATCACTTAGCATCAAGAGTGATTGAAGAAGATCTTCGACAAAAAGGCTCATCAACGAGACTTTAAGATTGGAGATAAAGTCTTGTTATGGGACAAGAGACATGAGCCCAAGGGAATGTACAGTAAACTTGACTTCCTTTGGCTAGGGTTGTTCTAGATCCATTAGTGCACAGGAGAGAATTCCTACATTCTCTCGCATTCAGATGGAAGGCTCTTCCCGCTGCCATACAACGTGCAGTATCTAAAGCATTTTATCCCTTCAGGGGTGGAATGATTTTTTGTAAATAATTTTCTTTCTTTTTCATAATGTGTTTCCCCTTTTCGTAATGTAAATGTATGTAGTAATGTATTTCCCTATTACGTAAAGCATTGTTGTGTTTTAGGTGATTTCTTAGGTAGTCTTGTTTTAGGTGAATTTTAGGATAACTCCAACTGTTAGGTGCATTAGGAAATAGTCTTGACTCCATTGCCCAACTGGTAAGATATTGGTCTATGCTTTATAAACCTAGAGATTCTCAATTCTCCTATGCCGTAAGTATCCAACATGGTAACCAGATGGAGCCTAATGTTGTACCCAAAATAAATTTTTGCTTCAATAAGGCATTTTGGTTAAAATGGTCTAAATCTTGTAAAATTGTTGTCAAAAGCCAATTTTAGGTCAAACAAAGCATGGGCTTTTTTTGGGTTTATGTCAAGGAGGATAGTTGCAAATTTTAGAAAATTTGAAAATTAGGGTTTTACACCCTTGTTTTTAGGAAGATCCTAAAATTTAGGACCTTTCTAGAAATAATTGAAAATGATTTTGATAGGATAATTTGACATAACGATCACATTGATCATGTCAAAATCACCAAAAAGTTTGTTTTACTCTGGTGGGTCTATTTTATTTTTAAAGAGAAAAGATAGGACCTTCGAGGTCATCAATGGCAAAATGGTCAGTACTAGGTATCGAGTCTAAGCCTCAAAAGCTTTAAGGAAGAATCCATGGTGAAAGATGCTCGAAAAGATGCTTCTCGATGGAGGGGATTTTCAAAAGTTGAAAAATGCTGAAAATATTTTAAGTTCGGAAGATGCACGCCTTACTACAAGAGAGATGCTACGTAGACAATGCCTTGGTGAACTTTTCAAGCACTCGTACGTGTAGAACAATGAAAACAATCACAATGGTGAACACGCAACCTAGTCAAGCAAGACGGTGAACGTGAGGCGCGAGGAGATCAAAATCATCAAAGAATGACCAACTCGGGAGTCAAAAGCGCCCTTGTTGGCCAGGGGCACCCATAGATTCAAGAGGCCAATTGCAGTTGTTAACAATTGCGAAATCGGTTGTCCTCTTTAGGATTTTGCTAGCTTTCCAACAAATCGTCAAGCGAGTTCACCAGATTCATCAAACACCGTTCAATGAGGGCGAAGGCAAAAGATGCTAAAAGTGAAAATCATCAAAGACGATAGTCAAACAAGGGAAAAAGCGCCCTTGTAGCCTAGGGGCACCCAAGAAGCAAAGCTATCAGATGCCAGCCTTTGGATCGGTAATCTCTAGATGATCTCCTAGGATTCAACTCAGGTTTGTGATGGATCTTGCATCGAATTCATGAGACATACCAAATGGCAACAACTGTCAATCATACGAGCACATGAAACAGAGGGTAAATTAATGAACATCAAGACAAAATCCCTGTTGGCTAGGGGCGCCCATCATTTTGAGCATCCAGATGTGGTTTTTTAGAAGCTATCTTCTCCAAGGCCTCTTCTCAATATCCTTTCAGCTTCACAATGAATCTAGTTGCAAGCTCACGAGACCTGGAAAGCACTCTCAAATGAAGATCAAGCGTGAAATACTTAAATTGAAGGTGGGTTGAAGAACATGAAAATTTAACAAAGTGTTGAAGAAAATGCACCTTCCTAGAAAAAGGTGCCCAACTTTTTGGGCAATTAGATGCTGTTTTCAGGTATTGTAACTTCCAAGGAGACCTCTTCCGTTTTGATCAATCTCTCGGTGATGAAGATCAAATTGGAGCTGTTCGTGAAAGGTTGCAAAGTGAAAATTATAGCTCAAAAGGTCAAAAGCGCCCTTGCAAGCTCAAGGCGCCCAAACTTTTGAGCCCTCTTAATCAACTTTCTGAACGTGCAATACCAGTAATCCTTTTCAGAATTGAACTGGTTTTCCATGTTGCAGGGGCACCCAAACTTTTGAGACATCTTAATCAACTTTCCGAATGTGCAATACCAGTCATCCTTTATGGAATTGAACTGGTTTTCCATTCAATATCTCAGCACGTTCACATGAGTCATCAATCATCAACAACTGTTGATTAAAGCACATAAGGTCAAGAATGGAGAAATTGAAAAGCATCCAAGAAATTGACTAAGTTTGGCCAAAAAAATGCACCCTTTAGGGAAAAGGTGCGCAAGAATTGGAAACATCAGATTCAGTTTTTAGGGTTTGCAACTCCCAAAAACATCTCTTCAGTGTTAATCCAACTTTGCAGTGAACCTGTCAGCCAAGCTTCAGGATAAATCGAGCAATCGGAATTAGTGATAAAACAGAGGCACTTCCTCACAGAAAAAGATGAAGATCTTCAACTCTCAAGACTTGGATGCCTAAAGTCGAAGTGGGCCCAAGTTGACTTCAGTTAAGATATTTTGAAGGCTCGTTCATGTCTAAAAGTCCCAAATTGTTCCAATTAACTCTTGATCAGGCAAATTGACTCCTCAATCAACATTTTGGCGTCTAAACTTGATTGCTTCCACCTCAAATGCTATATACGAAGCATCTAGGCGTCATTCTTCATTATTTTTTTGCAGGTTGAAGAGCAAAAACAAATATTTTTCTTCCCAATGTCATTTGAAGGATCAAATAGAAGCCATTGTCAACGTTCTTTGTGTTTTCAAGAACAAGTTGCACAAAACAATTTTTAAGAGTTTACATCTCTAGGCGTGATTTTCTTGAAGATTCAGGGCAGCAATTTATAACTTCTAGCTTCTCACACACATTTTTTCTATTCTTGTCTTAGATTTTTTGCATGTCCAAGGAAATGATATATTTTCATAGATCTGGCCTTCTGAGTTTGTTTAGCACAACATTGGCCATAAAACCCACGTGTCAGATTCTTCTAGGGAAAGTTGCCTTGCTACCCTAGTTTTTAAGGTTTTTGCAAAGAGTCGCCTTTTTCAAAAACTGACGAACTGGGTTTGCTTAGCTCAGAGGCGCCTACAATACCCATGTGCCATAATTTTTCGGGAAAAAAAAGCTGCCCCAAGGGGTTGTTGCATGTCAAAGAAAAGTTCATTTTTTCAGAAATATGATGTTGTGGGTTTGTTCAAAAAGATATCCCCAACAAAACCCACGTCTCAAAAATTTTCGTAAAAATTACCCCTCGAGGAGGCTATTTTTTGCCGCCATGAAAAGTTGTTCGAACAATGTCGTGTGCCCAGTCACTCTTCAAGGTTTTCAAAATGCAATTCTCCTAGGTTGAATACAAGGCCAAATCGGTCTTCATGACTTCTTGCAGACGACAGACACCAATTTTGCATCGAGTCAACCCTGAGGTTGATTTAGACAATCTAGATGGCATAGACCAAAACACGCTGCAAAATATCGAGCAATCTGGGTTGCTTGGGGCAGCATCATTCCCCATCTCAGCACAGAGCACCGAGTTTGTAATTGCTTGTGTAAAGCATTACAACCCTACTGTACGAGAGATTAGATTAGTAGATGGGTGATTAATATGCAGTCTCAAGCCAATGGACATCAAGAGGTGCTTGCTCTTCGACCTTGTGCGAACAATTTGGTCATATCTATGGGGGAATGTGAAAAGACGTTCAACATGTCAAAGGACAAATGCCATAAAAGAATGGCAGAAAGGTGGCTTAAAGAGAAAAGAAACAACTTGCCCAAGAATGTGGGAAGTGGAGAATTCCAAGGCGAGTACGCAATCATGATCACATTACTCAACCTTGTCACCGGTCAAAAAGAGGCAAACAAGTTCCAGCTATGGATGTATTACATCATAGCTCAACTTGTCAACAACAAGGAACACCACTATGATTGGCTTGCCTTGATCAACAACATTCTCCACAAACAAATGACCAATTTCTTCAAGGCCCACAAATTCCACATGTGTTCGTATCTCGTATATCTAATTGCCTTTCAAGGCTAGTTTAGAGGGTTGAACACTGTAGGAACTTTGGGTGTGCAAAAGGTTCACAAACATTTCTCGCAGCTTGAGTTCACACAATTAGAAAGACACTTCAAGTGAGTGAATGACCAATTCCTGATGCACACGGTGAGGGACCTTGATCACGAGTCACATGTACGCATCTCACTAGTAGCCAAATTGGCTATGGCAGATTGGGTGTATTGGTTCATCTAGTTCCCCACTTTTACCTACATCCGTGTATATGGATACTCAGGTCATCCTACCATGTTACCTCCTTATCCATCGGATAAGGTGGTGTTCATGGAGTTCTTACGACAGTTGCATGAAGTCCATGCCTTTCTACGCATCAAATGCAAGACAATTGCCAACTTTCCTATTAAGATGGGCATATATAGGTGCAGATCAACAGCTAACGCCAAGTCTATGAGCCTTGAAATGACAAGACTTAACCTTAAGTACCTCATTGAGAGACGCTCATATGACCCTTGGGGTCACTATTTAGCATGCCTTGGCCAACATTCTTCACACAAACCTTCCATGGAGGACTACTGGTTTAGCTGTGAAGACGAGTTCGAAGTGCGAAGGCACAACTACAACAGGTTCACACTCCATAGATCGTTGAGTTCTTGTTAGAGGATGTGGAAGGATTGTCTGATGATGATGGGGAAGTCATACTTCCCACATTTTTTAGGGACCAAGTTGACTCGCAGGCACTTCGGTTCGTAGATTGGTATGCCAAGGAAAGCCTATCCATTGAAGAAACGACAAGCAAAGTTCTTAGGAACAACCAGCTTTTCTTATACACCAAAAGAACGTGGAAGGTAGTTATTCCAAACACAGAGCCGCCACTCGTTACTACTTCACTACCTTCCACTTCAAAGTGGAAACCTAGATAGAAAGCAAGGAGTAACCCTCTCGAAGGAAGCAAAATGTCAGGAAATACAAAGGGAAAGATGGAAATTGCTGATGTAAATCAGCGAGAGCAACATGTGGAGACAGCCACACATATAGTTGAGATAGTGTTGGAAATGGAAACAAATACAGCTGAGATAGTGCCAGAGATGGAAGCAGAGCCTCCTATTTAATCGCCACCGTAGCAGTCTCCAATTTGCATTGACTTGGAGCCAGATTTGCCACCACGCGACATCACAACACAATCTCACTCGTCAAGAGTTCATGGGACTAGTGCCAATACTTATAGCGAGGTTAGTCGAGATTCTTCTTGGCTTGAGAATCTCTTGGGTAGGAAGAGGAGGAAGCTTTCCTACCAATTGGAGTTTGTAGAATTTGATCATGTCTACCAAGACACGTTAGAGAAGAAGCTCAAAAAACAAGTCCATGCAGTAAAGAACGCTGACAACAAGATTGTCATTGAGACTGCCGCACCACTTGAGGATAAAAATGCAGATGAAGTAGAGGTTGATGACTTCACTTTGGTGAAAGTCAACCTTGGCAAGAGCACATGTCAGCTTGAGGTGGATCTCTTTGAGGCGATGTTAGTGAGCATAAAAGAAAGAGTGGTGAAGGATGGTGAAGACAAAGCAACCCTAAAGGCTGAAAACCAACAACTGCGACAATATATCTCTAACTTGATGCATGGTACCTCAAACGTCATCGCTTTACTTCCGCAAATGTTGGAGCTACCTGTAGAGAAAAATCATCTAAGTCAGTTGATTCTATATGGAAGACACCTGAAATACCAAGTGGAAGAGTTCGTCACTAGGGGCTGGTTCATATTGGTATAGTTGTACCAATTGAGGTACAATGCCCATGACTTCCGTGCGGAAATCCAGGAATCAGAACAAAGCATAGCAGAGAGAAGGCCTCAAGATGAGATCACCATCTTAGACTTGAGAATGGTATATGAATCAATCACTGCAGATGAGTACAAATAGAAGCTTTTCGCTTGGAAAAAACAACTTGTCTAGAAGGTAAAAGCGTATAATACAAACTTTGTAGAATTGTCTGACTGCAGACAAAATGTGGTAAGCGCTATCAAGTTCGTAAGAACATTGGTGACATCCATCCCTTGCTAGTATCAACATGAAGGAGGTGAATACATTAAGCTCGCTGAAGTACAAACATAGTTTTAGGACTTCATTCGTGGTAGTTTCTACGGTGACCTTGTTGATTGCAGGTTAAGTCAAATTGCAGCCATGTCAACAAAGCTTGATGATGCAGCTGAAAAAGGACACCATTTTCAAGATCAAATTACAAGTGGCGAAGAGATGCTTTGAAGACACATCATCATCTTGCAAAGTATCAGTTGTCCTTTTTGCAAAGACAATTAGCAACTAGCTAGAGGAGCTGATTATTCAAATTGATGAGGTATAAACTGTCAGTTAGGATGTCCTACCTTCTCCAAATTAGCATTTAAGACAAGTAGTTAACTTGATGCCTCTTTCCAAGTTAACTTGTTTTCTCACCTTTTATGCATGTCTATTTTGGAGACACTTTTGTATATTGGAGTTCTCTTTTAGTTTAGAATCAGTAACTGAAGTAGACTTTCCAATTAATTGTTAGGTTACCTACTTTTAGACATAGGAATAAAGCTGTTGATTGGCAAGAATTGAATGTTAACTCAAGGAGACTTTAGGGTTCCCTACTCCTTAGAGTTTCTATAAATAAGAGCAACATTTGCTCATTATTTTTTAACTTTACTTCACAGTAGCAAAACGCTAAGTTGTTTGCTTGCGACTTTGTTCACTAAGTATATGTTCTTGAATTGTACTTGTTATAGCAAAATGCTGAGCTGTTTGCTTGCGTTCTTGTTGTTCATGTAGGTGTGTTCAATATTTGTTAAAGTGTATTTGGTTGATTGCATGTTGTGTGATTGTCCTCTTTCATGCAATTTGCTGTCCCAAAAGTGTAATCTTTGATTGAAGTTGAGATAATAAATCAGGAGAGCCAAGTGCCTTTGATCCAAAATTCTCAAGATCTTTCATGTTTGGTTTTTCAAGAATCTTTCTTTCAATCTACACCTCGGAAAGAGCACTTCGCCTCCAAGGGAATTTAGAGATTAGGATTATCGTTTAATGTTGTTTCTAGTAATCTATATTTTCAGCCTACACCTCGGAAAGAGCACCTCGCCTCCTTGGGAATCCTGAGATTTAGCTTATCGTTTGATATTTACTTGCATAAACTCTATTTGTGGATAAGTTTGAAAGAGCAATGAGCCTTCAGATGCATTCTGAGAGACAGTTTGTCTAATTGAATCCAACCATTCCCAATTGCTCCTAGATCCTCTCGCTTTGAAATACTTGAGGAGATAGGATAGTTATAGCTTTAGCCTAGTTGTAGTTAAGATCTACAGAAACCAGAGAAAACCTTAGCTGCAACACATTGCATTTTATAACCTTGTGCTCTGCCGTTGAGTAAAAAGATAGGAAATTTAGTTGACTTTACTTTTTATGCAAAGCCAACAAAAGAGGGAGCTTCCCCTCCTAATTTGAAGATCATTTCATTTGTGCATAGCTGTTTGTTTCCAGTACGCACTCCAAAGGTGTGAATTGAAACGCCAACACACTTCAAACTATGTTTTGTGTTGTGGAGGTACAAATGCACAATTGCGTGGTTATGTTGACTCCAATATGGCTGGAGATTTGGACAAACAGAGGTCTACAACAGGATATGTATTCACATTTTCCGGGGCAGCGATAGTTGGGTTTCAAGGTTGCAACAAGTGGTTGCACTCTCCACTACTGAGGTTGAATATATTGCACTCACTGAAGGTGCAAAGGAGATGATTTTGTTGCAGCGATTGTTGGGAAAGTTGGGTTTCAAACAGCATGTTTTCACTCTTTTATTTGATAGTAACAATGCTATCATTTCATCTAGAATGTTCTTGAAGAAGGCAAGCTAAAAGTGGAGAAAATTGACACAAAGGTCAATTTGGCAGATGCATTGACAAAGATTGTGCCACGGGAGAAGTTCGAGTTTTGTAGTACTTCTCTCAATATTGTCAAGATGTGACAATAGGGGTGAAGTGGGGGAATATCACTGAGTTTGCAGCAGACATTGGACTTCAAGTGGGAGATTATTGGGTGTTGAAGCCCAACAGTCAGCCTTGTTTTTTCCCTCCAAGTGAAGTGACTCTTCACTTTCCTATTCAAAGGCTTATCTTTTGTGGATAATTTAAATTGATAATTATTTTATCATTCATTGCTGGTTACACATTGATGCTACTGTAAATGTATTCGAACTAAAGAGATAATAAAAGTGAATCACTGAATTCCCTTGCTTCAAAGTGGACGTAGCCATTTTATGGTGAACCACTATAAATTCGTGTTTTGTGTTTATGTGTTCTTGGATCATATGAGTTTATTTTTATGCAATCTTTTTCTTTTTATCTGCAATTAGTTTATCAACAGCTAATTCTGCCTTTGAATTGCCTTGATTGATTTTAGGATCTTCAATTTTGCTAATGATTATAGCTTCGGTGAGAATATAAAAAGATGATTGCTATATAGCATTATCATAAATTATATAAGATCGATATTAGTCTCTAACAGATTTCTAGAAAATAAGTAAAAACAAATTTATTAGCTTCCATAAATTCGAAATAATAAATCAAAATTTATTAATGTTCTGCAATCAGTACATTCGGCATAAAGAGAAGAAATCTGGAAATTGTTTTCTGACTTAGAATTTTTCACACAGAATTTCAGACCTTAGTGTTTTCTTAGATTTCTTAGGATCCTATTTGATAAAGATTTGATTACATTTACATGGTATTAGAGCCACACTGTGTGAATCCAAATCAAATCTAAATATCAGATTGCTCTAGAAAATTCGTATTTTCTAAAATCGAATTCACATCACATTCTTCATAATGTCAAGTGTGATCAGATTTGAAGATCGTCTTGCACGAGCAGACAACTTTACATCATGGAAATTTAGAATCATGATGATCCTTAAAGAGAATAAACTAGACTCACTTGTGAGAGAAAATAAAAGGGAACCAGAGGCTGAACCTGAGAAAACTCAATGGATTGAAAACAATGAAAGAGCCATGAAAATCCTAGTAGATGCAGTTAGGGATCATATAGTGCCTATCTTAGCAAAACATGAAACTGCATATCATATGTTCAAATCTCTTGAGAGTACCTATGAGATCAACAACACCAGTAGGACTCTTGCATTAAAAAGGCAAATCAACAATGCTCAAATAAACAAAGGAGAGTCAATTAATGCATACTTCATGAGAATCACTGAACTAAGGGATCAATTATCCACAATTGGATATCAGATTGATAGCAAAGAGTTAACCCTAATTGCACTGGGAGGCCTACCCAACTCATGGGAGTCATTTGTTCAAGGAATAAGTGCGAGATCTAAACTCCCCAAGTTTGAAAGGTTGAGAACTGACTGCCTTCAAGAGGAAAGAAGACTCTCCACTAAGGAAAATAAACAAAAGAACATGGATGAAGACATTCATGTACTCAACACAACGTCTAATAAAAGGAACAAGAAAAACTCCTACAAGAGAGGATCTTTTAAAAGAAAGAGAAATCCCAATGGAAAGGGATCTTCTAAGAAGAAAGATATCTCTCAAGTGCAATGCTTTAGATGTGATCAATATGGTCACTATGCAATGAAGTGCCTTGACAGATCAAAGCAACAAGCATCTTTTGCCAAAGTAGGAAAGACAAATTCAGATCATGAATCTGAGAACTTTGTGTTCTATTCAGCCTTATCTAGCCAAACATCTAACAACACCCACAACTGGGTAATTGATAGTGGTCCTTCTAGACACATCACAAGATTCAGAGAACACCTGGACACTATGACTGAAAGGTCTGATGAAGTAGTAACCATTGGGGATGATTCTGCACACCCTGTAAAAGGGGTTGGAACTTGCTCCATCAAACTAAAATTTGGTCTCTCTCTTCAACTTATTGGAGTCTTATTTGTACCTGGAATTAAGAGGAATCTAATATCCATCTTTGCCCTTGAAGACAATGGATATAGAGTTACCTTTATGGATGGGAAAGTTTTAGCATGGCTTAAGAACTCAACAATCAAGAAAGCCCAAACCATAGGTGTAAGACAAGGGTACCTCTACAAACTATACACTGAAGTTAAACAAGCCCTTACCCTTAACACCTTTGATTCAAATGAGATTTGGCATAGAAGATTAGGACACCTTCATTTTCATGCCTTACCTTCTGTAGAAAAACTTGTAATAGGCTTACCTAAGTTAAAACCATCTCATGAAGGAACTTGCAAAGGTTGTGCCTTAGGAAAGAATACAAAGGGGTCCTTTACCAATAGTTTGAGCAAAACCCTAATTGTGTTGGAACTGGTTCACTCAGACTTATGTGGACCCATGTCTGTACTCTCTAAAGCAGGATTTCTATACTATGTCATATTTGTAGATGACTTCTCTAGGAAAACCTGGATCTATTTCCTTAAGTGTAAAGAGTCAATAGAAATCCTCAAAAGGTTCAAAGAGTTTAAAACCCTCACTGAAAACTTCTTCGGAAAGAAAATAAAAAGCTTAAGGACAGACAATGGGAAAGAATGCACCTCTGAAATTTTTAAAGAATTCTGCATGAGTGCTGGAATTAAGTGGGAGTTCACAGTTGCCTACAACCCTCAACAAAATGGGGTTGCCGAAAGGAAAAATAGAACCATTGTAGAAGCTGCTAAGGCAATGTTGCTGGACCAAAACATTGAAACTTCTTTCCGGGCAGAAGCCTCTAGGACTGTTGTCTATATTCAGAGCAAATGTCCTCATTCTCATCTTGATAACATAACTCTTGAAGAAGCTTTTACCGGCATAAAACCTGACATTAGTCATTTTAGGATTTTTGGCTGTCCTGTCTAAATTCATGTGCCCAAAGAGAAGAAATTCAAACTAAAACCTTCTGGAAAGAAGGGAGTATTTGTGGGTTATAGTGAAACCTCCAAAGCCTGCAGGATATTCATATCCGAGCATAAACAAATTGAATTGAGCAGAGATGCCATCTTTGAAGAAGACATTGCATTCAAGAGGGCAAGAAGTTCTAGTGAGACAAAAACCTATTCCCCTAGAGTACCTGAAATGGAACCCGCTCCTGAGATTCAGAGGGAGCACCTTGGGGAAATGCCACATGAACTTCCTTCTACTTTAGATGAGAATACAACTGACAACGGCAAGAAGAGACCACTTTGGGCTAGAAAGATGATCAAAGAAGTCGAGGATCATGCAACACCCAAAGGAACGTTCAGGGAGAGCAAAAGACCCAAACGTTTCTCTAGCTATGTTGCTCTAATGAACATCATAAACTGAGAACCTGTCGGTGTTACAGAAGCTTTCCGACACCAAGCATGGAAGGATGCAATGACAAAAGAATATCAATCTATTCTAAAGAATGATGTATGGGATATAGTACCTAGACCGAAAGAGAAATCAGTTGTCTCTTCCAAATGGCTCTTCAAAATCAAGCATGTTGCTGATGGCAGTATAGAAAAACATAAAACACGTTTTGTGGCTAGAGGTTTTTCTCAAAAGGAAGGCATTGATTATGAAGAAACATTTGCACCTGTTGCCCGTTACACATCAGTGAGGGCAGTGTTAGCCATTGCAATAGCTAAAGGTTGGAAGATCCATCAAATGAATGTGAAAACTGCCTTCTTGAATGGAACCATTGAAGAGGAAGTCTATCTGGAACAGCCTGAAGGCTTTGTGATACATAAACCTGACTCACATGTATGTAGATTGAAGAAAGCTCTCTATGGACTTAAACAGGCTCCCAGGGTCTGGTATGAAAGAATTGACAACTATCTCTTGGGATTAGGATTTTCAAAGAATGATGCTGACTCCAATCTCTACTTCAAGGTAATCAAAAGTGATATGCTAATAATTATTTTATATGTTGATGACCTGCTGATAATAGGAGAAGATCACCTCATTGCTCAAGGGAAGCAGAATCTAATTTCTGAATTTGACATGAAAGACTTGGGCATTCTACACTACTTCCTAGGTTTAGAAGTATGACAGAAATCAGAGGGCATTATACTAAACCAAGGGAAGTATACTATTGATATTCTGAAGAGATTTGGAATGTTGGACTGTAGACCTTCACAAATTGAAAGAAGCAGCAGTAGAATCCAAGTGTGCAGATCCAACCCTTTATAGACAGATGATTGGATCCTTGATGTATCTGGTTAACACCAGACCTGATATTTGCTATGCAGTGAATGTTCTCAGCCAGTTCATGTGTGAGCCAAAGGAAATTCACTTAATGGCTGTGAAACATATTTTGAGATATCTTCAAGGCACTATTGGATATGGTCTTCTTTACAAGAATGATCAACTAGATCTACATGGGTACTCTGATTTAGATTGGGCTGGAAGTGTAACCGATCGGAAAAGCACATCAGGATGTTGCTTCTGTTTAGGATCGGCTCTGATCTCCTGGATTTGTAGAAAACAATCTTCAGTTGCACAGAGCTCAACAAAAGTTGAATACATTGCAGCCTCAATGGGAGCAAGAGAAGCAGTTTGGCTTCGTTAATTGCTTGTGGGACTCTTTGGTGAGCCCTTGAATCCTACAATTATTCATTGTGATAATCAGAGTTGCATCAAACTGTCTGTAAATCTTGTCTTTCATGATAGATCTAAGCACATTGAGATCCCCTATCATTATGTAAGAGATATGGTGGAAAGTAAAGTGATCCAGTTGGAGTATATTAGTACAAATGATCAAACTGCAGACATTCTCACCAAACCTCTCTCCCGAATCAAGGTAGAGCACTTCAGGAAGAAACTTGGTATGGTTGAAATGTAATTTGTTATTTATGTTTGAAATACAAATTGTTTATAAATTTTACTAATATATAAAGATGTTTAATGTGTAAACTCTTTTGTCATGTGTGTGACTCCATGACCTTATGGGCCTACTCCCCCTTGTACATTATTGAAAGGTGACGATCTTTCTAATAATGAACACTTTTATTTGACATTGTAAAGTGACGACTCTACAATGATAAACTATCATGATAGATATCATGTGACTTGATATTTGTGGACATGTCATGATAGTATCTCTTGGACACCTTGATGGATATCATGGGACTTGATATCATCTGAAGATCATTGTGATCCTTAAGAGATAATCATGGTGGATATTTATATCCATGGATATGCCATGAATTATGGTAGACATCATGTGACTTGATGTCAGTGCACATACCATAAAGATGTGTTATGAAGAATGTCATGTGACTTGACAATATTGAGATAACATATCATATCTTTGATATCACGTGTAAAGGTGATATCTCCACTTATTTGATTTGAAATATCTTCCCGAGCTAAGAGGGAGTGTTAATGATTAGAGCTTCGGTGAGAATATAAAAAGATGAATGCTATATAGCATTATCATAAATTATATAAGATCGATATTAGTCTCTAACAGATTTCTAGAAAATAAGTAAAAACAAATTTATTAGCTTGCATAAATTCGAAATAATAAATCGAAATTTATTAATGTTCTGCAATCAGTACATTCGGCATAAAGAGAAGAAATCTGGAAATTGTTTTTTGACTTAGAATTTCTCACACAAAATTTCAGACCTTAGTGTTTTTTTAGATTTCTTAGGATCCTATTTGATAAAGATTTGATTACATTTACAAATTTGCTCAGTAGATTGTTTAAGATTTCAGATGATGAAAAAGATTAGTATTTATATGCAATTCTTCTAATTTCCCAAAAATCAAATGTCGATAGTTGACAAATGAAATGGGATTCTCAAATAATAAAATATTGACACCGACATATTCAAATTGGGGCCAAAAATTGTTGGACAAGGACATTGGGTGCCCTAGTCTAGACCCATCATTTTCGTGGCCTTAAATATTGAGAGCAAATACTAAATGTTTATTTTCATTCCCATTGTTTGATTTTCCGAAGATATTTAATAAATGGGCAATGGAATGCATAATTATGTCCAAGCACATAGGTGAAAGCTAAACCTAGTGTGAAATTGTCTAGGGTGACAATTTTCGATGCTATAGTATGGTTCTAAATTAAATATTTTTAGCTTGTTAAAATTATTTACCCTGATTTTATCAAGGGACATTACATAACCACTGCTGAATTTGTTGATTGCATGATAAGTTTTTCCTTGTTTGAACAAGAAACGTCTGAATGGATCGTAGTCTCTACGATTCCGGAGCTATTTTTAATGCAGACAACATAATTCATTTTCTCAATATAAATGCTTTGTTTAGTAAGAAACAAAAGGGAAGCCAGTATCTATTAGAAGATTGAATGACCTTGTAAGAGTCAGATCAGGCCACAAAATTTCTGATGCAAATTGTACTGCAGTATCTACGATCTCTAGAAATGCCCTGATGTGGATCTGAAGATGGACTAATTGTGTCAGACATTTGGCAAATGGAGGAGACTAACACAGGAAGGTTACAAAAGCTTTGCAGAAGCTGATTTTTCCATTCTCACCATATTGAATATCATAGACATACTTCTTTTTTCTTGTTTGGATATGTCTACTTGTTTCCCTGATATATGGAACTTGCCATTCTTCTTTTGCAATTTGGTTCATAATGAAAAGCATTGCAAAATGGAGATTCTCTATAAATGAAAACGGATCAAAGTTCAAAAATACTATCATTGGCACTAAGTTTGCAAGGATAAAGTTATCCAAAGGTTCTTCATTAAAGTTATTCATATTTTCATTGTTTTTGTTCAGTAAAAGCTTGGGTTTCAATCTAGATTCTATATAACTTTACCTTTGTAAGAGTCAGTCGATGTTGAATGCTAAGCATTGACTTTGTCATGTAATAAAGCTTATCAGAAAAATGCCAAATGATATTTACCAGTATCCTACATTTATGTAATTTTGTAATATCAGCATCTACCGTTTCTTCTGGTAGATATTCTTTTGTTTTTTGACCATTGTAATGATTTCCCATAGTTACAACTTGGTAGGTACAGAACTTGGATACAGTTTTGAAGCAAGATGGAATTTTAAATAGATGTTGAATGTTAATGTTTGCATGATTAATAGGAGTGGTTAGAAATTGTAGTTTTGTTTATATATGAAACAACTGAGACTGCGGTGGCAATATTTTGCTAACCAATACTCTCAGATATTGTCAATCTGAGCAATTGGATGCTTGACAACTTTTTCAAGCTTCCCCTCAGACTTTTTTACAAGATGTGAGGATAGTTATTTTTTCCTCGGTAAATATGTTAGGATTGCTATGAAATTTAGTATCTTTTTTTCCTTGCTAAATATGTTTGGATTGCTATGAAATTTAATATCTTTTTTTCCTTGCTAAATATCTAAGTTGCTGGTTCTGGTACGGGTACGATATATATATACATATGTATATATATGTGCAAAAAATAAAAAAATACAAAATTGTAAATATATATATATATACACACGCAAAATTGTAAATACATTTGATAGTATGATACTTCATCAATCATCAATCATCATGATGTCTATCAAATGCTGATAATCATATCTGCTGCTTTAAGTTGAAACATCCAGTGTTATGATTCGGCAGAAAACTCTACAGGACACTAGTTTAAGGTCCAGATGTTTTGTTGGGCTGTGTAGTAGAGAAAATTCAAGCACATACATTTCCATTGCACTAAAGTTCTGTGGTTTTTTATTGCTGACTCTGGATTGGCATTGAAATGATATGGTTGGAAAGTAGAAGAAAAGGTATAATGAATACAAGGTGATTAATATTGCACTAAAGAAAAATAAGTGTGTTGTGGAGTATGTTGAATGTATTGTGCACTACAAGTCCTGTAAATGAGTAAATGGAAGGGACAGTTAAAACTTAAAAATAATTAGTGTAAGGATTATTTAACATCCACTCATAAATGAAGGCACATTCTCCTGTTTACACACAAAACAGAAATTAAAACAGGTTGAAAAGGTTAGTTAAGTTACAATAAATGTAGTTAATGGAACCCACAGAGAACCCTGCTGCTCCCAGCTGCTCCCTGGGCGCTCCCAGCCACTCCCCAGGCTGCTCCCATACCCAAACGCTCATGCAGCGGGCAGAGGAGCAAAATGCAAGGAACCTGGTAACTTAGCTAAATATGTTAGGATTTCTATGAAAGCCCATGAGCTTGAGGACCTTGACAGCTTTTATATTTCAATGGTTTGGTTTTCAACCCAATATCACAAGAAAGCTCCCTTACTCTAATGTTCTTAAAAGATTTTAAGGCAGCTCAATGATTTTTTAAGGAATTTTCATGTTATATTTAACATTTTGCAAGTTAATGAACACAATGGTTATTGCTGATGAGGAGGCAACTCGTATTTCTGGCTAATGACTTTACTGTGTATGTAAACCTTTATAATTTGAAGGGTTGCAGCTTAATGACAAGGCTTTTAATATTGCCTGTGTTTGAATGCATTCAAATGTGAAATATTGTTATTTACTTGTTGCTGCTGATTGCTTGGATTATTCATTGCAATATATTGTTTGTAATTAATATTAAGCCTTTTCATTATGTGCTGACGTATTTAAATTGATTCCAGGAAGAAGTGCATCAGATGGGTTTTTCTGGTGACGAGGTACTTAATCCAAGACAGCTAGTGGAGATCTGCTTGAGAAGTGAACATCGAGAGCTTGTTTTGAGGGTATTTGATGTGTTTGCTTGGACTGGAAATGCTTTCAGGAGGAACAATAAAAGTCTTATTGAAAATGCTTGGATTCGTGCAGCTGACATGGATAACTGGGCCATAATCAGTCAGTCATCCAAGGAACAAGGATGGAGTGATGATCAAAACCTGCAAATGTTGGAGAATACAGCACTCTTCCATTGCTCAAATAGGTGCTATGGTACTAGAAGCAACCTTTGTTATGAAGGTTCATTCCAGGAAGTACTGCCTTTGTTGATAGAGGATGCCGAGCTGTCAAAAGTTAAAGACGCAGATACAGGTAAGTGGTCAGTAGAGGCAATTCTCATGCAGCATCCAGATTTCCCAGAGGCAGGTCAATTAATGTTGACAGCAATCAGGGCAGGAAAATTTGTTGGAGCTGGCTTGGATGCTGAAGATGCTGGCCCTATGTCAGACTAAACATAGCCTTCTTTTTGACACTGAACAGACACTATTCACAAGAATAATAAGATGGCGGATAAGAAAGGGGATATATTTCTCGAGTCCGGGTAGATTTGTGTTACATATTTGTTGACTACTTTGGCAAAGCAAATGAATCTTCTCTTATCTTGGAATGTCACTTTTGGAAGGATGTTAAAGTGGCATTGATGTCAATATCATTTTGGATGGCATGTCTCTTTGTTATGCTATTGTGACATCTACATATTTGTAATTGCCATCAAAGCTGCACTGAGAAGGAACTAATTTAAAGGTGTTTGGTTTGATAACAAATGTAGGGCAGTGAATTGCCTAAACGTTTGTCACCATTGGCTGTTTGGCTCTGTTGTGACTTTGAGATGGAAGAAGAGTTGGAATAGAAGGCCTTGTAAAAATTTTACCAGATTTTGTTGTACATGTGAACTGAAAAATGTAACAATAGAAAGATACACATTTCAATGTAAGTGAATTTTAAACACTGAACATCAAAGTAAGTAAACAAGTAGTTAAAAACTTTAAACAGCAATAATTATGTCTCTGAAGCACTCAATTATAAGTGCCTTGTGTTTTTATGAGAACACTTTTGACTGGAGCTATGAATCAGAACAGGGATTTAAAAGGACCCCGAAACCTTGCACAACAAGAAAGACAACAACAACATGAAACTAGAATTGACAATGAAACAGGCCTTAAAACCAGAAATACCCTCGAGAAACAAACAACAAAACTACAGCAGTGGGACAGCCATAACAACAATCAAGAATGTTCGAATCCAAACCTCACCAAAGAACTCCAAAGTGGAGTTAATGCCTGACCCTTTGGATCATCCTGCCTTTTTTTGAAGAAGAGCCAGTTTCAACCAAAGGACATGTAATCATAACTTCTGGCTTTCTTTTTCCCTTAAAGAGGGATCCCTTCACGTCCCCAACTGGACCCACAATTGTAATGTCCAACTCCTTTCCTTTAGTCAAAGAAGAACCAGGCACAACCAAAGGACACAGCATTTGGTTTTCTCTCGTCCTTAAAGGTAGACCCTTGAGTTTTTCCTGCAGGGCTCACAACCGTAGAGCTCAAATCCTTTCCTTTGTTCCTTACTACAGAGCCCACCTTAACAACATTCTGGAACTATCTCCCATGTTTAGGTTTCTCTTTGATATCTTATAAGTGCCTTGTGTTTATTATAGTAGTTATCAAACTTATTCTCGGTACTGGCTGCTTGAAGCAACATTGTTTATTTAACTCCAATTTTTACAACTTTATAACAGTGTAGAAATAATGATACTTCAGCACTCTTTCAAGCTGCTTGTTTTCAATTGTAAGTCTTTGATTTGTTATTTGTGCTATGTGGGCACAAAATATTATAATTAAAGAGTCGTCAAATGTGGCTTGTAAGATAAAGACAAATGTTTGAGCATTATATAACCTTTTATGTAGCAAATCAATAATTATGTATTAAATGGACATAACCTCCGTTCTATCTGTAGATCAATACATCTCTACACTTAACTACAAAGGTTGTACATGACAAGCCGGATTAGTTGTATAAAGGCTATAAACAGTTGGGCATCTTGTATTTGACTTTCACAATTGTTTGTCTATTATTAAGTTCTGCAGGAATTTTAGTGTAGGAAGATGCAGCTTCTTTGACATGGTTTGAAAATGGATTCAATTATGCGTCCTGATAGTTAGCCAGCTACTTATGTATTTGAATGCAATCAACACACTTAGCTAGGGCATAAATCTCAACTTCCTAAACCTAGGTGAATTAAAACTTAAAATGGAGCAAACTACTACATCACTTTTATGATATTTTGCGTTAATGGAAAATCAAAATACAGTGAGCTCGATGTGGATTTAACATTTTAAGAACTCTACAACTTCATTATGTATTAAAACTTTGTTTTGGGATTGAGTAAAACAAAATCAATTTTTTAGCCATTGCTAGGATTTTTTTCCTTCATAGAAATGAGAATTATTACTCTATTACTCAAATATTTAGTTGGAAGTGTGTTTTAAAATAAAATAAAAATTTAAATGGTATTTATTTATATCATTTTAAAGTTATTTCGTATAATATTAAATATTAAATTTAGAAGTTTTCAAGCATGATATTATATTTCGTGTTCAGCCCTTTGAGTGGTTGAGTAGTGCTGATGGCTTGCTGATAAAAATAAAATTTCTTCAATTTTACTTTTGTTTAGATGATTTAGATAAATTGCAAGAGATGAAATAATAATAAATTTTAGAAAAAACTTTCAATTATATAATCCCTGTCCAAGATGACCTAAATATTAGAACATAAAAATATGAGTTGATCTGAATAGCAATAAAACATGAACATGTTATATGCTTTAAAAAATATTTTCTTAATTATTTTACATAAGATTATTTGGTAAATATTTTGAGTGCTTAACATTTCTACACAAGAATAAAGAATATTTGGTAAATATCCCTTTAGCATTCAATGCTTTGTATTTCTATACAAGGATAAATAATATTTGGCAAATATTGTTTCAATATTTAATATTTTGTATGATGGCTTTGTAAATAGTTCTTTTTTTTAACATGAATACAAGTGTATAGTACTTGAAGGATGGTATAATGATACATTAAGTAGCATTGAATATATGTGATTGTAATAAAGAAAGGTGTGGGTGTGCAATATTCTCCCTCAATTTTTTTTATTTTTAAACCAAACATTTATAATAGAATCAATCACCCATTAAGATTAGCATAACCAAAACGTACATGAAAGAACTTTAACCAATAATGCACCCTAAAACAACTTAAGGAGGAGGGGCGAGCATATGGTCAGAGGATTCTTAGGACCTATTGAATCAACAAGTACAAGATTATATTGGAAGAGAAATATTAAACTCGACACCAAGGATGTGCACTCAAGATCTTTTTGCAGGCGAGGTGCTGACATATGGTGAAGTACTATTGATGAATTTCAAATGAACAAGACGGATAACCAACCAAAAAGTTTTTCATGCTACCACCAAACAGTGGAGGGGAAAAGATTGATTACTTCTTCTGCTGTGATAGGCATCCACTGAAGAGTGGGGATTCACCACTTGAAAGTGGGCATGAAAGATATTACAAAACAAAATTATCCACACTGGCGGTATACCATTCAGGGGTGCTTAATGTGAAATTAATTAATTAATGCAGCAAAGCTAAAACTGAAACAGTACTACTGTTAACAATTTGCACAAGGTAAAAAATTGCAAATTACATTGTTCATCACCATATTTCTAAGCACCACTTTATACAATGTTTCTGAGTTAGAGAATGATAAGAAAGAAGATAGAATATGGAAACAACAAATGAATTGCTTAAATCTCAGAAACTGCAATTCTGGAAATGGTAATCAACAACTACAAAATTATGTAAAATGCTCACGACTTGATCAAAATACCTCCGAATGGTGTGAAATCAAAGGCAAAGGTTAATTGGGAGATAGGCGCCCTTATTGAAACACAAAAACAACTCCGAAACACCTGCAATATTTAATGGCACACTTCCCAATGCATCCTAAAAATACGGCCCTTGAGTGGGGCGATTTCTTATTATAAAAATAACCACTTCAAATTAAAATCTGCCACTTGAAGGAGTTGGTCGCCTAGACCTTAAGATTAATAATATCAAATGCCCAGAACAATATAAAATTCGTACATTCAGCCATGAACAAAAACAACATTCAGTTGTATGCAAACAACAACTGTAAAACTGGAAAATACATCAAAATTTCACGTTGAAACTCAATCTGCTAGTCTGGATGAGAAGCAACAATAATTCAATTAGGTGTTATCTTGCAAACATGAAATCGAAGAAGGAACTAGGAGGTCAGCATTCCTCGAAGCATAAAATGATAAATCATTTCGACAACATAAGTTTAGCAAAATAATGGATACCAAATGCTGGAGCCAAGCCTCAATTTTAAAGGAAGAGAGGAGACTGTTCGAATCCTCCAAGAAGGTACGCCAAAAACCATCATCTTTTCAATTTCCAAAAAAATAATATAATCCTTCACAAAAATACGCCCCACTTGAGACAATGAAGAATTAAATAAATAAAAAACCTTTTGAATTCTTCATGTGGCGCCACCCTTAAAGCTCCCATTTTAAAACAACTTGAAGTTAATTCCTTAGGCCAAGGGGTAATTGCGAATTAAAACCATTTGCTCAATTAATGAAGAAATCTATTAAAATAATATTTCCAAAAGGCCAAGGCTTAGTTCTAAATACTGCTACCAAAGACGTGATGAACTGAAGGCTGACAACTGCTAACTGCCAAAAATAGTATTTACTATAAATAGTAAATAACGAGGAAAGATCACAAAACCTCCAAAACTGGAACCCTTTGAAACACCTCAATGAGCCTACAGGATTCTGGAATAGGCTGATGAGCCACTGACAGGATTACTGCCAAAAGGGGAATATTACAGTCCGCCCCCTTTGAAATTGCTTGTCCTCAAGCAATTGCGAAGCTGGATGCTGCAAAATTTGTTCACTTTCCCAAGTAGCATCTTCAATAGGCAAATTTTCCATCTTACCAAATACTCCTTGATTGTTCGCCTCCTCAAAGGCTGCTCCCTACTGTCAAGGATCTCTTCCGGAAGCAACACCAAATGCCCTTCTTCGTCTAAAGGAGGTAATTCGGAAGTAGCTACCACATTATGCCCAAGTGCCTTCTTGATGCGGGAAACATGAAAGACATTGTGAACTTTGCTGTCCACTGGAAGTTCCAACTCATATGCCACTTCACCAAGGTGACTCTAAACGGACCATAGAAACGTGGCTTCAATATTTCTACACCACTCATTTTGAGAGAAGATTGTCTGTAGGGCTGAAGTCTCAGATAAACCATGTCTCCTACGTCAAATGAATGTTCAACATGCTACTGATTAGCGTACAACTTCTGCTGATTTTGGGCTTGCTATAGATTTTCTTTTAGTGACTTTAAGATGTTTTGATTGTGCTGAAGCATATCTCTTGCCTGGGGAGCTCTACTATCACCAAACACCAAGTCTACAAAGTTAGGAGCATCATACCCATAAAGAGCACATCTTAGTTGACATGTGATAAGAAGAGTTGTAATGAAACTCTCCCAAATGAAGCCACTTAACTCAAGCCTTTTGCTGCCCTGAAACATAATTTCTAAGGTAGCCTTTTAACCACTTATTGACAATCTCGGATTGCCCATCTGTTTGCGGTGATAACTAGTGTTTGGAGTGAGCATTGTACCACTCAATCTGAAAAACTCTTGCCAAAACACACTTAGGAACTTACTGTCCCTATCACTGACAATGGTCTTAGGCAAACCATGCAAACGGAAAACTTCGTTAAAGAACAACTCAGCTATTTGAGCTGCTGTAAATGTAGTAGTGATAGCATAAAAGTGAGCATATTTGGTTAATCTATCCACCACAACATAAATACAATCACAACCTTGCACCTTGGGTAACCCAGTGATGAAGTACATCGCAATACTTTTCCATTTTTTATTTGGAATTGGCAAGGGCTGCAATAAACCAGCTGGAAAAAAATGTTCATTTTTATTCCTTTGACATGTAGGACATTCCCTTATGTAGTTCATGACTTCTTCCTTCATTCCCTTCCAAGCAAACTTTTCTCTTATCTGCTTGTAAGTCTTGAACATACCTTGATGGCCAACAAGAGGAACATCATGAAATGACTGAAAAATCTTCCTCTTAAGCTTGGATTCGGGTACCAAAAAGATTCTACCCTTGTACATAATCAAACCATCAACCAAGTTATACCTTTCATCAACCAAATGGCCTTCTATAATGTTGGTAGTAAACTGATTTTTTGCATAATCAACAACAATCAACTCTCTCCAATTTGCTGAAAGCTCATAAAGTGACTGCAAATGAGGCCTTCTGGACAAAGCATCTGCAACTACATTGTTTTTTCCTTTAACATACTCGATATCGAAGTCATAAGCCTGAAGCTTGCTTACCCATTTCTGTTGCCTTTCATTCAAATCCTTTTGCCGCATGAAATGTTTAAGACTATTATGATCAGTCTTAACCACAAATTTACTTCCCACCAAGTATTAGTGGAATTTGGACAAAGTGTGCATGATGGCAAGCATCTCTTTGTCATAAATCGAGTATAACTTTTCTACTCCTTTCAATTTTCTGCTCTCAAAGACAATAGGGTGTTTGTCTTGCATAAGAACAACTCCAACTCCCTCTCCTGAAGCATCACATTGTAATTCAAAAGGCTTCTTGAAATCAGGTAAAGCCAATACTGGACATGAACTCATAATTTGTTTGAACTTATCAAACACTCCTTGTGCTTTGTCTGTCCATAAGAAGGCTCCCTTTTTGGTGAGATCTGTAAGAGGTGCTGCCATATGAGAATACCCCTTGACAAATCTTTGATAAAACCCAAACAAACCCAAATATCCTTTTAAGTGAGTCACATTTTTCAGAGGTGGCCAATCAACAATGGCTCTAATCTTTTTTGGATCAACTTTGACCCTCTTAGAACTAATAATGTGGCCGAGATAGAGAAGCTCACTCATCCCAAACTCACATTTATATTCTTTAGCAAACATGCATTAGCCTCCAGAATGCTAAGCACTTCCTCCAAGTGCTGAAGGTGCTCCTCCCAAGACTTACTGAAAATAAGAATGTCGTCAAAGAAGATAAGCACAAAATTCCTCAACTGCTGCCTGAAAGTCTTATTCATACATGATTGAAATGTTGGTGGAGCATTAGTCAAATCGAATGGCATGACAAGGAACTCAAAGTGCCCATAGTGACATCTGAAAGCCGTTTTCTCAATGTCTCATTCTCTCATTCTGATTTGATGGTAACCAGATCGAAGATCAATCTTTGGAAAGAACATAGCCCCATGGAGCTCATCAATAAGCTCATCTTTCCTAGGAATAGGATATCTATTCTTGACGATTTTATGATTCAATGCACGACAATCTACACACATTCGCATTGTACCATCTTTCTTTTTGACCAATACCACTGCTGAAGCAAATGGGCTTTTGCTTGGTCTAATGAACCCTACCTGAAGAAGTTCTTTGATAGTCTTTTCTATCTCATCCTTCTGTTTCTTTGGGTAGCGATAAGGAGTAGTGATGACTAGTTTGGCACCCTCTTCTAATTCAATCACATGCTCACACCCTCTTTTAGGTGGTCTTCCTGAAGGTAAGTCACCAAAAACCTTGCTCTTTTTAGAAAGAAGAGCTTGTATATCAGGCGGATATTATCTTTTTTCTACAACCGGATCAGCTGGTAGGATCATACAGTCTGCTGCCCACTCAACTTGATTATGCCGGATCAACCTCTCCATTCATTTCAAGGACACAATCCGTGGACCTCCATTGGACATGCCTCTCAAAACCACCTTCTTCCCATCAGCTTGGAATTTCAATTGCATGGTTTGCAGATTCAAAGTGATCTCTCCAAGAGATCTCAACCATTGTATTCCCAAAACAACATCGGTATCACCAATTCCTACCACATAGAAGTCATCCTTCACTTCATAATTCCCCAATTGCATAGAAAGATAAGGAATTTTCTTGGTGCAAGATATGGTAAAGCCATCTGCTACCATTACTTTGAATCCTTCAAAATTTTCAGTCCTCAATCCTCTTTTGGTAACTAGGCCTTCATCAATGAAATTATGAGTTGCTCTTGTATCAATTAGAGCAACAATCCTTTGAGAGCTAAACACTCCACGTACTCAAAAGGATTCGTTCTTTTGGAAACTAGATTGTTGGGCAAAAGCACTACCATCTCCAACTTCTGGTTCCTCTTCTGGAGCTTCTTCTCCTTCATCACTTGTTGTTTCATATTGCTGATCAAGTGGATTAGATTTTGATCCATAATCAGAATAGCCCTCCATTTTTTGAAGTTTACCTTTCCCATAACAACGGTGACCCCTTGTCCAAGGTTCACGACAAGTATAACAAACTCCTTTTCTGAGATAATCACAGAGTTCATCAGATATTCTTTGTGAATACTTGTTGGGGCTGATTAGGAGTGAACTTCTTCTTTTCCTTTTTGAATGGTTTAGACTGAAATTTTGGCCTTGGAGTAGCCAACTCCATGCTCCTTGCTTTCTTGATTGCTTCATCCAATTATGGTGGATCAAATGCTTTGACCCATCCTTTCAAAGGCTCCATCAAACCTTTTGCAAATAGAACCACAAGTCTTCTTTCAGTAATGTTAGGCACCATTACTGACAACCTTTGAAAATCAACAACATAAGTATCTAAAGATCCATGTTGTTTCAATTGTGCCAATTCTCAGAAACTCAACTCGGGATCTTTGGTATCAAATCTTTCAATTAATTTATTGGTAAAATCTTCATAAGTATGAATGAGGTTATGTCCAAGAGTAACCAAACCGTGAGTCCACCATTCGTGAGCCACTCCATCCAAGTGTAATGTGGAAAATTTAATTGCATCCTCCTTCGACATTGGTCTAAGTGATAGATAGTTATCCAATTTCTGCACCCATGCTCTAGCTGTACACTTATTACTTCCATCAAAGTGGTCCAATGTAATCTTACCCAATGCTTGTTGAAAATCATTCCTATGGTTCATGGGAGGACGTTGTTCATTCCTTCCACCATGCCTTCTACTTCTTTGATTCATGAATTGATCAAAGGTCCATGCATCTCTCATATTAGGGGGTAAAGAGATGTACTCCATATAGGCTTGCCTAGCATCATCCGCAAAAGGGACTCCAATTTTAGGTTGTTCATCTCTCGGAGTGAATGTAGGGAGGAGAGGTCTAGATGAAGATCCTCTTGTGTTTGTAACATGTTGTCCAACAGTTCTATCTCTTCCATTAATTGTTGAAGCATTATGACCACCAAGAACATAAGTTCCATTAACATCACTATTACTGTTGTTTTCACCAACTTAATTTGGTTGGGGCTGAATATTATTTTGAGTAGTTTGTTGATCCAATTTATCCAACAAATGTGCCATCATCTCTAACATGTTATCAAACTTCTTTTCTGCTCATGCATCTTTTTCTTCCATCGAAAGTCGGGACTCGTCTGACATTCTCTCAACTGTTTTACCCGTTTCCCTCAAAACTTCTGACAAAGTATCTGCTTCTGGCACTGGCATAAACTATAACTGAGATCTAGCCTAATTTCTGATGAAGTATCTGGTTGCTCTGTCACTGATCTGTCAGCTGAAAGACTGGTAGACACAGGATGACAGGAACTTCTGCTTTGATACCACTGCAATATTCTCTCTCAATTTTTTTGATTTTCAAACCAAACATTTACAATATAATCAATCACCTGTTAAGGTTAGCATAACCAAAACGTACATGAAAGAACTCTAACCAAGAATGTGCCCTAAAACCACTTAAGGAGGAGGGGCGAGCATATGGTTAGAGGATCCCTAGGACCTACTGAATCAACAAGTACGAGATTATACTGAAGATAAATATTAAACTCGACACCAAGGATGTGCACTCAAGATCCTTTTGCAGGCGAGGTGCTAACATATGGTGGAGTACTATTGATAAATTTCAAATGAACAAGGTGGATAACCAGCCAAAGAGCTTTCCACGCTACCACCAAACAGTGGGGGGGAAAAAATTACAATTGATTACTTCTACTACGGCAGACATCCACTGGAGAGTGGGGATTCACCACTTGAAAGTGGGCATGAAAGATATTACAAAACATAATTATCCACACTGGTGGTATACCATCCAGGGGTGCTTAATGTGAAGTTAATTAATTAATGCAACAAAGCTAAAATTGAAACAGTACTACTGTTAACAGTTTGTACAAGGTAAAAAGCTGCAAATTACATTGTTCATCACCATATTTCTAAGCACCACTTTATACAATGTTTCAGAGTTATAGAATGATAAGAAAGAAGATAGAATATGGAAACAACAAATGAATTGCTTAAATATCAGAAATTGCAATTTTGGAAATGGTAATCAACAACTACAAAATTATGTAAAATGCTCACAACTTGATCAAAATACCTCCGAATGGTGTGAAATCGAAGGCAAAGGTTAATTGGGAGATAGGCACCCCTGTTGAAACACAAAAATAGCTTCGAAACACCTGCAATATTTAATGACACACTTCCCAATGCATCCTGAAAATACGGCCCTTGAGTGGGGCGATTTCTTATTATAAAAATAACCACTTCAAATTAAAATCTACCACTTGAAGGAGTTGGTCGCCTAGACCTTAGGATTAATAATATCAAATGCCCACAACAATATAAAATTCGTACATTCAGCCATGAACAAAAACAACATTCAGCTGTATGCAAACATCAACTATAAAACTGGAAAATACATCAAAATTTCACCTTGAAACTCAATCTGCTAGTTTGGATGAGAAGCAACAATAATTCAATTAGGTGTTATTTTGCAAACACGAAATTGAAGAAGGTTCTAGGAGGTCAGCGTTCCTCGAAGCATAAAATGATAAATCATTTCGATAGCATAAGTTTAGTAAAATAATGGATACCAAATGTTGGAGCCAAGCCTCAATTTTAAAGGAAGAGAGGAGACTGTTCGAATCCTCCAAGAAAGTACACCAAAAGCCATCACCTTTTCAATTTCCAAAGAAGAAATATAATCCTTCACAAAAATACGCCCCACTTGAGACAATGAAGAATTAAATAAATAAAAAACCTTTTGAATTCTTCATGTGGCGCCACCCTTAAAGCCCCTCTTTTAAAACAACTTGAAGTTAATTCCTAAGGCCAAGGGGTAACTGCGAATTAAAACCATTTTCTCAATTAATGAAGAAATCCATTAAAATAATATTTCCAAAAGGCCAAGGCTTAGTTCTGAATACTGCTACCAAAGACATGATGAACTGAAGGCTGACAACCACTAACTACCAAAAATAGTATTTACTATAAATAGTAAATAATGAGGAAAGATCACAAAACCTCCAAATCTGGAACCCTTTGAAACACCTCAACGAGCCTACAGGATTCCGGAATAGGCTGATGAGCCATTGACAGGATTAATGCCAAAAGGGGAACATTACAGGGTGCGTATAGTAAGTCATTCCAATAGTTATGATAAAAGTATTTATTCCATATGAATGGATAGTAGTTGTCCCTAGTAAATCTCTATATGTTGTAAGGACTTACCAAGTATAGAACATAATCTTGAATATTGTAATTGGAGTTTATGTTTTGTAGGTCTGCCCTTTCAAGTGACTATTATATGATGTTATCTTGCTTCAAGGGTTTGATCATTTCTAAATATATTTTAACATTCTTATTATTTTATACAAGTTTAAGTATCGGAGCTCTTTCCAAGGAAAAACAAAATGTGTTTTGTTGATTTTATTTATATGTAACATGTAATGGATAATTTTGATCACATGTTTATGAGAGTCATCTTGAAGCAAAAAAATGAAGATCACATGTTTTTGAGAATAATTTCTTTTGTTATGTAATGTAAATAAGCTATTATAAAGTTCATATTTGTTACACGCTATGTAGTTAACTATTATGTGTTTCTTACCTTGCCTTGAGGATGAAACATACTAAGGGACAAATAATCTAATATATCTATAGTTATGGTATTATGGTGCATTAGGTTGTAATAAATGAAGTGCGAGTGCATCTACTTTGTATGTCATCCCACTAGTCAATTAGGATAAAATATTTATCACATAAATGGGATAGTAATAGTTGTCTTTAGCAAAACTATATATTATAAGGCTTACCTAGTGTAAAACATCAATCTTGAATATTATAGTTGAATTTTATTCTTTGCAAAAGGTTTTCCACCTCAAAGTGCATAAGAGGTTTCCTCCCTCAAAGTGACTATTATATGAGGCTGCCCTACCTTAAAAGTTTAATCATTTCTAAATAAATATTATTTTATTGATGATAATTTATACAAATATTCTCTTCATACTCAAACATGAGTATGATTATACAATCTATAAATTAATCCTTCTAACTATATATTCTGACTTTTTTGTTTTTTCTCTGATACCACCTATACATTAGATGAGGGATAAAATATCATATACTCTTCAATTGGGTTAACTAAAATGATAATTATTAATTGATGGATGAACTAAATAAATAATAATAGATGAGTGCTCAAAATTGATAAGCTATAATATGAGATAAATTGTTATAAAACACAAGTAACAAGTAATGGAGCTTTCAAAGGCACATGGATAATGTGCAAATAGATGAACTAAATAATAATAAAGCATAAAAATGTTGAGCTAGATTAAATATAAATAAAACATAAAAGTGTTATGAGATAGATTAAATAGAAAGAAAACATTAAAATGTAATGTGAGAATAAATAATAATAAAATACAAAATGAAGTTATAAAACAGATCAAATAGTAATAAAGCGAAAATATGTTACATAACTTTCAAATAAACATACATAAAATGTGAAATGCATAAAAACAAAATATAAGAAACTAAATAATAATAAAATGAATATATAAATTGAATAATAATATAACATAATGAGCCAAATAGTAATAAAGAGAAAAAACTATTATGATTGAAAAAGATCTTATATAGACAAAGTGTGAATGTCAAACCATTTAATATATTTCATTGTTGCTTTCAATCTATATTTTTTATGAATAAATGAGATAAATAATATACACAATTATAATGATTTTAATTTTTGGAAAACATTTCCTTAGTACTTCTTATGGCACAATAAATAAATTGATAAATCAATAAAACAAAGAAAAACATTTTACAAATAAATCAATAGACACAAAATATTTCCTCATTTTTCTTATGAATCACACTACAAAATTATTCCTTTATTTGAAATTATTGATAACAAATAAATTAATCAACAATTATATAAATAAGATAGTTGAGAAAAATAAATTTATAATAGAAAGAAAATAATTACTGACAACAAATTATTGACAATTGAAGGAAGATAGCAAATAATTGATAGTAGAAATCCACAAAAATAAGAGATATAAGAAGTAACAAAAATAAAAAAAATTAACAATTGTTATGTATTGATATAATGCTGGTTTTAAAGTGTAAAAAATAAATTGATATTCATCCACATTGACTTTGTGGAAGGATATTTTATTTTAAATATCCTCTTCAAAGTTTTTGCACTATTATTATTATTATTATTATTACTATTATTATTTTGTTCTCTATATACTCTAAGGTTTCTACAATTGCTCTTTCATTCAATATTATGATATACATTTTTTTTAAAGTTAAAAAAATGTTTTCAATAAGATAAGCAACATTTACAGGGTGTTGTACCCTTCATACAGAAAGCCCAAAGGGCCAAAGGAAAGCATAGTTCAAACAAAACTTGAACTATAAGAACAAACAAAAGCAACTGACTGATAGCTGCAGAATAACCAATAAATTAAACAACCCCTGAAACAGAGGGGTCTAAACTGACTCCCCAAACCTGAGGCCTAGAAGAGGCTACGGATTTGGGGAGTCCCTTCTTCTTCCTCAGCACAACCAACTAGGAAGGCTTAGAATCAAGAACCAACGAGTGAGGTGAGGGGAGCGGATCCACAACAACCACCTGAGAGAGGAGCCACCACGCAGTGAGGGAGCTGATAACGAAGCAACGAAGATAGGAGCAAGCAAAGGTCTAGCAGAGTCGTTCAACGAAGGAAGGACAAGTTCCGACAAAACAAGGATAGTTGAAGGTTCCGATAGAATAAAGACAACATAATGGGGTAGAGGTTCCACATAAAGGATAGCCGGAAGAGGGTCCATGGTAGGCTTGGGAGGGTCACCCTCTTCAGAGGAACTATCCGAAGGTGGAGAACCAACAGTGAGATGGTCTGTGAGAGCATTTTTCCACCAAGTTGCAGCACCCTTACGACGAGCAACAGGGCAACTAGAAGCCAAGTGACCAATGGAGAAACAACACCTACAATGAAAAGGGAGCCCCTCATAGTCCAGAAGCTGCTTCCAAGGTTGGTCCGCCACCATCAAGACCACATCACCATGGGGTGGTTTAGATGGAAGAATATTAGATGCACTTTTTAAGTTATTTTAAATATTAGATGCAAGAATAATAAAAATATCATGAATTTGTAAATAGATTTCATCTTGTATGAGATAAATGAATTTGATAGATACCTCTTAGTCTATTGCACTAAGTAAAAAATGTTGATGATTCCTGCATTTTATTCTAATAGATTATAACAAATTCTAGAATGTTTCCTCTTCCAAAAGATTTTTTGAAAATAAATTTCCTCTTATATTGATAATAAAGTGATGAAAATGAATATTATTTTATTTGGTTAATTATAACTATTAATAATAGGTGAAAATCACACATCTCCATTTCACACAATGTCTTAGTTGTTAGAAATATAGAAAATATTTCATTACACTTGGATTTTAATAAAAATTCTCTTCTATTGAAGTCCTATGGAGCACATAATTTGTTATTAATAGGTCAATATCTAAAGGGCCAAAAGATTGGAGCAGATCCTAGGATATGCCTTCAACTTTTGCTCACATAAGAAAATCAAGGGACTACGTATATTTATATTGAGGTGAACATGGGTCCCCAAAGCCATACAAATTCTTTAGAGATAAAAAATGTGAATGGAAATTTGAGCATTGCCGCTAAATCCAAGGACAAAACCTTTGGCTGGAAAGATGGTTTTATAAAGGGCACACTCTCTTCTTAACAATGACAACCATAGATGCATCTTAAAAGATGTTAAACCACAAGGATTCTTCACGAGGAAATATAATATTTTTCTTTTTATTCACTACATTTGGGTCATCCCACAATAATGGGTTACACTTTTTGGCCAAACTTGACATTGAAATCAACATTTTCAAAAAAAACTTCACTTTTGACACCTATAGTAGGTAAATTGTTAGGAATTTGAAAATTATGCAAACTAGTGATTTGTGAGATTTTGTGTGTAGATTTTAAATGTATTTTTAAAAAAAAATTGAAATTAAGTTATAATTTTTTTGTATCTCTTTTGATAACTAGTTTTTAATAGTAAACAACATTTTTAAAAAGTGGTGTGTACTTCGGCTCGCATAACTTTTTTTCTAGAAAGGATAAAATTATGATTATTTTGAATTTAGGTTGATAACACTAGTATCTAGTGCTTTCATTTTGTTTCATAATGTTTTGTTGAATATTTTTCTTTTAATTAAGTTTTGAAGTCGAACCAATTACAATTTAGACATAGGTGCACTTCGGCTCGCATAAATTTTTTGGTATGTATTGAAATTCAATATTTCTTTTTTTGTTGGAATGAAAAAATCAATACCTAGTGTGTATATATTTTTCAATATTTTTTTTCTCAGATTTACTATTTTTCCACATGATTTTTCACCAAACTTAATGTTTGATGAAAACCCTATGTTTAGTAAAACTAAAAAATAAAATATATTAAATTTATAGTTGTTGGAAAGCATGTTTCGATCACTACAGTCCTCCACCTTGGTTTATCAAGTCAAATCCATTTGCACCTCCTTCCCGGGCTTCTATAGTAAAAAAAATGCATAAATTTTGAAATGGTGGAGGGGGGGTGAAAAAAGGGGGGTTCATTAGAACCTCCCTTCTAATGAAGGGGGTTCATTCGAGCCCCCTTCTTCATTATAAGGGGGGTTGGGGGTTCATTCGAACCCCCTTCATTATAAGGGGTAAGCCATTTTAAATTTTTAGATGGGAATTTCTAATTTTTCTTCATGCAAAAAATTGTAACCCACTATTGTGGGTTTACCCATTTGAGAAAGGGTAAGAATCTCTAGCATCAACAAATGATGAAACCATATGTCCTCCAAATATATCTTCCTTAGCCTCAAGTTCCTCTTCATACATAATATGTAGAGGATACCATAAGTAGAGAAATCCATATAACATAATTCCTCTATATTTGCTTCAATATTAGGTTCTTCAAGAGTAGAATGATCCATAATAGAGAGAGTCATTACTAATTCATTGCTATTTCATACCTTGACTGTCGATAATATGCATCCTTGGTGTACACTTACTCTCTTTTCATCTAGTCCTCAATATCCCTTAATTTCTACATCTTTGCAAGCATAATGTCTTGGAACTTAATTTCTTTTATGCATTCCAACAAAAAATATCATTTCTAACATTCATAAAAAATAGACATGAGTGAAAGGAAGTAGAGGTTGGAATACACTTCCCACACTAATCTATGAGAGGAGGTATATACAAAATATAAATTGGTCATATAGTTACAAAGAAATGAATACAAAAATATATCATAAAACATTGATTTACGTGGTGAAAAAAATTCAAAAGAAAAAAATCACACTCCAAAGAAAATTAATTTATTGTTTAGTAATCAATGCTTACAATACATGTGCATAGTCTAATCCTTTACACGTGTATCTCTTGAGTCTAATGCCCAAATTTGAAGATGTCCATAGGCTATATACAACATATTCCTTCCACCTACATAAGTTCATCATAATCCAATCAACATTTCATTTTGGCTCCATTATCTCCATTCAAAGCTGTGTTATAAGTTGGTCAACAAGTGTAACTCCCCCTTACAACTCACTTGTGTTATAGATGCTTTGAAATTTTTGATGTGGGAGGCCCAACTTCTAGAGGCCATAAATTTTGATCTAGGAAGTTGATCGAGCCCATTTAATTATTTTTATGGATCTCAAAGAGGTCCATGTTTTTGTAACCCATTTGCTCTCATTAAGGCCTGTTTTGACATTTTCTGGGGTTAAATAGACCTCTAAAGCCTCAAAAATTGCCTTTTTTGTTCTTAACATGTTACGATGCAAGGTTAAGACACCTTTTCCTAGCATTCTAGGAATGATTGAACATATTGGAAGAGAAAATAGATTATCAATGTTATCAACTATTTGCAAGGGGTCAATATGTCCATAGACTCACTACACTACTTGAAATTCTCTATGCTAATTGGCTTTTTCATTGTATTTGTTACATTCTTCAAAGTATCAAATTTGTCAAACACCACCCTCCCACCTCTACCATGTCACAAAGAAAATGGTAGCAGACACAATGTGCTTCATCCTCACATGAAAGGTTAGGTTCTTTGCTAGAAATACGACACTTAGATTATTGCAAAGAATTTTGGTATCTCCCTTACTCAACCCCACATTTGAAAACAATCTCTTGGGCCAGATTGTCCCCTTATAGACATGAGTAGTTATCATGTAATCAACCTTTGAAGTGGGAAAAGTAACCATAGCCCATTGCTTACTAATCCAACTAATAGCACTGCCAAACAGACTAAACTTATATCCATTGGCAGATCTTCTACTATCAACATCTCCTACTCAATCTAGATCCAAAAATCCACAAATACCCATTGAGTTGTGGTATCCTATAGAATCATCATGATAACAAATAAAGTACTCGAAGACACCCCACAAATATTTGAAGAACATCTTAATTGGATCCCAATGAACTCGTCCAACATTAGCCATAAGACAACTAAGGAATCTCGCTACATGTGTAATGCTTGGTCTAATATAGACTTGGCATACATCAAGATCCCACTAACATAAGTACTTAAGGGAAACTCACATATAAAATAGGCCCACCAATAAATTCCAAAAAGGTAAAACGTGTCTCATAGAATACAAATTACTTAATACTTAACTATATTTTTCTTTTAGCCTAGGAAGAGATATATTGGAAAAGAAAATCAAGGGGAATATGGTTAACTGAGTGGGAGATGAACACTTAATTTTTCCACAATAGTGTGAAAGCAAGGTTAATTTGAAACAAAATTGACGAAATATGGTCTTTTAGCGATGATAGATTGGAGACTACCCAAGTGATACATAATGAAGGGGTCAATTTCTTCCAATAAATTTTGGCCCCAAAAATATGGTGGACCTAATTGGTCTTGGGAATTTTGTAGGTGTAATACCCAACTGATAATGTAGAACAACATGATGCTTATGCTACCGTTTACCAAGGATGAAGTGAAGAAGGTAGCTTTTGCACTCCACCCTAATTTTTTGGGGGGTTGAATGGATTCTCGACCTTATTCTTTCAAAAATGTTGACATTTTATCAGAGATGAAGTATATGAAATGGTTGAGGATTGTAGAAGGAAAAGGAATTTCGTGAAGAATCTAATAACACACTAATTACACTAATCCCAAAGAAAGATGAAATCTCCTCTTTCTCCAATTATAGGCCAATTTCATTATGCAACACACTATACAAAAACTAGCTAAGTCAATGGTTAACATATTGAAACTGGTATTGCATAATATCATCTCTTGGGAACAAAGCAGATTCACCCCAAGAAAGAAATAATGGAAGGTATTATAATAACAAATGAGGCAATCCACTCAATTGAAGCTTTGAGGTAGAGATCCATGATTATCAAACTTGATATCAGTAAGGCATATGGTTGGGTCAATTAGCATTTTCTAATGAAGATATTGGAGTCCTTTAGTTTCGATGATCAATGGCTTGAATTGAATGGATTTTTGAATGTATTTCGATAATGAGATACTTATTCTAATAGATGGTACCTAATGTAATTTCTTTGTAAACTCAAAAGAATTAAGACAAGGTGACCTCCTCTCTTTTTCTAATTGTCATAATGGTAGAAGCACTTACAAGTAGGTTGATGAGAAGAAAACATGAGGCTGGACTTTGGAGGGAAATTTATGTGGCAAGAAATATGGACAGCTTGACTCATCAACAATTGGTCGATGATACAATTCTATATGGTGAAGCAAATATGAATGACGTTAAGGAAATCAACGACACAATCAACACTTATTCAGCTATATCAAGTCAGATTATAAACGTAGAGAAATCCACTATCTTACTTTTTGTGTTCCTCTCTTTAAGGGTGTGATCAAAATTAAACTTGGGAGGCATAAAGTGGAGGTCTATCAAAACAAAACTCAAAATTGGAAGGACAGATGGCTTACTCTTCCAGGAAGAATTACAATGATAAAAGCAGTTCTAGATGCAATATCGACATACATGATGTTCTTTATGCATCTAACAAAGAAGACAAAGAGGAGTAAACAAAATAATGAATTTTTTAATGGGAAGGCTCGAACGAAATTAAAAGACTCCTGTTCATTAATTGGGATACAGTAAGAGAAGAAAAGAAGAATGGATGGACAACCATTAAAGACTTGGATGTGCAGAACCGAGTGTTGGAGCAAAACTTGTATGGCAAACCCAGATTCCCTTTGGTGCAAACTCGTTAGGAGCATTTGACCCGGCACATAAATGATGGGAAATCAACAAAGTTCTGGATTGACTCCTGAAACGGATATCGACCATTAATAGAAATAGACTTTATGCATGAATGCTCATAGTTCATGGATGAATGGAGTGAGATGAAGGTCGTTGAGTATATCACTGCACAAGGTGTCTATGAAGACCAAACTTGGAACTGGTATTTGATTGAGTATGCACGCCTAAGTGAACAAACGAGGTTGCTTTCATTGTGGGGCACCTCTTCTCCCCTGAGCTCATGCTGTGTGCAAAGTCCATGATCACTAGAATTCCTAATCTGCCAACAGAAGGTCTCATTTTTGAGTATTTTTTATTTATTTTTAATTTTAAGATCAAATGACATTATTTTTTGGTTCTTATAGCTTTTGTTTCATTTTGATGATGGATCACAGCGTGTGGTCCGGAACAAAACATTCTTATCAAATGTCATGTAAATAATCAAGTTAAGCTATATTTAAGATAATTTCTATAATAGAATTCCAAGATAAGTAAACTTAAAAATAAAGAAGATTGAAATGAAAAAACAAAAAATTATAATTAGATTCATCTTAATGAGTCATTTGTAAGATTTTAATAAGCTAAATTTACTAAAATAAACAATTACACTTTTTATTTCAGATGATGTCATTTTAAAAATGAATATACTTAGTTTATTATTTTTATGGGATCTATTTTATATGTGAATTTTTCATGTAGACATTTGCATATAGACATAAATGCTAACACATTTTTTAAAAACATGATAGTATATTGTGTGCACTCAACATTGTTGCACTATAATGTATCAAAGATTTCGTTGTATTATGTGAGGGAAAATATTCAAACGAGTGTGGAACACATTTTTGTTCACCTTAGAAAAATGAAGGCAACCTAATTAATGTTGGAAATCATGTTAGTGTTCACATTAATAAATATAATAATGTTTGAAGTGAAAATAAAAGTGAGTTGTAGTAACAACTCACAAAACTATTCTAGGTGAGAAAATAATTATTTAGGAATGTTTGTTTGTATGGTTGTTGAGTTGTTGAAACAACTCAATATATTAAGAAGTGGTTTCCTACAAAATAGGATATAAGAATCCTATAAATATGTAATAGTTTATTGAATGAAGATAGAGAAGCACATACTATTTGAATTGAATCATTTACAACTTCTATTATTCTGCTTAAAAATCTAATAATTAAGGTGTGTTGTTACTTCTCATGATGCTTCAAGGGAGAACCCTCATGTTTATGCCATATTTGATTTCCTATACAAAATGAATTGTTTGTGACATCATGATGACAATTGAGATTTTGAATATTAATTTAGATATCTAATCATACTAATATTATCATATGATTACATCTGATTAATTGATTTAAGGAAATACACATTTGATTTCAATATATCACAAACTTTTTTTTGTTTTAATTTCAATTAAGTGTGAGTTCAATTTAAGTAAACATAAAATAAATTTTAAAATATAAATCAACTCTTGCTTTCATTAATGATTAAAATCTTGACAAGAATTTAAAACACAATATATTAAATCTCTAGATTAAAAGTAAATTATAAGTGCACATTCAATATATACTTATAAGTATTTTTTATGATATTTAAGTCCCTATTTCAATAGTTGTTATTATATTTTATTATGGACAAGTTATGTTAACAGTTAAAATTAGTTTCTTTTGATTAAGGGAAAAACAAGTGTTCAAGGGGTCTTGAAACCCTTTACATAACAAAACTACATCCAAGTTGCAATAAACTGAAACCGAGGAACCTCAAGTCTAAAAATCATAGAACATTAACTAAAACAACATATAGATAAACAATGCATAATCAATCTTCAACCCCTTAACCCTAAGATAAAAATTCAAAACTAATTTAGGAAGACCTCTCTTCCTTCTTTGGATGCTCATCCAAGAAACACCTTCATCTAGATCAACTTAACAAGGAGAAGGGATGCCATCCTCCCCCACCACCACCTCTAAGGAAACCTCTTGTGAAGAGGATAGAGGAATACAAAATGGATTAGAGAGTCCCATCAACAATAAGGGTACCCACAATCAATGGTTGGAAAGGGTATTAAATACTAATTATAGTATTGGAAATTGTCACCCTTGACAATTTCACAGTATGTTTAGCTTCCCCTTAAGTTCTTGGGCCTAATTATGCTTATTAATTACTCTTTCTTTGTCATCTTCAAAAATTATGTTAATTTTAGGAAATTATATTAATTATTAATTTCAAGAGCAACTCAAATTCAAAGGGGGTGACCCTTTGGTGAAATCGTGGGGCTTCTTGCCTGTAGAGCCAACAACCAAGGTTCAAACCTTGCGGGTTCACTCTCTACCATGTCAACAATGGAGTTTGTTGTTTACCCACGTATTAAGGGGAGGCTCCTTGGTGATTTGGTGGGGCTTCTTGCCTATAGTGCCAACAACTAAGGCCCAAACCTTAATATTAAACTTTTAGGGGTGGGGGGCCTAGCTCGATTCGCTAAAGCATCCTATTGCAGGAAAGAGGTCATGAGGTCTAGTCCACCCCCAAACCCGTGGTACTAGAGGGTGTGTCACGCTAGTGCCACAGTCACATGAAAAAAGTTTACTAGGTGCACTATAGTTTATAGGGGGACATATACCCAGCCGATTACTACAGCAAAAATAAACTAAAATTCAAAATAGGTCTAGAATGGGATGCCCTCACCTTTGTGTGCCTTATTTTGGCCTAAAATTCAATATTTTATTGTCAGCCTCAATATATTTACAAATTTAAATCCATTTTTCGGCTTGTCAAAATAATTAATATGGGAAATGTTGAAACACATGTAAATATAAGTATTTTTCTCTATTTGAACACCTAAGCAATCTAAACAATTCAAATATCAATTGAGCATCCTAAAAGGAAATTCAAGAGCAGAATAAACAACATTCTACATCACTTTCATCAGTAAAGATCATGTTTGCAATGCATCATCTAATTTATGTTCATGCATAAGTAAGGTGTTTTCATATTTTATGTTTATTATCATTGAGTACTAATGCTTGCATCATCTTCAAGAAAATATCAAATTCTCCTTGTATGAGATGTGCCAAATGACTTCAGTCCAAAGGAATGTAGATTTGAATGGTACGTTGCAACATAGTGATTTATCATTTATTTTTATCCATTTGCCTTTGGACAACTTAGGGTAAGTACTCTTTATCCAACATCATTATAGCAATTTGTGGAGGTGGAAACACCAAAACATGGTTTGAATTAAGAAATCCCCCATACACCACAACCCTTCCTCTCTTCTCTTTCTTGCAGGTTACAAGTTTGAAGTGGATTAGAGAAGATCGAAGATCTGAAGGCATCAAAACCTAGATCAAGCATGTACACACCTTTCATCAAATTAGGGCAAGATCAATTACTCACTGACTAATTAAGTTCCAAAGCCGATTTCGATATAGAAGCGCCTATAGACTGTGATGCTCCTATACAGATCCTAAAAGTCAGAAAACCATCATTTTTAGACTATGGTTCCCTCACCATAGTCCAACCAATTTTGCCTCAAATTTGAATACCAAGTTCCATCATTTTTGCACTCTACTCTTCTGCTTTTTTTTTTGTACATCATTTCTATGCTTGTCTGAATCCATGATAGTTCATTGCATTTGCATAGCTTTTCCTAGTTTACAATCATCAATCACACATATCACATCATTCAATGCATTATCCCAAACGAAAAAAGGGGCCAAAACCTTGATCAACCATTCTAGCTTTTCCTTATGGATAATATCCAAGTGGTTTCTTTTTGATCATTTTTGTGTCCCCCAAATGTTGATGGTGGAAAGTGTGATTTAGATTACTAATTAACCCTAGATCCATTTTAACATCTTTCATTATCAACATCTTATTATACTATCAATTTCTTAATTATACTATTAACATCTTATTTAATTTTTCTAATGAATATTCTATTATCTAAGACATGGTAAATACTTAACTATTTTTTATTTTCCTTACCTATATTATGACTACTTGTTAATTATTTAAGTGATATATTTGATTTATGATAATTTTGATATGTAAAATAATTTAATTTATAATATAATAATATTACTTCTTAATTTCTCATTCAAACTATTCATTTAATTCTAAAATCCTCTTTTAAATTGTTAAACTAAAATAAAATTTAAATATTCAATTAATAAATTTTTAAGTCTAATATTATAGATTATTAAACTAGACTACTTATTTAACTTGATCGATTTAAAATTAAAAAAAAACAATCAATTTATAATAAATAATTTAAAACTAAATTAGGGAAACTCAAACAACTTACTATATACCATATATAAATATTTTTATATACAACTATATTTTCATTTGAGGTACAATTTTTTGGTTTTCTTTCTTGTTGTAGGGCTTAGAGGTATTTATTAAAAAAAGCTCATAAAAAAAAAAAATCTTTATGGTTGGATTTCACCTTCTTTTCTATTTTTAAAGCTTTGTTGTGTTGTTTTGTTTGTTTTATCATACCCTAACCTTATTTCTGTACTAATTGGTTTGAGTTATAGATATCTAAGTTAACTTATAGGAAAACTATGAAGAATCAATAATGATAAAAGGCTTTCATATTTTTTTGTTATTAGAAAAAAATTCAATTTCAATAAATATGTGTACACAAGAAAAAGTATATCACAAAACAAGATCTAATGCTAAAAATATTCCTTTTTAATTTTTTTATACTCTACCACTTAGAGGGCATGAAATTCAAGATAAAGAGGTAAAGAAAATATGTATTTCTTGTTTTAAAGGGGATTTGAATATAGAAATTAATGGGGCAAATGGAATGATACATTCCATGGACATATCCCTCATGGAATGAGTCCTATGACCCCCGAGAGGTCATAGCTTAGACTATGGTTGTGATGATGGGACCCACCCTATGACCACCTACGTGTAGGTCATTTGAACCTTTTTATGTTACAAAATAAACAATAATCATTTCAATTTTTTTGAATGTAATTATAAATATCAATATTTAAAAAAACTTCCTCTATTAGAAATTATAGATGGTTTATAGAAACATAACACACACACACACATATAAATGAATGTATATTATAATCTATACATATATTTATGTATAACCTATATGCATACAATCTTGTCTCTTCAGAGACATCCGATAAAATATATGTATACAATCTCTAGTTAAAATTATTTTTATATATATTTCCCTATATAGAACAAAGCAAGAAGGAATAAAGATAGGAAATAACAAACACATTCCAACATTTAGATCTAAGTAACCAAAGTGCACAAATAAGGTACACCACATTTTCTCATGAGGGTTTTACTTGTGCCTCCTTTTTTTAATATTTTTTCAAGAAGAGAGGATTTAAAAAATATATGCATGACCTCCTTTCACACAAGGTAAGGGAGAGGGACCAATAGTGATGAGGGATATGTTGTGTGAGGGGTCCATGTTAGCAAGGTCCATGTTGGCCATTTTTTTGTTAACAAACCTAAGATAGTCCACTTGGCAACCCAAAAAAATCCAACTAGGAAAATATTGTGCAAGTTTTTCAAGGTTTTTCAATAGCTTTTCAAAATCCACATTTTTCGAGTTCAAAAGTGGCATTGTTCGATGATGGACATTTGGTCCTTGTAAGGTGGTTTCCTGCCACACCAGTCTTGGCGAACTTAACTCCCATTTTTTGCGCATTAACTACCCAACATTCCTCTATCATTAGTCTTTTCCCATTCACTTCGACATGCATTTCATTCGGTAGGTTTTGCTTTTGCTTCATGGCTACACCATTCATGCTTGGCATTTGCACTTTAAGTCGTCCATTAGGACTAATGGTGGTTAACTTTGTGGTTGACGGTGGTGAGCTTTGGACGAGTGGTGATGATGCATATTTCGTAGTTTCTATGCTTTTCAACACCTCCATTGCCAAAAGGAAAAATAATTAACTTATGTCATCAGAGGTCAAGTTGCTTTCCAACCTCACAAGGGCGATATGTATCCATTGCAGGCGAGGAATGGAAACATGTTATGTTTAATATGTGTATCTATGATTTATGAATGTCCATAAGTTTTGTAGGATTTTATGTTTAATTTATGGTTGTCAATAATGAAAATGTCCTAGGAAATAAGACTAACATTTGCAGTGAGACATCTATCAACCCAAAGAAATGGGCTTTCCAACTCGTAGCATAGGGAGTATAGTTCGTTGCAAAGGAGCCAATCGACTAAAACATGATCACTTTCAAAGGAAGATGAAGGATATAATTTAATGATCAATTCGTGATCACCAAGCAGTATTTGGATCTTTCAATAAGACAACCAAGAGAAGAAGTCTATTCTCAACCGGACTGTGCATTATGACAGAGTTGTTCCGCTAAGCATGTTTCCTATTATAAACAGTTAAGTTTGTTGGGCATGTAGAATTTTTGTTTGATTTCCATATTTCTATTTTTAGTAGTTATTACTTTTTTGTTTTAAGACTCAATCCTCTTCCTATTCTTGACGAAGAATTGACATATGTTCTTTATTTTGTTTTCAATTCATGAATAATGGGACTCCCTCACATACCCTATATAGTTGGGTGCCTTGTCGAGGAAGAGATATAGCAATAGTAGAATGGTAGATCATATGTGTGTTATTGAGATTTCTTGATTGATTTTGTGTAAACATTTTTGTGTTTAGAATGCAATAAAAGAGAATTGATTTATATAGATGTTTGGTTGAGTAAGTGATTGACAAGATCTTGTGGAAGAAAAAACTCAAGAAAGGGCCACATGAGGTATTGTTGAACCACTTCAATTTAAGTTATTAGATTAGACCATGCATTGTGAGTTTCCTTGATAGTTTCTAACTTATGTGATTGTGAATAAATGGGTTACAACTCTTGAATTAGAATCTCTAGATCGATATTATGTTTCATACTCTAGAGGTTAAACTAAGTTAGGACACAATGTAATGGTTAATAGTTACGACCTTAAGCATTAGGTACTTGAAGAAAATCTAGTAGTTTTATTCCTTTACTTTGTTTTGAGAAGTAGCAGTTTATTTTGATTTAAATCTTTTACTGTATTTTCATGTGTTTATCCACCTATACTCATTCGATGTAGGATGTCCAAAATCCATGAATGCATATACATTGCAAGCACTATCCAAAGTTTTACAACTCCTTGGTTGATGATTTAATGCTACCCTCTTGTGAATGATGAATTGTTTAGTCTCTAGATCCTCAAGTCCTATGAGTTGTGTTCATGACCATTAGCACCAAGTTAATTAGGCATTAGAGGAAGCTCCACAATCGTCATCATGATCAATTATATCATGGTGCATAAAACTAAGTGCTACAACAAAATAAAAGGTTGTTCCTTGCATGTGAAGTTACTATGACAACATGTTTTCCTCATCCATTACATCATTTATCACTATTGGATCATTTATCCATACCTCAAATCATGTGTCATTTTGTTGCATTGCATCCTTGTGATATTTCATCATCCAACATGTACATCCATGCAATCAATTCTAATCATCCTAGCAACATCAATCAACAAGTGGAATTCTTAATCTGTCATTAGTCATATATTCATGTCATGTACATCATCCTAACATGATTTATGTCAAATCATATTTTAATCCTTTATGACACATATTTTATCACTCTTTGTCTTTTCAAGGTACCTATTGGGTTCTACTTCACCCAACAATTCTCTTCAAGGGTCACCACTTCCATCATCATCCCTAAGAAACTAAGGCAACTTGCCACAACTTCACTTCATCCCATCCTACTTTTTATTCTTCTTTGACATAACACCATTTTTATGTCATTGTATCAAAGAAGGGAAAAATGTAGACACATAAAATATTCCCTAGTCATCCATCATCTAACCCTAATTAGTCAATTCGATCACCTAGGCTTAATTACCTTCACCTAGTCCTATCAACTAAACCTATCACCTAGTCTAGTCCCCTTTACCTAAAGCCCAACACTTAATTAAATAATCATAATATTTAATTAATCACCTTTTCCATCTCTTCACAATAAACAGATAAATTATTATTATTTCCACCTATTATCCATCTCACACATGTGGCTAAAATAATTAAATTAAGCCTATATTCCCTCAATTCACTCCAAAAATAAAGGGTGTCTAAGAACACTTGTCCTTATGGTCCCACTATTCTCTCAACACATTCTTAGAATAAAAGGCACCTTAGAACAAATGTCCTGATGGTCCCCTTGTTCTCTCAACACAACCTAAAAATCTAGTCCAACTAGATGTGCATGTCCTCTATTTCTCTCATGCTCACAAATACTTACTAAACTTAGTAAGTTCATCCTAACGATTCACAATCTAACCATTGTCATCTCTACCCTTCATCCTCTCATTGATCCTAGGGAATTCCTCTCAACCATTCTCCACCATTGATCGTAGGGAATTCCTCTTAGCCATTCTCCACTATAGAATTTTCTCATGAATGGAAGATTTGATTGGATCAAAAACTTAGCTCCAAAAATAGCTTCTAAAGCCAAACCAATCCAGAAGATCGAAAGATTCTGCATTCATGTTTTACTAGGGAGATGTCCCTCAACTATTCCAATATAACATCTCCTAGCTTCTAAAATGCTAAATCTTCTTATAGAAGATCAAAAGTTGGACCAAGTTCCACTTCTACTAGACCACAACTTTATGTGGAAGTTGAAGAAAAGGCCACAAATCAAGGACTTAAGCCAAACCATAAGGAAAAAAGACATTAAATAGATGAATTAGAAACAATAGATTTTACAAGAATTTGTATCCCTTTACCAAGGGATAATGTCCTTGAAATTTATAAAGAAAATAACATTTTTTAATATAAAGGAGGAAGATGGCCTCCCTTTAAAGGCCACAAATCAATGACTTGAGCCAAACCATGGGAGAAAGCAATTAAATAGATGATTTAGAATCTATAGGTTTTACAAGAATGAGTACACCTTTACGAGGATAATACCCTTGAAATTTATAAAGAAAATGACATTTTTTAATAGAAAGGAGGAAGACGGCCTCCCTTTAAAGGAAGGCATAAAACTAATCAAGGCTCTATTAGTCACTTTTAGTATGCTTTCCACCCATCTAAAGTAGAAGAAAAAGAGGCCAATTTAGATTTTAAATAGAGAAATTATTTGGTTTGTTTTTCAAGTCAATTACTTCCAGTATGCTTTCCACCCTCTAGAGTAGAAGAAAAAGAGACCAATTTAAATTTTAAACATAGAAATTTTATTTGAGACAAAAAAATTATTTCACTTCTTCATGAATGTATTTAAACTTTTTGAAGCTTCATGTGCAGAGTTGATATTTTTATTTTACTGAAAGAACTATTTTTAAAATAGATTTTATTATGTCATCAATAAAATAATAAATTATACATAAATTAATAATATTTATTATACTTTTATAAAAAAATAAAAAAAAATAAAACATAAAATAGTAAAAATAGTAAAAAAATTTAAACTTGTTATGTAATATTAAGTGTTTTTCCTATTCTGTAATAAAATATTTTAAAATCTAAACTAAAATAACATAATAAATTGAAAACTAAAAAATAGATTTAATACATTTTATATTTTTATAATACATTGAAAAGAGTGTATAAGATAAATTTTTTTTAAAAAAATATTTTATATTTAAAATTTAAGAACAATGTTAAATAATGATAACTTTGAGCGTTTTTTATATATATTATTAATTAATATATGTATACTAGTTTATAAAACATTCATAGATTCTCATATGTTCAAGTATGAATCTATTTTGACCAACATTTGATTATTTTCCTATTTACATGTGAACTATTTATTTACAATATATAGTATAAATATGTGGTAAGACTGAGAATCATAAGCACAAATACTATAACAACAATTGCACCCTGCAGAGCTACTTACCCCTCTTCACAATAGATGGCAATAGAAGTTTTTTCACAGAAGACAAAATATTCACTGAAAAGAGTGGATCCTCTAGTTATTCAACCACCCTAATGAGGGATATAATGTCCCAGTTCAACCCAAGTAAATACCTTCATGACCATGAGTCGAATGAGTAGTGAACAAGATGTAACTTTTGCTGTTTAATATTTGTGGGGAATAACAGCAAATTGGTGGCACACAAAAGATTTAGATAAAAAAACCTCTTACTTTATCATACTGTTAGTCCAATGGATTGTCTTTAAGAAGTATTACTAAATGAATTTTGTCCTAAAGAAGAAAACACTAAAGACAAAAATTTGAAAGCTATGCATAGTATGAAATGTTGTAGTCTAGCTAAATTTGAAGAATACTCAAAAAGTTTCAAAAAAACATCATACAAATCCAAGGCTGCAAGCCAGTTATATATGATGATTAAGCCTTTTGAAGGATCATCTTTTGAGATTTATGATGAAGTAATGGATTATATTCACGTCAAGAGCCTTGATATGAACAAATGTTCTTTGCCAGATCTCAAATCCAAAAATTCATTAATGAATTTCGATATACCTGGAAATTTATCAAACAACAAGCCTAAATACTTGCATCCCACTTTTCTGAAACCCAAAGCTATGGTTGCAATCCGTTTACTAAAGAAGGCTGGAAACAACGCAAATGACATAGCAAAAAGATAACACACCTGTGTCTATTTGGGCATTGTAGAACCTTCCATTAATTTGTATTAAAATAAATTACGCATACCAAGAAGGTTAAACATAAATGCAAAAAAATTATTGTATTGTGAACTATTGAGTTAATGCAAGAAGTTTTTGTTGGTTTTTCCCCAAAAGGGTTTACAAAATAAATTCTTTTGTTGTATTGAGTGTGCCACTATATTTTTCTAGTACATTAAAAAATCTGTTAAACATTGTTTCTCCTACATAGATTGATTGGTATTATTTCTCTTTAGATTCTGAAGATCTAGTTCATTGGAGACTAAAGAAAACGTATTGATCTACCTTTAGTTTTCACTTCAACAACAATTTGGTTGCCACTATTTCGTTTGGGTGTTTGGTGTTGCAGGGGATTACAAAATCCATGAATATATCCAAGTGGATTGACAATTCTGAAAATATCTGATCCTCATAAAAAGTGACATCTGGTCCACGTTATTCTTTTGGTATTCGATTCTATGTTTTCCTCTATTCACCTAACTTACCAAAGTGACCATCTACTGTCATCTTACAGAGGATTGTAAAGGTGAATTGCCATGTTTTGACACAGTATTTGCAGTTTGGAATCTTGTAGAGAAGATACTAGAATTATAGTTTTCATGACTTACTGACTCAAATCAAGCTGCACTCCGTGTCAGGCATGTTGATTGTTCCTCAATGGCTTATTCTGCTTATTAGAGATTATTTATTGGTAATTAAAAACAAGAGTGGGAAAACTGGAATACATGATTTAGGATCTTTAGTTAATCTTGTACTAATTGCAAACAATATTACTTGGGTCTAGTCAATGAGGGGGTCTTGCCTGGTCCTTCTCTAACAATAATTGTGCTTAGTATGGGTTGAGAATGATCATGGTTGTTGAGCATCTATGCTTCTATTTCCCCTGGTAAATTTTTTTTATAATCGACTCTATAGCACTGTGAGCATTGAAAAGAAACTCTCATATAATGAAGTTGAATTTGCCTTCTGCAGTTGGACTCTTGGAATTATATGATATTTCATGGGGATTTCAGTTTCACGGATGTTATCTATTTAAATGTCAACATTTGCACGGTTGCTTAAAGGCCTTATAACTCTCATCATGAGTATGACTATGAACGTCCATCCATATATTCATACACAAATATACATTTATCTTTTCGAAGTCTCAAAATATAATTATGGTAGAGAGGATGATTTCTCGAGGGAAAAAAATGCAATTAGCACTTCAGAGACTAGAGCTACAAAAATTTGATGATTTTCATTTGAAGCTCCATTACACAAGCTTCCCTGCAGTTTACCTCCAATTGGAAGGTAAGTATCAAGTTTTAACTTGGGCACGTATCCTGATAATATTGCTCACTGTAGTAATGAAGCCAAAAGAATGGGAACTTTGCCTGTCCAATGTGATCTCAGTTTTTGTGGCATTTCTTGCAGGCAGGCAGCTCAAGAGTTACTGTGTTCATCGGAACCTTCCTAGATTTACAGAATGATAACAGTTTAGTTTCTGAAAATTCACCTTTCTCTGTTAAATGAACACCAAAATTATTTAGTCGGTGAATATCACGAGGAATGGGTGACTGCCATGGTCCATCCCACAAACCAGGTGGAAGCAATGGTGTGAGAGCACATTGATTAGTTTGGTTATGACAGCTCAATTGTCCTCCAAAGCGATTCCAAGCATGCCCCCATCCTATCTGGTTACCCAAACCCTCTACCAACAAGGTACTCTGAAAGCTGCTGTAGAATGAAAAATTGAGTGGATGTGCCAAAATTTTATCTGCACAGAGCATGTATGGCATTCTATAAGCATTGACAATCAAACAAAAACTAAATATTTATGAACTTTGGCAATAACATATATTGTACACGACTTCCTTATTAACAAATGAAAAAAGGAATCAATTAAGCTGTGAAAATTTGGCAAACATACCAAGCTTATTGGCTGCTGCCATTGCAGCAATAAGCTGAGCATATGTAGTAGCCACTCGCCTGTGAGCTCCAGATATAACAGCACGTGTGGCTCGAGATGCTAGGAAAAAGTCTACAAATGCAACCCATCTTGGCATGGGACCCCAGTCCTTTGCTCTCATTTGAGGAAGCTGCAAATAATGTGGACAACTGAGAAATGTTTACCAATATAATAACATTGCATTTTTGTATTGTTGAAAAATTACTCTAATCAAGAATCGGAATATCTAAAAGTAACGACAGAAATCCAAACCATATGAGCCTAGATTCTGCCATTACATGGATCTGTTCAAACAAATAATAGGGCTGTTTGTCTCTAGCCTAAAACATCGTAAAGCATAGTGATATGTGCCACATTGTAGAACATGGATTGTGTTTTCTTTTGATATGAAAAATCTCTCAGTCCATGGCTGTATATGTTGGTTTATGGTTGTTGGCTCTGATGCACCTTGCAGAGAACAGATTACGGAATCTCAGATCAATAAGATGAGGAATGAGAAACGATAACTAGTAATACGTCAAGCAATACAACTGGTTATCCAGCCAACAATGGAGTGAGATTAGGGAAAAAGTTCTGATGCTTGGATAGAGAGCAATAGAGAAACTTTGATAGCATGTAATCACCGTAATTTCAGTTGTTGGGCATATCCAGATTCCAAAATGAGAAGTTAACTGATCATCTAAAAATGGAGATTGAATAATCATAATCTGCCTCATTGGAAAAGACTTTTAATATCTTTCTCCTAGCTAGTCTAGTTGAATTTATTCAAAATATTTGCCCAAAGAAATCCCATTGAAAATTGTAACTACAATGATAGCGTGAATAAAATGTTTCATTTCAAATTTGTAAAAGCATTAACCCCCAAAAAAACGAGCACTTTGCACATCCAAGTTTAAACGTGATACGCCAAAAAATGAATACCTGAGGCACAAGTGCTACAAAACATTTACTTTTGATCCCCCTATTGTATGAGGAATAAGAAAGACATACCTGAAGGTAATTTGTACTCAGAATGTCACTGACATGTTGACTTGTGTACAACTTGTAATCAAAATGAAGAACCTACATAAGAGGTCAAATGCTCAATGTAAGATTATTCTCTATTTTACATAAGTCCATATCCAGTAATATACCTATTTATGCAATCAGAGGATCTTATTTGCATTTGTCTTCATCTAATAAATATACAACCACACACCTCAGCAAATTCTTTCAAACTGTGTTTGATATGCCCTACAACTGATGGTGTGTCAGTAACCAAAACCACTCGACGCTTTCCATCCTTAAGTGAAAGTTCATGAAGGGATCTCCGTAAACAGTTAACAGCTGCATATAGTGCTCTTTTGGACCTGGTATAAAGAATCTGTTATTAGACCCCGCTTTTTAATCAATTGCATAATTGAAAACACCTGTTTCAAATCATGTTTTAGAAGGAACTCAAACTTGTTCATTATTCTATGCAAAAGGGGTGATTTCAAAGCAATAAATTCTGTCTTCAAATATGGGCTTTCTCACATAGTGGAAAATGCAGAAAACTGGAGAAACTTCATTTCTTCAAACACTAAGCGCAATAATAAGAAAATACTCCTTTAAAATACAGGCATTTATCAAAAGCATGATAGGTAACCCAATCTATAAAACCATAAAAACAAAATAGTTTACTTCTTAAAACTCTTTAAGATTCAAGCACTAAGCACAATAAATGAAGACAAATACTCCTTTGAAAGACAGGTAGATATCAAAAGCATGATAGGTAACCCAATCTATAAAACCATAAAAAGGACCATCTCAAGTTGCAATAGATGTGAATTAGGAGGAAGCTACAAAGAATCATCTTCAAAACATGATAGCCGATTATGATTGACTAGTTACAAAACCCAAGAACTGGTACACAGGCATTCTCATAAAACTCATCTACGATTTTTTAACACTTATATTATCTATAGACTGGCGCTTCTTCAGGGTCTCTCTCATTTGAGTGAGAATATAAGGTTGAAGAAAACTGAATTAGTTGAAGGCACCTGTATTCAAATACTCGAATCATTTTAAAAGTAAAACAAAGAGGAGAATCTAGCAAGAGAAATATTCATAACAGTAAATATATATTTATATAACTATAATTTTTATATTCTATCTAAGATGGTTTTGCATTCTGAAGGCAATAGTATGTCCTCTGCAACAGCAAGTTTTATGCCACTTCATAAGATTAAATACTCAAGGCAAGAGGGTGGCAAGTATCCTTGATATTCTAGGTTTAGATCAATTCGCAATTTAAATGCTTCTAGCTGAACCCTGGTGCCACGTGCAGCATCCAACAAAGAGGAGATAAGTTATTTGAAAAAAATAATCATCAACTGAACCAAAAGAAAACCATAGTACCTACTACCACGCATTCTCATGTGTAAAGTAATATCCGGATCAGGACCACTATTTAAAACCCAATTCACAGCCTCTTCAACAGCATGTGTAGGAGAGATAAGGACTTTCATTAGTTCTCCAAATAAATTAGGTCTGGAGTTTGGCATGCTTGGATCTCCAAGCAGCATTGAGGCAGCATCCCGCATGCCAGGATGTATATTCTTCAAGAAAAACTGAATTGCAACAGCATCTGTTGTACCCTTGAACCTGACACAGAAATAACAAACTAAACAGTATCAACTCCTCTAAAGTTATTCCTTAAATTATTAAATATATAATGCTTTAATTTATATGCAGGCACAAGCATAGAGTCAAAGCAAAGAAGTGATAGTTTTGCTGCCTTGAATTCAGAATATGCCACAGACCTTACCAAACAATGGGTTGCTTCCATTCCCTCCAATCCTCACAAAACACACGAGTGCGTGTTGGCATTTCAAAATCATCAATTCTCATAACTAGAGGCCTTTTGTACTTGCCTGCACAGTCATTCCTTGCCCAAAGAAGCTTTATCTCTTTTAGACTAAATGTCTGATTCGAATACGTAATATAACCACCAAATGAGTGCTTAGCCCTAGAAATCAACAAGGAATTTTAGAGTAATCATTAATCACCGACAAGCAAGACAAATCAGAAAATAAATTACACTTTTTTATCCATTTTCAAGTTCCTTCTCAGTGAATATTATATTCACTGATCTCTTCAACCAATACACTTTGATTGCGTTGGTGGTTTCTGTTGCCATGGGCACATCTATATGTTGTGTTACAAGAACTCACTCCCAAACTGGGAGAAAATTCCATTACTTAATTTAAATCCAGAAATAGGTCCACTCCCCTTGGTATGCTTTTGATGTGAGTTAATAGTTGGTTGTATCTAATATCTTGTCATTTACAACCAGTGATCCTTGAGCCTAACGGTTTGTTGTATGCTTGGTAGGTCTTCTGGCATTGCATTCTAGTCTCTATGGTGTTGAACTCATAAGATAGTGCACATTTCTTGTTGTGTATCTAATATCTTGTCATTCACAACCAATGATCCTTGAGCCTAACGGTTTGTTGTATGCTTGGTAGGTCTTCTGGCACTGCATTCTAGTCTCTATGGTGTTGAACTCATAAGATAGTGCACATTTCTAGTCTCTATGGTGTTGAACTCATAAGATAGTGCACATTTCTTTTTTTTTCAAAGAACTGCAGTAAACTAAGGGCTTGTAACTATAATATGTGTATTGTAGATAGCAAAGCCCACTTACTACAATTAAAAACACATGAAGTTTGAACAGAACAATAAATAACCTGTTTTCACCAAGAATTAAAGGTCGATTCAATAGCAGACTCAATGCTGCTGCTGTTAGTAATTTGTACATTTCGTTGCCAAATCCAGCTTCTGACGATCTTCCAAACACAAAGTTTTGCCTACAAAACTTCCTTGGAGGAAGTTCTCTGACTCTTGGTGCACCTGCCAAGAGAACCAATAGCTGTAAGGTTCTGTCGTCTTTGAGTAAAGATTAAGCAAAGAAAGAGCTAATTTTTAAGTCTTTGTTAATGAGACTCAGGGCCCAAGTCACAACCTAGACTACTTGGCTGCCTGTACACAGACCCCCAAGGTCTTAAATCTGACATGTTACAAGTCCAAGAGAGTGGGGGTATTTTTCAAACCAGGCCAATGGAATGTGTGAAAGGAAAATTAGTTTGTATCCTGCATTCTTCAAATTCCCAATAAATATTCCAACACCCAATAGTAGGTTAAATCTTTCAGGTAAAAGAAAACTCTGAGCAATGTAGGATCCAGTTATCTTGTTTATGGCAATCTTGATCTATATTCCTAGAGTACATAAATATACTTCACTCTGTGAAAAGCAAGAAAAATGGATTGTATTCTGTTTTAAGGTTGTAATGGAAAATCTAACACCCCAAGTGTAAGTTCGCATAAGAAACTTTTGAGCAATGTCAAATCCAATCATCCTACTCTCCCCGCGACTAGGTGTTAGTTTATATTCATGAGTTCATAGACGAGACTATATTCTTCTCAGAGGATGGGGATCCTAATCTAGACACTTCTGGGAGCAGAAAGAAATGGAAACAAACATTTGAATATAACAGAGAAAAACGGATTGTATCGTTAACTCTTTAAAATCGTGTTGGAAAATCTAACACCCGAGAGTAAGCAAGCATAAGAAACTTTTGAGCAATGCTGAAACTTAATCGACCTATTTACCCCACGAGAGGATCTCGTTTTATAGTCATGAGTATACAGACAAGATCATTTCTCAAAACATGGGTATCCTGATTCACCAAAGGATAAGACACTTCTGAGAGCAGGAAAAAACAGAAATAAGCATTTGAACCTAGAAACCCCAAAAAGGGCTGCATCCAGCAAAGACACAGTCTATTTTGTTTCTTTATTGACGATGAGGTAATTAGAAACTTCGAAAAGGAGCAAAGAGAGATTGATTTGATAATATTATAACACATACCATGTTCAGAAAAGTGATGGTTAATCATTCTCCTTAATCTGAGGCTAGCTTCTTCTTCTTCCTGACCTGCAAAGGCAGCACCCATTTCTTCTACCGTGGCACATGTGGATGGGTGAGAAAATGCAGAATCCAATTTTTCACCATCTGCTTTCTGGTACTGAAACCCATTAGAGCTGTTAATATAAAATTGATTTGTGTCATCTATTTCAGCATCCAATTTACTCTGATCATCATAATGGTCTTCAATTGTTCCGTTCGGGAGTTCATTCGACAATGTTCTGTTATAGCCACCATCATCATGTTGATGACCATTGTGATCTGTGAGATATACTCCATGGAATAATGTGCGATAAAAAGACTTGAAAGGGCCAAAGAAAGTAACCAAATAAGGAAAGATAGATAGAACACATAAGAGAAAGAGAATAAGGATGAGGTGTAATCTGCCACATAAATGATGTTTTGATGTTGAAGTTGAAGGCCTCTTTCTGATAGATCCCGGTGCTCCTGATAACCTCATCAGTGACATTAACCTCTTTCTTTCTAATCACAGAAAGGAACTCACAAAGCTCGAAACCTCACAGAGAAATCCAGCTCATCTAAGAAAAACAAGAAAAGCATAATTCGCGTCTTGGCACGCGGACAAGATCTTGGACAAGCGAAAAAACAGCTGTGATTTCGATTTGCCTCTTTTCGGGGGAATGAATAAATTGCTACCAGACTAAAAGGTCTTGTCTTAAACTATTTTTAATTAATTATTTTATTTCAAATGTTTGAGCTATTTTATTTTATTTTTAAGTTTTATATCAAATCCTAAAATCATTTTAGTTGTCTTATAATTTCTATAAAATTGATTTTTTTAATAAAATGGATTGTTGAAAGTTTTAAAAAAAAATTATGTCTAAAAATATTCTTATATGAATCAGAATGTGTTAGAATGATGCAAGGCTATGGAGAAAGATTTGACCATAAAAATTATAACTAATATCAATACAATTTTTATATTTTTAAGAAATCAAATTTAAATTATATTCTTTTCTAATGAATAAAGTCTCGTTTTAAAAAGCTTTTTTTTCAGAAATCAAATCTTTACATATTCTTTCATTTTTTAATTTATATTCTTTTGGATAAACATGTAGCTTATTGTATAAATCATAGTTTACTTTCATTACAAATCATTAGTATTGTTTTAATTATTCAATTTTTAAGAATTTCCTCTCTAAAATTAACATAATCATATATTTTGAACTATTATAATAATAGCTTACTTATATAAATTATAGCTTACTTGTATTACAAATCATTAGTATTATTTTAATTATTCAAATTTTAAGAATTTTTAATGTAATCATATATTTTAAATTATTAGTTCCTAAGGGAGGTTATTTCAAATTTTTTTGTTGGGCTGACCAATCACATTGTGTAATTTAAATATATTTGTTTCTATTTCTATAGTTTGCATTTAAGAGCACATTTTTTATATTTAGAAATTACTATTTATCTATTTTACTATTGGTAATATAGTTCTCTCATTCATTTTTTTTCTACTAATTTGAAAAATTAATAGATTTGAGTGAAAATTTTAACATTAAATGCAAATTGTGAGAGCTTTATTGACGGTGTGGCTCAATAGGGTGGCACCCAAATCCCTCAATGGGTGGTTAATGCACATTAAATACTATAGCACGAAGCATTTTGTTTGAGAATTTTCTAGGTTTTCTAGAGCATTTGATAATGAAGGTTTGCTATTGAATTGCAAATTTTTGTCAAGGATTGTGAAGCTCTCAAGATATGTTTTTAAACTTTTGCTTAAGATTTTGAGATTTGACATAAGATTTTTTTAATTTTTTTCTCTTTTCAAACACCTGACCTTTACAATTTGATTTTTTTGTTTTGAAAAGCTATAAAATTTGTGTGATCTTCAAAGTCAAAAAAGTAACGTAAACCAGACGTGGAGCTCCCTCTTATCCTTCATGCCCACTTAAATTTGGAGCAACCGAGATTATGGTCTACAACGAGATAGAGGAAGCCAGCGTAGAGTAATTTGATAGTTTCTGTTGTTTGTTGTGGGTATGGATGGGTATTAGTTTTTTTCTTTAAAGTCTTTCAATAGTCGTAATATTGTCTGCTACTGTGTTTGATAGTAGAGCAAGTGTTAGCGCGTTGTATGTTTTTCATTGAGGGATTTTTCGCCCACAGTTCGAATTTTTGTTTTCTGGTTTGTGCTTTAGTGTAAGGGAATTTTTTTCACTTGGCCAGCAGGAATTGTTTTCTGGTTTTGCCTCTTATTTACATGTTCTTGAGAAGGAGGCTTAAAAAGCTCAAGGAACCTCCTTCAAATATCAAAGATACATATTCGGCCTCTCCAATTGGGCACTGCCCTTCCTTAACGGCTTGTGGCAGAAAGTCTACTTCCAGAGCTTTGCATCAGAATCTGCTTCTCGATCTCGTAAAAATTTAAGGTTATTTCTCCTTTGAATTACTGTTTATTTGCTATGAGAGCATTCTCTACAGGAGCTTGCTATATGATTTTTGGTTTGATTTTGGTGCCAGAGTTTTTTGGGTGCAATGGAAATTCCTATGTTATGGGAACCACTCATGACCAAATATCTCGATGAAGCCATCAAAAAGAAGCTAGTTAGTGGTAACGTTGAATTGCTCAAGACTTCTGATTTGAGGACTAGACCAAATATGTTTGCCACAACATTGCCAAGAAAGAGGAAAATCTCGTGGCAAGATCAAATTTCTTTGGAGTGTAACCGAGCACTTCATTTTATTTGTTTTGGCATTTTTTGTGCTCTCTCAAACCAAGAAATATTTTCCTCTTTGTTTACGAAAATTTTCATTGTACTTCTAAGTTGTTGGATTGTAGATTTTTGTTCTACACAAAGGTCAGTTGTGTTATAGAATTTAAGCCGGAATAATAAAAATAACAACAACAATAAAAAATAGACATTAAATTCAAAGATGCACAATACACAATGATTTACGTGGAAAACCTCCAATGTGGAGGAAAAACCATGGGGCAAGGATCAATAGCTTTTATTATCTCAGAAAATCTCTTTACATTAGAAGCTTCAATTCGGCAATTAATTCTTCTCAAAAAATTAATTCTTTTTCAACAACACAAAAGGAGAGATCAATAATGACATATTTTTAAAAGCGGGAAAGCTTTCGAATGAGATACTAGAAGCTTCTATTCGAACTAGATGTTTCTAAATTGGAAGTGGAAACATCTATTCGAAAAAAAAGTTTCTTAATCTTAAATTTAGACTTCAAAAAACTAACATTCTCCCTCTTGAAGCTAAATTTAGCCTTCACAACTAATATTCTCTCACTTGAAGCTAAATGCAAGACTCCTGGATACCAAACTGCAATTGTAGATGATCCTTGCCCAAGCCTATGCATCAAGTCATTTGCAGGCTTGCCAACCTCCTACATAACTCTTGCTTGGCTCTTGGCAATATTTTTGTAAACATATCTGCAAGGTTCTCAGCTGTATGGATTTTTTCCAAGTGTAGCTTTCCTTCCTCCAACACCTGTTTAATCCAATGATATCTTAAGTCAATGTATTTGGTTCGTGAGTGAAAGGTTGGGTTTTTCGCCAAGTGAATGGCACTCTCGCTGTCACAATATAACACATACTTGTCTTGTTTTATGCCTAACTCTCCAAGGAATCGTTACATCCACAACATCTCTTTGCACGCTTCAATTGCAGCTATGTATTTTGCCTCTGTTGTGGAGAGAGCTACTATTTTTTGTAGCCTAGATACCCAAGACACTATTGCACCTGCAAATGTATATAGAAAACCAGTGGTGGACTTTCTAGTGTCCACATCTCCATCCATATCTGCATTTGTAAAACCTTAAAGCACCATATCAGTATGACCAAAACATAAACAGTAATGACTAGTACCCTTAAGGTATCTTAACATCCATTTCACCGCTTGCCAATGTTGTTTGCCTGGATTGGCAAGGAACTTGCTGACTACTCCCACCGAATGCACAATGTCTGGTTGTGTGCATACCATGGCATACATTAAACTACCAATTGTTGAAACATAAGGAATCTTTTGCATTTCTTCCTTCTCTTTGTCATCACAAGGGCATGAATTGAAATTCAATTTGAAATGGGAAGCAAGAGGTGTACCAACTAGCTTGGCATCCTTCATATTAAATTTGTCAAGCACCTTTTCAATATATTTTTCTTGTGACAGCCACAATTTTTTCTTCTTTCTATCACGAATAATCTGCATGCCCAATATTTGTTGTGTTGGACCCAAATCCTTCATTGCAAATTGTCTGCTCAAATCCTTCTTCAACCTGTTAATCATATCCTTATCCTGTCCAACAACTAACATATCATCCATATATAAAAATAATATAATGTACTTATCTTGGTCATATCTTTTGATATAGACACAATGATCAGTCTCTAGTCTATTAAAATCATACTCCAACATAAATGAATCAAATTTATTATACCACTGGTGAGGTTCCTTTTTCAACCCATAGAGACTCTTCTTTAACTTGCAAACCAAGTTCTCTTTACCTTTTATTTTGGAACCTTCTGGCTACTCCATATAAATTTCCTCTTCCAATTCTCCATGAAGGAAGGCATTCTTTACATCTAACTGTTGTAACTATTCACATTCCAAATCTGGAGCAACAACAAGACCAAGAAAAATTCTAATGGATGACATTTTAACAATAGGTGAAAAAATTTCATTGAAGTCAATACCTTCTTTCCGAGAAAATCCTTTCACCACCAACCTTGCTTTGTATCTCTTCTTCTCATCACCCTCATGTTTGATCTTGTACACCCATTTATTTTGTAGAGATTTTCTTCCTTTTGGAAGCTTTACCAACTCCCAAGTTCTATTTTCCAGCAAAGAGTCCATTTCATCCTCCATTGCTTTCTTCCATTCTTTACTATGTTCATCTATACAAGCTTCTTGAAAACAACTAGGTTCACCTTCATCAGTTAATAAAATATAATCAAAGGGAGGATATCTTTGTGAAACCTTATGAGGCCTAGCAGATCCGTGAACCAAAATATCTTATAACAGCTTTTGCACGACTTCTGCTTCTTGTTGTTCCTCATTTCCATTATGTTGTAATGGCTAGCCATTATTTTCAGCAGTGGCTTCTTCCAATGGTGGCAAATTTTTTTGTTGCTCCTCTTGTTGTCTTTTAATTTCAACAAATTTCTGCATCTCCACACTTTTGTCAATATTTTAAAACATTTTTCCTTCATTAAAAATAACATCCCTACTTCTGAGAATTCTTCTTTTTAGAGGATCCCACAATTGATAACCTAGCTCATTATTAGCATATCCTAAGAAAATACATTTCAATTATTTTTCATCCAACTTGGACCTCTGTTCTTTAGGAATGTGCACATAAGCTTCACAACCGAAAACTTTCAAATGAGAATAATATAACTTCTTACCGGTCCATACCTTTTCGGGAATGCCTCCATCTAATGAAGTTGTGGGAGAGTGATTTATTAAGTAACAAGCAGTACGAACAACCTCTGCCCAAAAATGTTTAGGCAAACCATAATTTGAAAGCATACTTCTCACCTTCTCCATTATTGTTTGGTTCATTCTCTCAGTTGTCCCATTTTGTTGTGGAGTGAGAGGAACTATTTTGACATGCTTTATCCCATATTTACTAAAATATTCTTTGAAGGCTTTGGAACAATACTCCCCACCATTATCTGTTCTAATACATCTCAAAAGTTTGTTAGTTTCCCTTTCAACAACCATATGAAATTTTTGAAAAACATCTAAAACTTGATCCTTACTTTTAATAGGGAAAGCCCACACCATTTTTGATGCACCATCAATAAAAGTATCGAAATAAGTAGCCCCTCCCAGTGATTTTATATTAATTGGGCCACAAACATATGAATGCACCAAATCTAATATTTTTGTATCCCTTTTTGAATTATTCCTCAAGAATGACACTCTTTTTTGTCTACCCATAATACAATGTTCACAAAATTTAAATTTTGTACCTTTTATTCTAGGCAAAAACTTTTGCTCAGCAAGTATTTTCAGACCTCTTTATGTCACGTGTCCAAGTCTTTTGTGCCACAAATCTACTACAGGCTCCTCTGCAACAATAACAATATCTGACTTTTGTAACTTCGATTTTAATGTATAAAGAGTGCATGTTTTCTGCCCCTTTGCAACAACCAGCGAACCTTTTACAATTTTCTAGCATCCCTTGCCAAATACTATATGGCAACCTTCATCATCTAGCTTTCCAGCTGAAACTAAATTCATTCCAAGCTCTGGTACATGCCTAACCTGTTTAAGCAATAAATTGAAACCATCTTTTGTTTTTATTAAAACATTTCCCAGTCCCTCAATACTACATAAATTATTATTATTCAAGTGAACCTTACCCAAATTACTAGATTTATAAGAAATAAAATTTTCTCTGGTTGGGGTAGCATGGTAGGAGGCTCCATAATCTAAAATCTAATCAATATCATGATTAGAAGTACAAAGACATGCATCCTCATATGAAATAGTAATTAATGCCTCGCCATCTGATGTAACAACAGTAGTTTCTTCATTTGCACTTGCTAGTTTTTGTTCCTTTTGCTCTCACTTCTAGATTCAACATTCTCTTTTCATGTGTCCCGGTTTTCTGCAGTGATAACAGGTGATTTTGCCTCTTCTTGATTTTGATCTTCCTCTTGACTTCAAATGCCCTTGTCAGTTCTGATCAAATTTTCTACTGCGATCAACTAGGGCTAAGGATTCTCCTCCTTGGTTCTTTGTCATTGATTTACGTCACAACTCCTCATTCATTAAATTGCTACTGACATCATCAAACTTTAGAGTTCCTCCAGGTGTCGAAGTGCTAATAGCTACTATCAGGTTCTCCCAGTTGTTCGACATTGAACACATTAATAAGATGGCTCTAATCTCATCATCCAAAGTGATTTAAACAGAGGCAAATTGACTAGTAATTATGTTGAACTCGTTTAAATGTTTTGCTACTGAAGCACCCTCCTTCATTTTGAGATTGTATAATTTTTTCATGAAAAAAACTTTATTTGATGCAATGTTCTTCTCGTATAGATCATGAAGCTTTTTCCATAGTTCTATTGTTGTCTTCTCTTCAGCAACATTAAAATACACATTCTTAGCCAAGCATTGACGAATGGTTGCAATTTCCTTTCTATCCATCTTTTTCCAATCTTCATCTGCCATTGATGTGGGTTTCTTTGATGTTCCTTCGAGCGGCACATACTGATCTTTCAAAATTAATATATCATCCATTTGGGATTTCCATAGGGTAAAATTAACCCCATTTAACTTCTCCATGTTGCTCAATGAAAGAAAAAAAAAACCTACACACACTAAATCTTCCAACAACCTGGCACTTTGATACCAGTTGTTATGAAATATAAGCCAGAATAATAAAAATAACAACAGCAATAAAAAATAGATAGCAAATTCAAAGATGCACAATACACAATGATTTACGTGGAAAACCTCCAATGTGGAGGAAAAACCACGGGGCAAGGATCAATAGCTTTTATTATCTCAGAAAATCTCTTTACATCAGAAGCTTCAATTTAGCAATTAATTCTTCTTCTCAGAAAATTAATTATTTTTCAACAACACAAAAGGAGAGATCAATAATGACATATTTATAAAAGTGGGAAAGCTTTCGAATGAGATAATGGAAGCTTCTATTCGAACTAGATGTTTCTAAATTGGAAGTGGAAACATCTATTCGAAAAATAAGTTTCTTAATCTTAAATTTAGACTTCAAAAAACTAACAAGTTGTAGAGGCAATTCCCTTGTATTCTTCAATTAGTTGTTGGCTATGTATATATAGATAGTGATTTAGTTCTAAAACTGTATGAATTGAATCTTTGATTACCAAAAGACAACTTCAATTTCATGGAAAGAATGCAATACAGATTCTGTTGAATTCACTTTTTTCTCGTGTTGAGAAGGTTGTCCTGAATTTTGATCCCAAATTAACAGGAATTGTTTTCAATGCTTTTTTAATTATTTTTCCTTCTATGAATTTGTGTATAAATAAATTTTTTAATGCACATTATCATGTCCATGACACTCGTTATTTTGCCTCATATGATCAATCTTATTAATAGGCCTATTATAACTACCATGGAAACAAAGTCCGTGTTTTCTAAATACAATTTTATCACAACCAAAGGAACTACGCCTACACTGTGTCAAAGAAAATCAGTCCAAGTAGTTTTAAGCTTTTCTATTCACTTCAGTGAAAATGTATTAGACTGTTAAGAACATATATGTATTAGACTGTTAAGAACAAATATAATGTTGTGTTGTTCCTTTTCTATCTTGTTAATGGTATATGCATCAATGTTAATTATTTGTTTCACATTCTGGTCCATTTTTTGGCTTTATATGTGGGGTACCAGAGACTCTCCCTCTAGTTTATGTCTTAGTTGTTAATACAATTTTTTAAGGGTAAATAAATTCAGCTCATTGTGAATATCATTCTTCAAATTGATAAATTCCTCTAGTTGATTGCTTAATTGTCTTTTCTTTTTCAATGTTTGAAATATATTTGTGCTTCCTAAATTGGAAGGAAGCTTAATTTTGTTGAGATTCCTGCCTCACTATGCATGGTTAGATGCCACATCATGATTTACTATCTTTATAATCTTTATTCTAAGACAGTTGAGCACTTTTAATGTCATTATTGTCCTATTTGTTATAAATCTTGTATAAGGTCTAATTTTGGGTGGAATTTTTATTTTTTAATTATTAGGTTTGTGCTAGCTTTATGTATCCTCAGGTTTGCAAATTTAGTTATACTATGTTCTACTATAAGAAAATTATTTGCAATCTATATTACAAATAGAATCCTTATTGTGAACAGAGCCCCAGGTTTTCCATGCAATTTCCTTCTTGAAATAATTTTGATAATCATTATAGATTGTAGAAGCTTCAAGTACCTTGAGGTTCTCACATTCAGCTACACTACCATATATTTTAAGATCACTTAAACTATTTTTAATCTGAATTTCACCCTCTTGATGGAACACAAAGATTGGAAATTTATTCCTTGACACACAGTTCTTCTAATTACTAAAGATTGTTGAAGCTTGAAGTAACTTCAGGTTCTTAAGTCCAATTATCATGTGGGGCCATCCCTATTGTAAACATAATCCTCATTACAAACAGAGCACCAAATTTTCCATGCAATTTCCTTCTTGAAACAATTTTGATAATCATTATGAATTGTGGAAGCTTGAAGTACCTTGAGATTCTTCCATTCATCTACACTGCCACATTTTAAGATCACTTAAAATATTTGTAATTTGAATTTCACCCTCTTGATGTAACACAAAGGCTGAAAATTTCATTCTTCAAGCAATTTTCTAATTACTAAGGATTGTTGAAGCTTGGAGTAACTTTAGGTTCTTAAGACCAGTTATGATGTGGGCTATTATAATGGTTCTGGAGTACCATCAGGCTCTTAAATTCAGCTACATAGTGTTTTATTTTAAGGTGGCTCAAGGTATCTATAATATTTTAGCTTGAAGTAGCCTCAAATCTTAAATCTAGCAACACTGTATTCTATTTTAAGGTTATTTGAACTATTTATCATTGATATTTCATCTTGTTGATGGGTATGGTTAAGTGGCCAAAAACTATTGATGCATTTTATTTCCATGCATGCAACTTCTATCCTGAAGCAATTTTATTGAGTATTATGGATTGTGGAAGCTTGAAGTGGCTTTAGATTCCTGATCCAACTGCAATATGTTATATTTATGGTACTTGTACTATTTATGTAGGGTTGTGTAAGAATTTTCTAAGAGCACAATCATGGTGAAGGGACCCGAACTGTTCTCTGGCATTGGGAAGAAAACCAGAGGTTAGGTGTTTATGTAAGCCTAACTTTGAATCCCTTGAACTCTTCCATGTTTATCAATTACATAGCATATGTCATTCACTATACTCATTTATCTAATTAGTCCTTGCAACAAGATGAAATACTTCTAATTGCAAGAGGAGGCAAAGGAAGAGAACTCTATTTACCAACAAGCATCGAAGTTTAAATATTTGCATTGTTTATAGCATTAAGTTCTAAGTTTCTATTGGGAGTTTGAAGCTCTTGTAAGATAACATTATTCACGAAACACTTTGCCCTTCTACCATGCATACTTGTGCTCATTAGGTGTTATCTTTTATTATTTTGTTGGGCATTGAGATTTGACACTAAGGACCTTTATCTAACTCTTTTCATTGGGATTATTGCCATTTTTATCCTTTTTTTCTTAGAATTGTTAGATTTATAATTGTCACTCTAAAATTTATGTACTAAAATTAACTACTAATCTTTCATCCACTTTCTGCTCTAAACCAATAGTCTCCACATTCACCGACAGGAACTCCACGCTATGCGCCACTTGTTAATAAATATATTATGGTTATATCTACTTTATATTTAGATTGATTACAAATTGTTCAACTTGAAATTATTGTTAAATTTTTAATTTCTATTGCTAATGTTAGAAACAAAAAATAAAAAATCTAGATTTTTATATAAATCACAGTTTTACTTTCATTCCAAAACATTTTAAATTCTTTATTTTGTAGTATTGATTCAATTGTTTAGTTTTTAAGTTTTTTAATAGAACTAATGTAATTTTATATTTTAATTACTAATAAATACATTATGGTATTATATCTACTTTCTATCTATATTTTTGTTTTAATCCGTAAGAAGTGTTTTTTATTAAAACATAGGAAATGAAGTCCAATAGGCCTGCAAGACCAAGAAAGAGAAGAAAAGGTGAACTAAGAGGAACCCTACATAAGAAGAGAAGATTGAGAGGAACAAAGGAGAGAACAAAAAACTGACCTTGAAAAGGCGAGAGAGAAAGAAAGCAATTACATAATACGCCAGGCTTCAAGCCCAAAACTAAGGAGAACTAAACTTTCTTAGCCTTCTGTGAGAATAGAGCCTTCATAGTCCACTATGACCCTACCTCCACAACATCCAAACCTTTGATATGAAGTTTCTTAGCATCAAATTTTATTCCTTTCTTTTTCTTAGTCTCGCAATCAGGTTTAGTTTTACAACAATCCCTTTGACCAATCCCAAGAGACCGAGAGGGAGCAAGAACAAAATCCTGTTCAAAAGTATCAAAATGGTTGAAATTCTCCTCCAAGTCCTCCATGAATGGATAAGTGCCCTCAGAATCGGAATCATCCTCCACCAGAACAAGGGGGAGAGCATCAACATTGTTGGTGGCATAGTCGTCATGAGGAGGAGAAGAAGACACAGTGGGACGATCGGGCTCAGACACAGGATCTAGAGTAGAGAAGAACTTAGCGTGGTTACACTAGATGAAATCAACATCTGGGGTGTTTGAATTTTTCAGCCATTTTTTGAAACTGATGTGTCTCATGCTAGAGAGACACTTGGTTAATCAAGCCTCAACTTTATGTCCCAATTTTTTGCAATGAAAAAATATAAAGGGAATCCCCTCAAAATTCAAAAATTGAGTCCAAGTGTCAAAAGATAAGTGAATGCAGATGGAGTGAGAAAGAGGTTTGGAGATATCCACCAATGCACAAACCCTAATATACCTATGAGAAAGATCAATCACCTCTTAATCCATCCTAACAAATACACCAACCTAATTAACCAACATTTTTATGAGGTCTAAAGACTGCATCACAGGCGACAAATTATAGAGTTTGATCCACATAGGAATGTCAATAACCACGACAGTGGAAAGATCAAAAAAAGGGGTCCATAGAGACAAAAAATACCAGAGTTTCCATAAAACCATGGACCATTAAGCTTCACGAATTCATAGTCCTCAGTTGAGTTGAAGGTGAACGGGAAAAAACCAAAATCCATTGGTTCAACCATAGGGAGGGAAAGATTGTCCCAAGTCATTTTTTCCCATTCCAGAATCGAGTCCATAGATGGATGCCTACACATGAACCTCAAGGCCAAGGACCACACACCAATATCAACAACGATCACACTTATATGATCATCTAAAATTTGGAGATTTGTCGACTCGTCGGTAAAGGAAATCTCTGCATCGCCAATAGTGAATGAAGAGCCCTCTGAACGTTGCACCTACTTTGGAATGGGAATGGCATCAGATTTCGGTGGTGACAAGGGAGGAGGTGGGCTAGGGTTTTCCTTCAAGATCTGTGTCAAACAAAAGTCACTACATTCATGGTAGGGATTTTCCCTATTTTTTCATCTAGCCAAAGATTTAGGATCCAGAGTAGGGGAATCCACTGCCTCCGCAATGTCGAGCCCAGGTCTGCACATAGAGGGTTAAAATCCAGACATGGGGGAGGTTGTGGGTGAGAACCAGACGCATAACAAAGGGAGTACCAGATCCTCTCGTCCCCCACCTCCTAGCGCCCAACTTGTTGCCTACTAGATAGAGCCTTCCTAACTCTGTTTGGTGCCTTATCCCTCACACTAGTACACATCATCTTCCCATCGCCTCCATCGTCTGCACCATCACACACAACTTCACATGGAGAAGCCTCACACATTTTCCCCTTTCTATCTATATTAATTATAAATAGTTTGACTTAATAATATTGTTAAATTTATTTATTTTATTGCTAATGAATAAGTTTTAATATAGAGAAAAAATCCATGAAATCTCTGCAAGAACATGTAGAAGATCAAAATATAAATGATGCCTTCACATGGGCGATGAAGAAATAAAATCATTCTTTAAAAAAATAAACAATTTTAAGATCAAATATCTACATCCTTTAGATTATGTAGAGGATTAAGATATAAATGATGACTTCACTAGGGTGATGAAGAGATAAAATCACTATTTAAAAAATTAAACAGCTTTGAGATCAAATCACTATTTAAAAAATTAAATAGTTTAAGATCAAATATCTACATCCTCTCACATTCCTTTTTAAGTTATAATTGTTTTTAAGGAATCAAAGGATGGACATCTAACTTATAGTATAAATCATAATTTTACCTTCATTACAAAACATTTCAAACTCTTTAGTTTGTAGTGTGCTTTTAATTATTTAATTTTGAATATTCTTATTTTTTTAAATTAATATTTTAGGTAAATTAAAATAATTGTTATACTTAATCAAAGGAAAAATAATGGTATATATAGATAAATCTAATTTATTCTATATACAAGAAATTTTATTTTTGTATGTTAGATTATAATATTATGAGGGAGCATATATCTAAGTTAGAAGTTATCATTTGGTTAAAATATCACAAGTAAATGATCCAACCCATCAAAATTATTTAAGGATCGAATAAAGATCAATCATATCAAAAAATAAAACTTTGATAAATGATATAATACAAAACAAAACATCATTCTCACTATTTATATACAACTAATTTTCTAAAAGATAGACATAAATTATTCATGGGTCTAAAAGATAGATTGGCCCCACTTGAAAAGATAACTCCAACTCCCTACCATATATAAGCGGAGTTGGGATAATTTTTCAAAGGGCCTCTTTATGACAAAATAGAGAAAAATATGATTATTGTAATGGTGTGAATTTGTACCCTAGGCGAATTCCTCATTTATCTACCCTTACCTTAGAAAATATAAGCCTGATGATGTAAATCGCACTATCGTCAACTCATTCCTTCTGTGTGGCCTCACCTTTTTGCATCAGTGGAGGAGTTTTTGTCAGGGATGTGGCATGTCGCATAGACATTCGCGCATTGCACTATAGTCCTAACGGGATTCTTGCCCCTAGAATCTACAAAACCATTACATCTTCGATTAGCTATGAAGGTAAAATCTTATGTCGACCGTTGACTGAAAAAAAGGACCTTTTACCTTCCTTTTGGAAATTCAAACTCACTCTCTCATTCCTTTATGCTAATTCTCACAACTTCTTTCTCATTCTTTCACACTTACACTCTCTTTCTCTTCTTAATCACTCTTGATTTTCTCTCCTCTCTACTTGGATTCTATAGCACATTCTTGTTGCAACACCACTATCTTTGCAGGTTGAAGAAGCTCCACTCTCTTAGTGTGGTGTCATATTCTCTCTTAGCCTTAAGTGCTAGCATAAAGGAGGTGATATTGCTCTTTTTATCGTACTTGCATCATTGTGTCTTATAGAGTAGCATTCAGGTTATCTTTGCACTCTATTTGATAGTATATTTTTCATTCTCTTGTTATTTATTTTCTATATATCCTAGCATATTGGTTGTTTGTGGAGGTGGGAACACCAAAACAGGGGTTTGACCAGGTGGCAGACCACAAAACACAACCTAACATTTGTTTTAATTTTTGTGTGTGTAGGCACAATTTCGTTTGTTTGAAGTTAACTGAAGAACCAAAGCGTGGACATAGTGGGTATCTTTTCTTTCTCTTTCTTTGTCATTTCCACATCAGAATAGTATTTAGTATTCTTTTTGTTTTACTCTCTACATTCTATATTTTCTTTGCAAAACTATAGAATCTCAATAGCCAGGTAGTAAGTAGGTCGACTATGTTTTCTAGTTGTTATTAGACCTATTGTTTGTGTTGGACACCATTGCATCCCTGAGATGCCAGTGCAACATGATGGAGTTTGATTCCCATGTTGTTGTCCTTAGATAGTGAGCTATTTGGTCTATATTTTGAAACCTTTGAGGCCGACTCACCCGGTTCTGATTATCGTTTTCTTTAACATAAGAGAAACTTGATGCATTATTTTCCCTTCCTTTTTAGCCTCTATCTTTCCCCTTTTCAATCTTATGTTTCAAACCAAGGTAGTTTAGGTCAATTCATTCTTTGAGACTCTCTCATGACCTAGAGTCCCGAGGGTGAGGAATCCCCCTACTCTACATTTTTGGTGAACTCGACGTGAATGTCTTTGTTTCCATTTCTTTGTGTCAAGAATTTTCTCTTTTGTCATGGGTGTGTTACAGACTTGTGCATTGTGAAGCTTTATGAGCTTTCCAACTCAATATACAACCTCCAAACACATAGCTAGAAGGATTTTGCGGAATATATAGATATGAATTCTAAGAAGGTCACTGCAAGTCCTACCTTTGAGGAAATAATTTTGAGAACAAATACAAGTTTATCCAATCCTTTTGGGGAAGCTCCTCATATTCCTACACCTCCAATTTCTCCTATTGCTCCATCTATGGAGGGAGATAATGCTATTGAAATCCTTTCAATACATCTTCTTTCCCTAGATAGGAGGCTCAAAGAATTTGAGAAGTATCTAGAGAAAGAGAAAACTATGGGTAAAGTAGCTAAAGTTGTTAACAAATAAAGACTTATGTTGGATAAGAACCGAATAGGAATTGAGTTTCTTTGAGGTCTTCCAGAAATTGTGGACACTCATGTCCTGGAATACAACCCTCACTCGAGCATCGTCTGAGATTTAGGCTCTAAGGCTGCTAAAAGACAACTAGAAGTCTCTATGCCTATGGAATCAATGTGTATGATCGAGACTATTCCTTCGGTTGACACCACCTCTGGTCCTCAGCTGACCCCCACCTTTAAAGTAAACAAAGCACCCTTGGGTTTCAGTTCTGCCACTCCCAATGCTCTTGGCGGTAATCCTAGAGTCCATGTTGGCCTATGTGGCGGGGTCTCTACTGAAATGGGGGCTAGTGGCTCTAGTGGCTCTAGAGATTTTGGTGATGGTTCCACTAGTCCTATTTCATCATCTAACCTTATCTTAAATGCCTTATTGCAGATAATGGGTCAAATGCAGAACCAGTTAGCAAACTTATCTAATGCCACCTCTCAACCTATTTTTCAACCCTTCTTCTATCATAGTCCTTTCTTGATCACAATTCTAAATAATCACATCCCTCAAGGGATGGAGATTCCAAAATTTGAAAAGTATGGTGGTTGAGGAGATCCTCAGACACATGATTTGGAATTTAATGTCATGTGCACTGATTTCTTCCACCACAATGCTCTAATGGCTAAGTTATTTCCAAGGTCCCTTAAGGACACTACCCTTGAGTGTTATTATTCCTTACTGGATAATTCTATCTTTTTCTTTGATTAGTTGGTAAATCAATTCCTTTGACAATTCCAAGCTAATATCAGACCGAAGTTGACCTTTTTAGATCTTGTTTGATTTAAGCAAGGGGACCACGAGAAGATCTAATTGATTTTATCACTCATTATCAAGCACTATTTTCTCAAATATCTTACCCTTTTCCTAACTCATATGTTCAAAGGGTCTTCATCGAGAACCTGTAGAAGCCTTGGCAAGATAAATTTACCCTAATAAAGTACCCCTCTTTTGCACATCTATGTGATGTGTTACGTGAATACCAGTAGATAGTTGCACAACTCAGAGTTTCATCCTCGTGCTCTTGTTTTGATAGTCGATCTGTAATGTCGATGTCTGGTAAGAATAAAGCTATTACAAATGTGGTCTCTACAACTAAGGACAAGGGCCTAGGGCGCAATAGGAACTTCACAAAACTATCAAAATCCTACACTATTGTTTTGAAGAATTTGTTGAAAGATAAAATCTTAACGCTGCCAGACCCTTGGTCTCTCACTGAACCCTATCCTAATTGGTATGATGAGCATCAATTCTACTAGTACCACCGAGTACATGGACAGGATACCGAACAATGTGTGCACCTGCATCATGAGATCTAGGACCACATCGATGATGGTACTATTCATCTTGACAGGAAAAATTAGAACTCTAATAAGTCAGTGGCAAAGGCTAATAGTGAATTGCAAATCTATAGTGATCCATTTTTTGTCCCATTATGCAAACTTAATTATTCAATATTCTACCTCTTTTGAGTTAGTTCCATCAGAATATGTGAATATGGTCTCATTCACGTGTATTCCTCCTACTGAGTCTATGAATGCAACACTTGACATATCATTCGCCTCAAAGGACTTACCTTTAAATAAGGAGCCTTCTCCTTTATACATTCCCATTCAGATCAATGAAAACATTGTAACTGGTGTCTTAGTTGACCCAACGAGTAGAGTGAATGTTGTAATTGAAGAATGTCTCTTCATAAATAGCTTATACAAGGAAGACTACAAAGATTCAAAGGACACTCTCTGTATGCATGATGGACTCTTAGTGGCCCCTATTGGCACCAATTCTTTTTTGATCTTGGTAGGATCCAAGGCCGTTGATACATCATGTGTCATAATCCCAAAATCTAACCTATTTAGAGTGAGACTAGGCATTCCTTGGCTATTCTCCATGATTTTTATTTCTTTTTTGGTTCATAAGTGTCTAAAATTTCCTTATAAAGGCTTTATGCATGTAGTGCATGACACTGGTTATAAACCAGTAATGTTGCATGGGGGATTTTCATTAGATCATTTTTGGCCCACTCTAGTTAGACCTCTCCCTCCAAGGGGAAATTTTATATACCATGCTTATGTTAAATACAAGAGTGGGGGTACAATTCCAAAAGCAAGCTATCTAATGTCCCCCTATGCAATCTTTGTGAATCACTTCATGATTGTGCAGCAAAAAGTTGCCTCTTTCACCCAACAAAAGGGGAAGGGGAAGATTGCTAACACTCAAGGGACTTCTCCTTATGTATCTTTCGCTCCATAAAAATTTTCTTCTTGTCTTGCTATGGCATCTTTGACTCCCACTCCCATGCCTCACATGGGAAGTCTGATGGTTCTCGCATGGCAAAAAGCTAAGTGCCAAGTTTTTGAACTTTTGGTTTTTCCCACGGTTCCTAGACCTATTTTCTATGGCAAGGGAAAGGTTCCTTATAGGGCTACTACTATGTGTTGGCCTCCGTAGTCCCCTATCACTCTCCCTCTTATCTCTTAGGCAACAAACAGGAAGAGGCCCACCGTCGAGGCACTTGTGTCTGCTCCTCCACCTATTATTGTCTCTGCTCCTATGCTTCCTCCTCTCGCTCCTATCCAAGAGGTTTTCCTTCCATCAGTGATAACTGTGAAGAATGCTCTTATAGTAGAACATGAGCCTCCTACCACAAATTCTAGGGCCCAAAGCTGACATAACTAGCTTGTGTGTAAGCGCAAGCATAGGAAAATGGATTTGGCCATATAACAAGCCACCTTGTAGAAGATGGAGGGGGATCCAATAGCCCCTATTTTTGCATCATCTTCTATTGTGTCACTCCCTCCTATTATTTTTTCCTCAATTCCAATCGCCATTGTTCTACTTATGGCTCCTCTGGTAGGACCCGATGATACTCACCCTATAAGGGTGCAAGTTTTCATCGCTCCCTCTATGGAGCCTCCTCTTTTAATGTCCCTCTCGGACATCCATACCTTCTCTCAGCCCATAGACATGTCAAACACTATTGGAAACACAGTTTCTATTGCACCAAAAGATCGACTTGTTAATGCTCAATACAACTATGAGAGTTAACAGATCCATTAGAGGTGGTTAAGCCATGCCACAAATCCCAAGGGGAGTGCTGACCATCTGCCAACAATCTCCCCCTCAGTGTTACCTGAGGGGACTCGAACCCGAAACCTTTGGCTCTGATACCAATTTTTGGAAACATAGTTGTCTTACACCAAACGATCGACCTGTTAATGCTTGATACAACTATGAGAGTTAGCGGATCCACGAGAGGGGGTTAAGCTATGTCACGAATCCCAAGGGGAGTGCTGAAAATTTACCAACATAACACAATGGTGGTGTCTATTGTGGCTTTGTCTTCTCCTTCCTCCACCTTCACTTCTTCCATGGGGATTCAACATCCTCCATTGAAGAGTAAGCTAGAGGATTAACTCATTATGTTTGAAAGAAGGCTCACCTTCTTTGGGAGCTAGTCATGTTTTGGCTTGCACCATCTTAGTGACGAAGGCAACCCTTGCTTCTTTAGGGTTAGTCACTATGCCCATCCCTGAGGTTGGCTGTGATTCCCATGTGCCTTGTCCTTCCCTCAAAAATTTTATTTTTAATTCGGTGGAAGACATCCCGACTCTTTCCTTAGTCTTTGCAATATCGATGACTTAACTTCATAAGAACTCGTCAAAGAAGACCTTGAGGGACCTAATTCCTTAGCTCTTGTTGTAGGAGATTTGAAGAGTACCACTCTCTCTATCCACCCTTATAGGTCCGTCTGCCCTTCCCCTATAATGATCTAGATTAGGAGCAAGATGACCTTCTAGTCAACAAGGACTAGGGCAGTGTCTCTTCTTTATTTGTGCATAGATTTGTTTGTGTGTTTTTGTTCCCTCATGCTTGTCTTTTTATGTTTTTAAACCTTCTCGGAGGACCCTTGCTACCCTTTTAGGTGCTTGGATACAGGCGTGGAAATTTTTTCATGCTCTTCTTCTATTTGTATCATCATTCTTCTATGTGTCATGAATTTTCTTTTCAACAATTGGGGATGATGCAAAGCATTGGGGGCATTTAGGCCTTCTTCCATGTTGACCCAATTTTTATTTTCATTTTGTCTTCATGTGCTCTTCTTCATGTTTTTAAAACTTTGGGGATTGATGAAATTTCATATGTATATTATTATTATCTATCTATTTATATCTATGAATAGTTCTAACCCCGAACTCTCAGATCCCACTATCTCTTGATTTATTTGTCTCTATATGTTTTCTTCATGATGTTTTGGTTCTTATGTGTTGTCCCTCACGTGCATGAAATAATTCCATAGATACATCTCATTATGTGTTATGTGCCACAACATCTCTACCTCCCCTTTCTCTCCTTAGAATGCCATGTTCTCCTCTGCATAACACACACCATCCTAAGGGGGTCCTACCACACTTCTATGATTTCCAATAAGGCGAATTCTATGGCCAAAGAATCCCTTATTGAAATTTTTTTATTTTCCAAATGATGAATTCTTTCAACGATGATCCCTTAGTGATTTTTTTCTTTCAAAAAATATTTCGTAGCAAAAGATTCTAAAAAATTTCCTTTGAAAAAGGAGTATTTTTTCTAAGATGAAAAAGTTTGAAAACATGTCTTTGAAAAGGAGCATTCTTTCCACTAGATTCCTTGATGAAAGAAATCTTTCAATTTAAGGATTCCTTCATGATAGAATCACTTGTGGAAAATGTTATGTCTTTCAATCAAAGAGTTATTTTGAATGGGCCCCTTAGTGTCTTGAATGGTTCCCTGCCGAAGGAGCCCCCTTTGAAACCTTCTCATTCAATTGAATCCCTTTTTATTTTTCAAATTTGTGTTATTTTATTCGATATTCAATGTCGCTATTACCTTGGGGGAAGCCCAAATAGACTTGTCTTTTATTGAATGTGTGATGTCGTGGTGTCCCGATGTTGGACATCTCACATCTTGGCATCTATCTTAGGGACAACCTGACTAGATCCGCCTTTTTGTGACGGTCCTACAATTGAGTTTGCAGCAGTCATAGGCTTACCTGATCAGTGTGTGTCTTGTGTATATATGATCAGGATATGTCTTATCATGTTGGCTTGTGTGTCTTATGAATGAGTGTTTATTATGATTTTTCACCTACCATGTTTTGTCTTCAGCCTAACATGTTTATGGTGAGATCACAACTTTGTAGGATTGAGAACTTGTGGAGCCATCTCTCTCTCTTTCATGTCAAGGTTGATTTGCAAGATCGAGAACTTGTGGAGCTTCCTCCTTAAAATCCAGGAGTGCCTGATCAGAGATCTTCTTCCTCGACAATTATGGTATATTCTCTTCAATCTCTTTCTACTTTAGCTCGCATCTGCACTAACATGTATGCTTGCTAAAGTGGGGGGAAATGTAATGGTGCGAATTTTCACCCTAGGAAAATTCCCCATTTATTTACCCTTCCTTAGAAAATAGAACCCCGATGATGCAAAGCCCGTCACCATCAGCTCATTCCTTCTGTGTGGCCTCATATTTTTTCATCGGTGGAGGAATTTATGTCAAGGATGCACATGTTTCGTATGGATTTTTGTGTGTCGTGTTATCATCCTTACGTGATTCCTACCCTTGGAATATGTAGAACTGTTACATCTTTGATTGGCTGCAAAGGTAGCATCTTCTGTCAACCCTTGACTGAAGAAAAAGGGCCTTTTACCTCTCTTTTGGAAATTCAAAATTACTCTCTCATTCCTTTATTCTAATTCTCACAACTTCTTGCTCATTCTTTCACACTCTCTCTGAAGCTCACTCTCTTTATCTTCTTGATCAATCTTTCTTTTCTCTCCTCTCTACTTGGCTTCTACAACACGTTCTTGTTGCAACACCACCATCTTTGTAGGTTGATGAAGCTCCACTCTCTCGGCATGGTATCATCTTCATCTACCTTGAGTGCTAGCAGAAAGGAGGTGGTATTGCTCTTTTTATCTTACTTGCATCATTATGTCTTATAGAGTAGCATTCAAGTTGTCTTTGCACTCTATTTGATAGTGTCTTTTTCATTCTCTCTTTATCTATTTTCTATATATCATGGCATCTTGGTTGTCCAAGGAGGTGGGAAAACTAAAATGGGGGTCTGACTATGGTAGACCTCAAAACACAACCCAAAAATCTTTCTATTTTTGTGTGTGTAGGAAAAAGTTCGTCTGTTCAAAGTTAACTGAAGAACCAAATCATGGGTGGCGTGGTATATTTTCCTTCTCTTTCTTTGTCATTTACACATCATAATAGTATTTATTATTCTTTTTCTTGTACTCTCTGCATTTTTTATTTTCTTTGTAAAACTGAAGAATCTCAACAATCGAGTAGTAATTAAGCCCACTATGTTTTCTGACTGTTATCAGACCCGTTGCCTGTACTGGATGCCAACACATCCCTGAGATTCCAATGCAGTGCAGTGGAGTTTGGTTCATGCGCTATCATCCTCAAACAGTGAGTTGTCTAGTCTATAGTCTAAAAAATTTGAGACCAACTCACCCCATTCTAATCACCCCTATCTTTAACAAAAGGAAAATAGTGTGTTGTTTTCCCTTCCTTTTCAGCCTCTATCTTCCCCCTTTCCAATCTGTTGTGTCAAATTGAGGTAGATTAGGGTAGTTTGTTCCTTGAGACTCTCTCATGACAGAATCCTAAGGGTGAAAAATCCCCTACTCTACAATTACATATAAATGGGGTTTATTGGTCTTTCAAAAATCATTGAGTGCCACTTCATTATGCAATAAATCCCTATGCTCAATAATTTTTTTATGTTAATTAATGCATAAGAAGCTCTAAGGATAATTTTATTTTAAAATAAATGTTCCTCTCCATCTTCATCTATATCTTCCTCTCTATCTCTATCTTCTTATCCCTCTCTCTATTCTCCTCTATATCTCTCTCTTTCTATCCCTACCTCTCCCTATTACAAACATAACATGAGCCTATTTATAATGGAGTCTATTTATCTTCTTGATTCAAAATGTTTTATTTTGGTCATGTTTGGATTCATATAAGTGGATGCATATTTTATTTGAAGCTATAACTTCTCCATTTATACCTTTATTGGAACATATTGCAGTGCCCCTAGAAGCCACATTCACTGGAAAATATGTATACAAAATATGTGAAAGATATGATCCATCTCTATATTCATATCCATATCTATATCTATCTTCCTCTATATTTATCTCCCCCATCTCTAACTCCTTATCTCTCCTTGCATCTCTATTTCTCTTCCCCCTCTATCTTTCCTACTATATCTATCTCTTCATATCTCCCTCTTTCTATCCCTCTCTCTCCCTCTCTCCCCCCCATATCTTATTCATATATCTCTCTACCTCTCTATCTCTCTCATCACACACACAATCCATATTTCTCCATGTCTATCTCTATCTATATATCTCTCACTCAAAAACACACATGCAATCGTTGTTTCTCCTTCCCTATCTCTATCTTTATCTCTATATATATACTCCCTTTCTCTATCTCCCTCTATCTATTACTTGTCTTGATATCTCTCTACCTCTCTCCCTTTCTCTTCACATATCTCTCTCTGTCTCCCATATATCTCTATCTTCCTCTTTCTCTCTCTATCATTCCTTTTCTTTCATCCTCTCTCCATCTACGTTTGTCTATAGTTACTTCTCTTTGTTTTTCTATCTCTCAATTGCTATCTCCCTCTCCCCATCTCTCTATATATTCTTGTATATTTATCTCTTCATATTTATCTCCCTCTTCTTCTTCATTTATATAGTTATATCTCTTCATCACTATCTCCCTATCTCTCTCTATCTTTATCTCCCTCTTCTTCTTGGGCGGGTGCAAAAAGATGGGGGGGCAAAAAGTGGCCAACCATTTTATTTTATTTTTAAATCCAAAATGTGAGTGCATTATAATGTGCTCACATTATGGCTTGGAGTGATTGAGCCTTAGGATTGGTCACTACAAGGCCAAAATGTGTTCATGTTATAACATGAGCGTGTTTTAGTTTATTTAAAAAAAAATCAAACTTCATCATTCCATTTTTTATTATTCCCAATTTCCTCCACAACTTGCAAACCCTTAAAAGCATGTTTACATTATAGGAAGGATCAAACCACTATGTTTCTTCATCGAATCTTCATCAAAATGCCACCACGACATCGGGGAGGTCAAAGAAGTAAGTTATTATTTTGTTGTGTGAATTTGTTATTTAAAAAGTAAATTTAATATGTTTTTTTGATGTATATTTATTTATTTTCCAAGAAATGATAATGCACCTCCTTCTCCCCCTTAAAATCCTGATTCACCTCATGCCCAAATCCTTGTTGAAGAACAACCCCAATAAACACCTTCAAAAATTCTTCAACATGCTCCAAGAACTCAAGAAAATTTAATGGGGAAAATTAAAAATAATAAAAAACAAATTGAGGAGTCAATTGCAAGGTTGAAAGACCATGCAATCTCAACTTCACATAGAACCATGCTTGCTCAATCACTTGAATCAATTTTATCACATGTAGATTCAATTAGCAGGAAAATAAGTAGTTGGTCAAAGAAGAGACGAGAGTTTAGATAATTTTGTGTAGATAAATTATCCTATAAACAAGTGAAAGATGAAAAAATTACAAAATTTGACTTGTGTACCCTAGAAGAAACCCTAGAACAAATCAACCTTTACATCCTTCAAGCAAGAGGTTCGCTATCCATTGGTGGAACCACTAAGGGATCCATTTTTGGAAGAGGTGGTGGATGGTTTTTGACCATCCTCCATGCAACAACAATGAGGTGCTGCAATATTTTTTGAGGAAACTCTACTGTGAGTTTGTCCTCAATAAAATCCAAAACTATTTTGACATGCAGGACTTTCGAGGTAGAGGTGGGGGCTCTGCACAGGATAAAGTGGGGGCATGCATTGATGCATAGTGACCAGTGAAATGAGCACTCACTAGACCAACATATGAGCATGTGACTATCCCTTCAGTTGTGAAGGAGATTTTGAGGTTAATACGCTGCAGTCGATTAGTTCCCTAACCTAGAGCCTCATACAACATAATAGTCCTCTAGCACAGGGTGATTCAGGTGAGTCTTCAGGGAGCAGAGTTCGACATCATTATTGTCAGGCTTGTGATTAACCCTATGGTTATGATCCCACACATAGTTAGGATGTAGGTGCCCAAGGTACATCTGCAACTGATCAAATGGTGATGACAAATGCTCTCCTTCATGAGGCATTCAACCTTGATAGTTAGGTAAATGTTAGCAAGTTCATTGAATTTAATTTATTAAATTTCATTTTTAAAATGCAAGATTAACTAAATTAGCTGAGTGATTATAATGGAATTTCAGGGTCATAGTGTTCACTCTATTTTCAATGATCTTCCACCTCCCTATTACATGACCACATGTACTGCAAAGGTATGTAACTAGTAAAGAATTATAAATATTACATATGAATAGCTAAGCGTTATATGAATGGTATTCTTATATCTCATATTGGATGTTGAATAGGCTAATCTTGGAGCTTTGACAATAACACCTATAAGTGGAGGTGGCCATCGAAGTTTCACTTAGGTAATATAGACTATTTATAATTTTAAAATTTAAAAAATGGATTTCGTAATTGAATAATGTTTAATGACTTGAAGGTTCTAGATAGTTTGTAAGTATGCTTTTCACTTTTTAATTAATTTTATTTCAAGTTTTTATGCACTTTGTAATCTATGAATTTTATTTGTTTACATTGTTGACCTCCAAAATATAGGCTAGTGGCATCACTAGCTTGTAGCATACCATCTCTCTACTAATTGTCATGCTCATGAATGTTGCTCAAGATATTGATCTTATTACTACCATTTTCCTATGTTGACTATACTTATGATTATTACTATGTTATTGCATTCATACATTATACCTTTGAAGTGCTTGACATCATAGATAAATTATCTCTTGCTTTCTTGACTGCTATCATCTTCTACCAATTAACCTTCAATGGTATCTACTCCATAGATAAGGTACTATCCACTTATCATTTAGAAATGTATTCCCTTTGTCTATCCCTTCACAAGGACTATCCTCTATGCATATGATCATTAAAAGGGCACTATTTCTCTAAACTATCCTTTAATAATAAACTATCACATGCTCCTCTTATACCATTATACTAAATTTGTTGCTTCTCCTTATATGAGAATATCTTGTAGCATTGGATTTCATGTGATTACCACCACATTCATGATTGTTATGCACTCTTTACCTTGAGGTATCTTGGTTTAAAACATATAAAGTATCTCCTCATAAAAAACCATATTCCATAATTATCCCTTGAAGCATTCTTTTGTATTGAAATACATGGGATTGTCCTATTACATCTTAAGTGGCCATATATGCTATCATATATAGTCTTATGTAACTATCATATTATAGTTATTTATTTATGTTATATCCTTTATTGTTCATTTGTTGTCCTTTATTCATTACTTCTCCTTATGATCATTACTCTGCCTATGTGAATATTACACAGTCCATTGTAATGAAGATATCTCACTTCATTTATTAGTTATCTCTTATTTGTGATTCACCCATGAATATGAATAGAATGTTGAGGTTTTATGAAAATCATGGAGTTTAAAAATAGGTGTGAATTGTTATCAAGACCTTAGGACCACAGTCCCCTCATTGTTCATTAGCACTACATCATTTTGTTCTTAGTTGACAGTTCTCATTATTGCTTCTTTTCATGCATCTCACTATCATGGTTTACATTATTTTCATAAATATTATCCCCACTTTAAAATTTCTTTACACTTCACATCAACAAATGTTTGCATGACTTCTTTATGTAATCATGGTATTGTCCCTTGATTGCATGATATGATCATCCCTAGCACTTTCATCTTGTGACTATCCTTTACTTTTAAATTGTCCTTATGAAACATGCAAACCCTTGAAGCAATATATAGTTCAATAAGTACTCAAAATTTTGTTGACTATCTCATACATTATAAGCCATGACCTGCATCACTCTTCTAATTTTTGTAATTGAATAATGTTGTTTTATTTTGAGATGATGCAAGCAGAGACTCCTCCCAATTTTGATAGGGAAATGGATCATGGTGTCTCTACTGCAATAGACAACTCGATGCTTTTGATAGGGGTATGAGGCAGATTAGTAAATTTCAAATTAAATTCATTGTTATAGTTGTTTATTATTGAAAAACCAAATGATTATTGATTTGTAGTTTAATTTCTATTTGGATGATTTCTATAGGACTTTGCATTGCCACATCCTGAGCATGTCACTATTGCGAATGAGGAGAGAGATCATTTCGAGGCAGTGAGTGATTATTTTCTTAAATATTTCATTTTTTATAATGTAATTTCTAGATATTAATGTTTATACTTTTTATTGTAACAAGTACAACTCCATGAAGAATTCAATAAAAGTACCAATGCTCGAGTTCAAAGTAGACCACCATCATATGCATCTCCATCCCCCTAACGATCAAAGGTCATCCATGATTTGTTTTCTTCATGTGGAGGGGAATGACTATTTATTGGGGTCCTTTGTTGTATGCTTATATGGCATTTTTGGACATATATTTTGTATTGCATATACATGACATTGTATGCCTATATGGTGTTCTTGTAAGCCTATATGGCTATTTTGTATATATGTTATACTTATATCAACATATTTTGATGTATGCCTATATGGCTATAGGGGCCCTACATGATCCTGTATCTTCAGATGGAATATTTCTACGTGCCACGATTTTCGAGTAATATCTCATCAAAGTTTGTTGTCATTTTGAACTTTGGTCTCTTAAAAGATATTGTCAGTGCAATGTAGCTCAGAATGTTCTAGCATACTGGGGTTCCAAAAAAACCTTGCCTTGCATAATCCTACCCATTTAGACATTTGGGAAATGTCGGTTTGGTCGCACGATAAACATAACAAAAATTACACCATCTTGCAACTTTACACTACATGCATTTGACACTTTTTCAATCGATTGAAAACTTGTCACAACGAGAAAATAGACTAGAGATACGAAAAATTGAGAGAGGTTATTGTAGAGGGGCCCTACATGATATTGTACCTTCATATATAATATTTCTAAGTGTCATGGTTTCCAAGTAACTTCTCATCAAAGTTTGTTTCCCTTTTGCACTTTAGTCTCTTAAGAGATATCGTCGATGCAATGTAGCTCAAAATGTTTCGGCATGTTGGGGTGCAAAAAAAGACCTTTCCTAGCATAATCCTACCCAGTTGGAAGTGTTGGAACTGTCGATTTGGTCACATGACAAACAAAACAAAAATTACACCACCTTGCAACTTTACACTACATGCATTTGATACTTTTTTCATTGACTGAAAACTTGTCACCACGGTCAAATGGATTGGAGATATGAAAATTTAAGAGAGGTTATTGTAGATGGGCCCTACATGATCTTTTACCTTCAGATGAAATGAATCTAAGTGCCATGATTTTCGAGTAACAACTCGTCAAAATTTTCTACCCTTTTGCACTTTGGTCTCTTAAGAGATATTGTTGATGTAATGTAGCTTAAAATGTTCTGACATGTTGGATTGTGAAACATGACATTTCTTAGCATAAACCTACCCATGCATACATATTAGAACTATTAGTTTGGTCGCACGACAAACAAAACAAAAATTACACCACCTTGCAGCTTTACATTGCATGCATTTGACGCTTTTTCCATGAACTAAAAACTTGTCACCACGGGAAAATGGATCAAAGATATGAAAATTTGAAAGAGTTTATTGTAGAGGGGCCCTACATGATCTTGTAACTTCATATAGAATTTCTAAGTGTCAAAATTTTTGAGTAACAACTTGTCAAAGTTTGTTGCCCTTTTGCGCTTTGGTCTCTTAAGAGATATCATTAGTGCAATGTAACTCAGAATGCTTTGGCATGTTGGGGTGTGAAATAGGATCTTTCCTAGTGTAAACTTACCCATTCAGACATGTTGGAATTGTTAGCTTGGTCACACAAAGAACAAAACAAAAATTACACCACCTTGCAACTTTACACTACATGCATCTAACGCTTTTTCCATCGTTTAAAAACTTGTCACCAAAGGCAAATGGATTGGAGATATGAAAAAAATGACATATTTTATTATAAAGGTGCCCTATGTGATCTTGTACCTTTAGAAAAAAATGTTTCTAAGTGCCACAATTTTTTAGTAACAACTTGTCAAAGTTTGCTTCGCTTTTAAACTTTGGTGTCTTAAGAGATATCGTTGGTGCAATGTAGCTCAGAATGTTTCAACATGTTGGGGTGAAAAATAGGACCTTGCTTAGCATAAACCTGCCCATTTGAACATGTTGGAATTGTTGGTTTGGTTGCACAATGAACAAAACAAAAATTACACCACCTTGCAACTTTACACTGCATGCATCTAACACTTTTCCATCGATTGAAAACTTGTCACCATGGGAAAATCTATCAAATATATGAAAAACTGAGAGAGATTATTGTAGAGGGGCCCTACATGATCCTATACCTTTAGACAAAATGTTTCTAAGTTTCACGATTTCTAAGTAACTCATCAAAGTTTGATGCCCTTTTGCACTTTGGTCTCTTAAGAGATATCGTCGGTGCAATGTAGCTAAGAATGTTTCAGCATGCTGGGGTGTGAAACAAGACCTTGTCTAGAGTAAATCTATCCATCCAGACATGTTGGAATTGTTGGTTTGGTTGCATGATGAACAAAACAAAAATTACACCACCTTGCAACTTTACATTGCATGCATTTGACATTTTTTCCATCAACTAAAACTTGTCACCATGAGAAAATGGATTGAAGATATAAAAAATCAAGAGAGGTTAATGTAGAGGAGCTCAGGGGATCTACATGATTTTGTACCTTCAAAAAAATGTTTCTAAGTGCCACGATTTTTGAGTAATAGCTCGTCAATTTTTTCTACCCTTTTACACTTTAGTCTCCTAAGAGAAATCACTTGTGCAATGTAGCCTGAATGGTTCCGACATGCAGGGATGTGTAACAGGACCTTTCCTAGCATAAACCCACCCATGCAGACATGTTAGAACTATCAGTTTGGTTGCATGATGAACATAATGAAAATTACACCACCTTGCAACTTTACACTACATGCATTTGATTTTTTTCCATCAACTGGAAACTTGTCACCACGAGAAAATGGATTGGAGGTATGAAAAACAAAGAGAGGTTATTGTAGAGGGATGCTACGTGACCCTGTACCTTTTGACATATTTTTTCTAAGTGCCATGTTTTCTTAGTAACAACTCGTCAAAGTTTTCTTCCCTTTCACAATTTGTTCTCTTAAGAGAAATCGTCGGTGCAATGTAGCTTGGAAAATTTCAACATGTAGGGGTGTGAAATAGGATATTTGAGCTGGTTGGAGAGTATGAATAGTGGTGAAGGCTTTGGAAAAATGAGTAGTCAATGAAATTTTTCTGTGAACACCAATAAGACATTCAAATTCAAGGTTTACAAATTCTAACTAGTTTCTGTAAATGAAAGCTTAAATAACTTAGTTGCTAAAGGTTATGTTTTGATTTGTAGCTTTCAGATAGGATACAATTTAAACAGACAAAGGGAATTTTTGCAATTGTGAATACATGTTTCCTTCACAGAATATTGAGTCTTTTGAAAATTTGGGTATACAGGATTCCGATGCCATGAATGATAATGTCAATATTGAGATTTGCACAGATTGGTTAGCAAATTTGGCCGGTTCTAATATCTTTGATGAAATTGAAGAGTAAATTAATAAAGAAAAGGATGAGGCCTTTTTAGAGCTTCCAGTAGTATCATCAATGCAACAAATCAACCCTGAGTAGGCTTTATTAAGCAATAACATGGTAATTAAAGAGGATATTGGATCTAAAGATGTTGGTTTTTATTTTTCAAAACAACTTTCAATTTGTCAAAATCCTCTCTCTTCCCCTACAACTAGATCACCTGCTAAGAGAGGTAGAAAATCAAACGTAGTAAAACTCCAAGAGGAAATTGATTCAGGCATTCAATTAACCTTAGATGGGAATATAAAGAAAAGATTGAGGGGAGTAGGAAGCTCTCCTCGATTGGTATGAAGATCATTTCATGGAATGTAAGGGGCTTAAATGCCCCTAACAAATGAGCCCAGGTTAAACAACAAATTATTTCTTCAAGGGCAGATATAATTTTATTGCAAGAATCAATTTTTTTTTATGAAAGTTATGACTGTAAAATTAGCAAATGGAATAATTGGAAGTCCTACCATTCAGTTGCTCAAGGGGAATCTGGTGGTTTATTAACATTATGGAATGCCAAATCAATTCAGATGGAGTCTATTACAAGCAATCAACATTGGCAGCTGGTGTGAGTAACACATTTTGATTTAAGTTTTCTATTGGTTAATGTGTATGCACCAAATTCTACAATAGATAAATGAAAGCTTTGGAAGGAGCTAGAATTATTTTTTCTTTAGTCAAGGGTGCAAAAAATAATTCTTACAGGTGAATTTAAAGCAATATTGTCTCAGCAAGAAAAATTAGGTGGTATCATTTTGCCACACAAATCAGTTGAATATTTTAATAAGTTTGTTCATAATAATGCACTTGTGGATGTGCAACCAGAAAAAGGGATGTTTACATGGACAAATAAGAGAAATGATTTCTTACAAATTGTTGTACGCCTTGGCAGATTTTTAGTATCTTCTTCTTGGTTAGTAGATAAATCTACATTAATGTCAGAGATATTACCCTGGTCTGGATCAAATCATTTTCCAATTTCTTTAAATCTTGAGGTTTCTTCTTCACCTCAAAATTGGTCTTATTCTTTTAAATTTGAGTCAATGTGGTTCAGGCATAACAATTTCTTGTCTTTATTAAAATAATGGTGGGAGCAAGCATCGTATGAGACAGGTTCCATCATGTATAGATTTTGTAAAAAATTGCAATTTTTGAAAGGAAAAATTAAACAGTGGAACAAACATGTTTTTAAGAATATTTTTCAACAAAAAGATAATGTGGAAAAAGTGTTAGCTTCTGTGAATGAAAATATTATAGAACAAGGGTTAAATCCACAAACTTTTGAATTACAAAATAATTTACAAGTAGAGTGGGAAGAGTTGGTGAAACGTGAGGAGATCTATTTGAGACAAAAGTCACGAGAATTGTGGCTAAAAGAAGGGGATAAAAATACCAAGTATTTTCATATGTCAGCTCAAGTTAAAAAGGCAAAGAATACAATTTTTCGCTTTCAAGAAAGTTCTTCGGGCAATTCGTTAAAAAAATAAGATGACATTAAAAAATAAGGTGTTCTATTCTTTTCAAAATTACTATCAACACCAATGCATCAAGCAGATCAATATGAACCTGATAGAGTTGAAATGTTACTAGAAATTCCAACATTAGTTTCTAAACAAGACAATATACAACTCAATATACCTTTCACTATGGATGAGTTGAAGGCAATATTTTTCTCTTTAAAAGCAAATAAGGCGCCTAGTCCAGATGGATTTACAACGTTATTCTTTCAAAAAAGATGGGATTTTATTGGAAAGGATTTGTTGAAAGCCTTGGAGGAGTCAAGAACCTCTAGCTCCATGCTAAAATAGTTTAATATTACTCACATAACATTAATTCCAAAGGTAAAGGACCCCAAATCTTTCTCTGAATTTCATCCTATATCTCTATGCAACACAATTTATAAGATCTTTACCAAAGCAATTTACCTTCATTTGGTCCCCCTCATTCCAAAAATAATTTTAGAAGAACAAGGTGGTTTTGTACTAGGAATGGAGACAATTGAGGGTGCAATAGTTTCTCATGAAGTTCTACATTCAATAAACATGCACAAAATTCCTTCTTTCATCATAAAGCTTGACATGATGAAATCTTATGATAAATTAAATTGGTCTTTTTTTATACAAGTTTTAAAAAAGTTTGGATTTATAGATAAATGGTGTAAATAGGTGTTATCTTGTTTAAAGGGTGCAAATTTCTCAGTATTAATTAATGGAAAATCTTCTAGTTTATTTAGTTCCACTCAAGTTTTCAGGAAAGGGGACCCTTTACCACCATTTTTATTCATAATTCTTGCAGAATCACTTAGCAGAATAGACAAACACTTCCATTCCAATGGGAAGTAGAAAGGAATTGCAATTCCATCTACAAGTTTGTCCTTCACTCACTCTTTGTTTGTTGATGATACATTATTATTTGGTGCAACTCAAATCCAAGAAGCCATTCAAATCAAGTGTGTATTAGACAAATATTCACACGTATCTGGTCAACATGTAAATGCAAACAAATCTAAGTTATACACCTTTGATATCAAATCAGCCCTTTAGAAGAGAATTGTTAACATCCTTCATTTTCAATTAGCAGAATTACTAGATATAAGTATCTTGGGATCCCATTTTTCTCAGGAGTAAACAAAGCTACCCTTTGGTCCTTCTATTATTCAAAGAATTCAAACCAAAATAACATCTTGGAAGGGTAGGTGGTTATCTTTATCAGGTAGAATTTTACTGATAAAATCAGTTATTGCTTCAATTCCAAACTACTTTATGGAAGTACTAAAGGCTCCAAAGTTTGTGATTATGCTAATTGAAAAGATAATAAGGGATTCCTTATGGAAGGGAAACATGGATAACAAAAAGAAAATATCTTTAATTTCTTTACAAAACCTAAGTGAAGAAAAATATAAAGGAGGAGCTGGAATACATAACATATCATCTCATAACAAAGCATTGGGAGAAAAGTTAGTATGGTTCATGTATTCTAAGCCGCACAATAAATGGTGTAAAATCATGCAAGCTAAGTACTTAGATAATTTGGAGCCGGAAAGAATTTTCACAGTTTCAAACCCTCCACAAGGTTCATCGATGTGGAATTTTCTAATATCTTGTAGAGAAGTAATTTTTCCATACCTAACATGGGAAATACATGATGGATCAATGGAAAAGTTCTGGGAATATTCTTGGGGAGGACATGAATCTTTGGATTCATGTAATAAATTGAACATCATCAAATCTATTGTAAGTATGGGAGTTAAGGTCTGTGACTATTTTTGAAAGCATTGATGGATGCACAGGGAAGGTCAATTGGAAGGATGTTTCAACTCTGAATTCTCCACAGGGTGAGAAAGAGGATTTCAAACGGATCTTGGCACAAAGGATAGCCTTCTCAACGAGAAAGTCTAATAAGTTGTTATGGGCCCCCTCTAAAACTGGAAATTATACAGTCAAAATGGGGTATAAGGCTGTAATGAGTCAGAGTGAAACAATCAAACCACAAAGAACTTTTACATTTTGTTGGGATCCATCCATACTTCCAAAAGCTGGGTGTTTCTCATGGTTGGCTATTAAGAAGAGGATTTTAACAAGTGATAGGATGGTAAAATTAGGCATTGCAGCTCAATTTAAGTGTGTATTATGTGATTCTAAGAACTAAGACATAAATAATCTATTTCTGCATTGCTCCTTTGCCACTCATTGTTGGTCATTTATTAAAGAGAAATTAAGTTGGTTAGCTCTGATGCCAAAAAATTTATGGGATCTCTTCTCGAGATGGCCAATTCTTTATAAATCTGCTATGCTTGCTTGTATTTGGAGGTTGATTCCTTCAGCTGTCTTATGGACGATTTGGTGGGAAAGAAATAGAAGAATGTTTAGAAATGAAAAAATGTAGATGGATTCTGGAAAAATTAGAAAAATCAATAGCAGATGTAACACATGCATATGTTTCGAGGACAAAGAATGTAGGTTCACTGTTCATAGATTGGGATTCAAAAGCTTTCAAAGTCTGGAAGAAAATAATACTACCATTCAAAGGAAGTCTTCACAAAAACTTGACTTCTAAAGCAGATAGAAAGCAAATTCAATGGTCTCCACCCCCGGAAGGCTCTTTTAAAATAAACTTTGATGGTGCTTCACGTGGTAATCCGGGTTTGTCTGGAGCAGGAATTGTAATTAGAGATCATAAGGGTTCTTTAATCTCGGCACAGTCAATAAAATTACCAAAAGGTACAAATAATGTAGCAGAAGCACATTACTTACTTCATGGCCTAAAATTAGCACAAAATTTGCAAATTGAGAAGTTGATAATTGAAGGAGATTCTTTAGTTATTTTGAATGCATGTAAAGAAAGATTTTTTTTGAGTTGGCATATCAAGTACGTGTTGGAGCAAGTTTGATTGCTGTTAGAAAAATTCAGTTTAGTTCAAATCAAGCATATATACAGAGAGGGAAATTTTGTGGCAGATAAATTGGAAAATATGGCATGTGATCAAGCTAGAAAATGAAAGGCTTTATGATAGTAATGTAAAAAATTTTCCTCAGGAATTACACATCATAATAGAAAAATAACATATCAAAGCAGTACAATTGAAATCCCATGTATGTGCCACATAGGGGTACACCGCTTGCTTGGTTAGTGTTGAAATACCCAAAGCCAACATTAAAGCATGTGTAATCTATGATAGATCGTATCTACAACATGTAATCCTGTACAACATAATTCTTTTTGGAGCATGGGATTTGATTAAATTTTATAGTAAGAGCTGGTGGAATTAAATTTAACATGTCCAAAAGTTGTAAGATGCATTTCACACGAATATTGATGTTGGGAAGTGAGATTTATCATCAATGCTAATCCTTATCCAGCGCGATCATAGCTAAGGCATGTTTTATAATTAACAAGTGGTGTCTGTATGCAGGTCTTGAGATGAACATTGCACAACATACATATATTCTATATTATCAAATGAAAAAAGGACTATCTCCAACAAAGCAAATCCTTCTTCACATGTGGCGGATGTTATGAGTATTATTCCTATTCATAAAATTTGTTAAAATCCGAGGCTATTAAAAAGCTGAGAAAGAATGAAATGAAGTGCAAAAGAATGTCTCCAAATCAATGTAGCACAAATGACAAAGTTCTTGTAAAGCATCCAACACGTGGAGTAACGTGGAGAGAGGTCTTCAGGCATAAGAGAGTGGAGATTTTTGTACAACTAGCTACACGTTTCCTGATCTATTGCTAACTAGTCAGCCTATGGTATGTGCTGGTATCTCTTCAAGAGGCATAAATTTCACAATCTAGAATTTAAATTATGTTAGAGAAGCTAGAAAACTTAGCAAAACAACCTTTGTTATCTATCATTCTACTTTCAGTCAGAATGAGGTCTTTAAACTAGTTCAATTCTCCTTCTCTATCATATTCTGAAATGAAGTTCATGCCCATCAACAACAGAGCACCATTCCCAATTCTCGAATGGGAATTACCATTTTCCAAAGGCCTTGAAAGAGAAACACTGGCAAATATATTCCATATGGAATGATCTCTAGTGTTTCGGTCCCTAAAGACCTTGATTGGGGATGAAATCTTACACCCATAAGCTCAAAGACTTTTATTTCCTTCAGATATAGTGTCCATTTTTGTCTCAAATGTGTTAGACCTAAATCCAAATTATAAGGACATGGAAAACATTGCAAAGGCTGTCATACAAGAAGTTTTTTTGCAAGATAATGTTATTCTCAAAAGTATTCAAAAATATAGTTTTTGGAAAGGTGAAGCTTATGTGGGTGGCATGTTCCCAAGATATTATCTCCACCACAAAATATGTTCCAAAAACATCTACATTGCTATGAAGTTGTCTCTAGAATATGATACACCCAACCATCTCTACAGAGCCCTTGCACGTCATCACTGGGAAATAGGAGAAGACATGGAGAGAAGCTTCAAATCAAAATACCATGCTTTATCATTTCTACTTACTCACCATTTTCATCATACTGAAGGTGTCAACAAACAAAATATCAAGCAAAAGGAGGTAGTAGCATCAACAGGTTCACAAGTAGAGGGTAGAAAGGAACATGAGTTTCAGACCAAGCCTCAACTGAACATTCCAGACATGAACATAACAGTGAAATAAAATTCCACACCACCAGCATACCAGTTCATGGCCAAAGATAGAAAGGACGAATGTTCATCAATTGGAAATGCATGATTAATTGTACTACATAAACATCATTTTGCTTCTATGATATTATATATAATGCAGCTTGAAAATGTAAATTTTGAAAGGTCAAAAATTAGATATTGTATAAATCTGATATTTTGGTAGTTGACACTTATGTTCAAAGAATACAATATCAGATATATTGTAGGAGTTTTACAGAGCTATGAGCTCATAGCATGAACAATTATCCAATATGTATGAACTTATGTAAATATTTTATGATATATTAATATAAAGTCAGCAATAGGCCTTCTATATATATATATATATAGTAGGGTAAGGGCATTAACATAATGAAAATTTCAAAGCACAACATTATAAATAAAATGTTATATGATTTAATTTTCTACATAAGTAAAGTTGAAATGTGACAACAAAAGGTCTAACTATGATATTGCTATCAAGATTTAACCGTGTAGTTTTCTAGTCAAACTCATTGACCAATGATTCATGAGTAGTGGTTCACAAGAACCCATCTCTCATGATAATGAATGGTCCACTTAGCACTCATTGCATCTAGGTGATTCTCATAGAGGTGAAGCATTGGTCCATCCCGAGAGGTCACCCACCCCAGTACTGCTCCAGCTCAAGCGCGCTTAACCACAGAGTTTCCCCCAAGGTTAAGCCCAATTAGCTTGCTACCCCATTTGCTTATGCCTTATGAACCATTCATTATAAAGCCCCTTTAGCTCATCAATTGATAAGTAGGAGGTTTCTTCCACAGCATGTCAAATTATGATATTGCTATCAAGATTCAACTGTGTAGTTTTCGAGTCAAACTCATTGACCCATGATTCATGAGTAGTGGTTCACAAGAACCCATCTCTCATGATAATGAATGGTCCACTTAGCACCCATTGCATCTAGGTGATGCTCATAGAGATGAAGCATTTGTCATTCCCGGGAGGTCACCCATCCCAGTACTACTCCAGTTCAAGCGCGTTTAACCATAGAATTTCCCCCAAGGTTAAGCCCACTTAGCTTGCTACCCCATTTTCTTATGCCTTATGAACCATTCATTATAGAGCCCCTTTAGCTCATCAATTGATAAGTAGGAGGTTTTTTCCACAATGTGTCAAGTTATGATATTGCTATCAGGATTCAATCGTATAGTTTTTGAGTCAAACTCATTGACCCATGATTCATGAGTAGTGGTTCACAAGAACCCATCTCCCATGATAATGAATGGTCCACTTAGCACTCATTTCATCTAGGTGATGCTCACAGAGGTGAAGAATTGGTCCGTCCCGGGAGGTCACCCATCTCAATACTGCTCCAGCTCAAGCGCGCTTAACCACAAAGTTTCCCCCAAGGTTAAGCCCACTTAGCTTGCTACCCCATTTTCTTATGCCTTATGAACCATTCATTATAGAGCCCCTTTAGCTCATCAATTGATAAGTAGGAGGTTTCTTCCACAGCATGTCAAATTATGATATTGCTATCAGGATTCAACCGTGTAGTTTTCGAGTCAAACTCATTGACCCATTATTCATGAGTAGTGGTTCACAAGAACCCATCTCTCATGATAATGAATGGTCCACTTAGCACTCATTGCATCTTGGTGATGCTCACAGAGATGAAGCATTGGTCCGTCTCGATAGGTCACCCATCCCAGTACTACTCCAGCTCAAGCGCGCTTAACCACACAGTTTCCCCCAAGGTTAAGCCCACTTATCTTGCTACCCCATTTGCTTATGCTTATTCCTTATTAACCATAGAGTTTCCCCCAAGGTTAAGCTTGAGCTGGAGCAGTATTGGGATGGGTGACTTCTTGGGATGGACCAATGCTTCACCTCTGTGAGCATCACCTAGATGCAATGAGTGCTAAGTGGACCATTCATTATCATGAGAGATGGGTTCTTGTGAACCACTACTCATGAATCATGGGTCAATGAGTTTGACTTGAAAACTACATGGTTGAATCCTGATAGCAATATCATAATTTGACACGCTGTGGAAGAAACCTCCTACTTATCAATTGATGAGCTAAAGGGGCTCTATAATGAATGGTTCATAAGGCATAAGAAAATGGGGTAGCAAGCTAAGTGGGCTTAACCTTGGGGGAAACTCTATGGTTAAGCGCGCTTGAGCTAGAGAAGTACTGGGATGGGTGACCTCTTGAGACAGACCAATGCTTCACTTCTATGAGCATCACCTAGATGCAATGAGTGCTAAGTGGACCATTCATTATCATGAGAGATGGGTTATTGTGAACCACTACTCATGAATCATGGGTCAATGAGTTTGACTCAAAAACTACATGGTTGAATCCTGATAGCAATATCATAATTTGACACGCTGTGGAAGAAACCTCCTACTTATCAATTGATGAGTGAAAGAGGCTCTATAATGAATGGTTCATAAGGCATAAACAAATGGGGTAGCAAGTTAAGTGGGCTTAACCTTGGGGGAAACTTTGTGGTTAAGCGCGCTTGAGCTGGAGCAATAACAGGATGGGTGACCTCCCAGGACGGACCAATGCTTCACCTCTATGAGCATCACCTAGATGCAATGAGTGCTAAGTGGATAATTCATTATCATGAGAGATGGGTTCTTGTTAACCACTACTCATGAATCATGGGTCAATGAGTTTGACTCAAAAACTACACGATTGAATCCTGATAGCAATATCATAATTTGACATGCTGTGGAAGAAACCTCCTACTTATCAATTGATGAGTGAAAGAGGCTCTATAATGAATGGTTCATAAGGCATCAGCAAATGGGGTAGCAAGTTAAGTGGGCTTAACCTTGGGGGAAACTCTGTGGTTAAGTGCGCTTGAGCTGGAGCAATACTGGGATGGGTGACCTCCCAGGACGGACCAATGCTTCACCTCTGTGAGCATCACCTAGATGCAATGAGTGTTAAGTGGATAATTCATTATCATGAGAGATGGGTTCTTGTGAACCACTACTCATGAATCATGGGTCAATGAGTTTGACTCAAAAACTACATGGTTGAATCCTGATAGCAATATCATAATTTGACACGCTGTGGAAGAAACCTCCTACTTATCAATTGATGAGTGAAAGAGGCTCTATAATGAATGGTTCATAAGGCATAAGTAAATGAGGTATCAAGTTAAGTGGGATTAACCTTGGGGGAAACTCTGTGGTTAAGCGCGCTTGAGCTGGAGCAATACTGGGATGGGTGACCTCCTAGGATGGACCAATGCTTCACCTCTGTGAGCATCACCTAGATGCAATGAGTGCTAAGTGGATAATTCATTATCATGAGAGATGGGTTCTTGTGAACCACTACTCATGAATCATGGGTCAATGAGTTTGAATCGAAAACTACACGGTTGAATCCTGATAGCAATATCATAATTTGATACGCTGTGGAAGAAAGCTCCTACTTATCAAAAGGTCTAACTATTAACTAGTCATTCCCAAGCGCTAGGTGCTACTATTGTTGATCAACTTGGCCAGAACCTAAATATGAACTTTACAATTGACATTGAATAAATAGAAGCACATGATTACCCTATCTTAGAGAAGAATCTTAAAAATATCAAGAATAAAATGAAGGAAAAAAATAATACGGTGATTGCAAATGATTCATCTTTTTAAAAAAATATGGATTCACCTTGATGCTAATCTCCTATGTACCTACACATTATATCATACTTGTTTACCCTTATTGGGAGCAATCTTCTATGTCTTGATGATTATTTATTGTCTATATGATTTTCATAGTTATCATTCAATATATATTTGTTGTTACATGATGCTATCAAAGATGCTTTTTGTATTACTTTTCATGATCTATATTCTTGCAAGCTTTCAATTTTAGATTTCATGTAGTTTTCATAAACTATTTTTCATCTCTAATTTTTTCACACTTTGTATAGAACCAATTGAAGGGGGAATGTATTATCACTAACACTCTTATGTTGAGATTACAAAAACCCACCTACACTCATATGGAGACTCATCACTATACCTAAATGGATCTTGACAACACTTACACACCCACACATGAGTACAAAGCTATTGCATTAGTATCAGAGTGTAGATCATTCTTACCACAAAAATATGAGAAAAAATACATGGTCATATTAAATATTTCATATCAAATTGTTACACCTAAGAATATGGTCCATTTACCAACACTAAGGCAACCACATCATGCCATTTTGACTTGATATTGAAACACAACAAAAGAAGGTGAATATAATTGTTATCACAACAAAGTCCACTATGTTCCATTTTAAATAGACCTACAATAAATATGCATATAATCTACCCAATATTCATTGTATGTGTAAAAATGCAACAACAATAAAATGAGAAACTTTAAGTTAAAGAGGGCCAGTAAGTCCTTCCTATGCCATATGAAATTTGGAACTAAAACATAAGTAAAGTTAAAATGTGATAGTGAAAGGTCTAACTATCAACTGTAATACATTAATATCAATAACATGACTCTACAAATTCAATGTGCATACTTACAAATTAATCCAATGAACCATCTGGATCTGCTCTACTCTTTATTGTGTAAAGTATTGCCTCATGGTTAGACTCACACACCTTCCACAAGTTCTTGTTCAGATTTCTACCCCCATATTTGATCAAATGAACATTGGATGCCATGACAAGGTTTGAGTAATGAAGAATATTTTGATGCATGTCAAAGTCCTAAAATAGCCAAACATTAACACTCTTATGTGGGTACCTTCTAAGCCATGTTCTAGTAACAACCACCGAGCCTTTAGGGTATTCAATGTTTTCTCCATTTGTAATTGGGGCCTCCAATTTATTTTTGGCCTCAACACAAAGATACAAGTAATAATTTGTTCCCTCTTCATTTTCTTTATCTACAATAACTGCATAAATATGCCCTACATTGATATGTATAGAAAATTAGATGAATTTAGTCAACATTACAAAAAAACTACAAAGTAAGATAACATTAGGAATTTCAAAAACTATGCAAGTAGATATATTACTTGGTTGAACTAGATCTAATATGTGAACAAAGTTAATTGATTACTCTATTTGTGTTAGTTCTAGTGTCATCAGGAGCTAATATGTGTCAAGTGGTCTTAGAAATCTTAACCACCATTTGTCAACCCACTCCTTTGACTCACACTCATTCCAAGATTGAATTATACATGAAGAACAAAAGCATGTCATCTTCTATGTATGGATACTCCATGAACCTACATTAGAGCTTTTGAAAAAGTGTAGCTCACTGATCTTAACATTGTAAAACAATCCTCATATTGTGCAATGTTAGTATCATCTATCTACCAAAAATAAAATGAACTAAAGACTTGCCTTCATTACCAAGACCCATCGAAGCATTACACCATTTGACGATTGATTTCACATCTGTCAACTTTGCATTGTCTTTATACTTTAATTCTTCTCGTGTTATGGCTCTTTGGATATGTGCTCCTACACCATCATGCTCCCCCTTTCCATGTCCAACCTCATAAAAGTTCCACATATGCTAAACACTTGTAAAATTATGCATCTTGCTCAACCAATAGAACATCTGTGAGTTTTTAAATTATGATGCACAATTATCTAACCATATGATGACGAAATGATATGCCCCATGTTTTAGCCAAATCATGGTAGAACACCTGAAAGAAACCTTGCACAAACTTTGTAGAATGCATGCAATCATCATTGATATAAAAATAATACTCCCTTATGGTTTATTTATCATCCTTTGTACTATCATTGGCATGAATGAATGTTATGTGCACACATATAGCAACCTGTGTGGATTTGTAGTATTGTGATTGCACCTTACATTGTGGTTGTAGACTTTAGGGTAAAAGCACAAAGTTGTGTCACACTTTATAAAGGAAATGACCAACGCTGATCCAACTTTTAACTTTGAATCACTAAAAAGTCGCATACATGTTTTGAAATTTAAAATGATGTGAACTAGTAAAATATGTATTTTTTAGTATATTTTATGTTTGTATTTTTTAGTATATTTTATGTTTGTATTTTTTTAAAAAATAAAAATTATTTTAAACTAGTTTTTAATAAATTAACACTATAATTTAGTTGCTGATAAAATGTTGAAAAATGAAGTTGCATGGGACGTCAAACTTTTTATAGTAATTTTTTTTTTCTTTCAAATTTTTTGTGTGTATTTATAATTTGAAACTTTAGTGCATGGATATATTTTTTTCCAATTTTGATAAATATATATTTTTAAATAAATATTAAAATGTGCGTGAATAAAAAAATAGTTTTTTCCATTGGACGTCAACTATCATATTAAATATTTATCTAAAATAGAAAAAAAATACACCATCTTTAAATAGATTCTTTTATCTAGTGCATCATATTTTTTTCAATTTTTTTTAATAAGTTTTAGTATTTTTCCTTTGCATGGTAATCAACCTAATATTTTGTGTTGATAACCTATTTTTAGTATAAATAAAAAATAAATAATAAATAATAATTAAACTATTAAAATAAATATATTTTTGAAAACTAGACTTATGGATCTACAAAAGGGTATTTTTTTTTTAAATGTTATTTACATTAGCAAGAGTTATTGAAACTTCAAGTTTTTCAAATAATTTTTTTTTTTTGGTAAATTGGACTCAAAGTGGTGCTCCATATATTTTAGCCAACAATTTTAGTTGAAAAAGTTGTGGAAGTATCTAACTTAGCTAGAATGAATCTTATTGGATCATATGTTTGACCAAAATTGTTTTTTAGTTAGAAATACTTAAATTCAGTTGTGCTGATAAACTAGTTGAAAGTGTGACACAACTTTGTGCTTTTACCCTTTAGTTTTCCACAAAGTCGATGACTGAAGCAATGCTATTAAGTGGAAATGTGTCCTTTCATAACTTGAATTGCAAGTCCAACCATCAAGCTCTATGGGTGTGCCTTGCATACTCATACACTATACTGCCACAAAATGTAGACATAAATTGATACACTAGAATCTTTTGAATAACCAAATCAAATATTTTTGCTTCTTTACCATCTTTTGTATTGTAGGCCACCACCTTATACTTGTGAAATTCTACTAGTTCATTTCAAACCGCATGTGTACTACATATTGGAATATTTTGCAAGCCACCACAATGCTGACATGTGCCATACAAGCATAATTTCTTGTAGAATAATTGAATTTTCTCTTTTTCACATAAAATTGTTGATATGAAGTATCTTGAAGATGTAGGTGGGGCATGTATGCCACAGTCCTACAAAACATTGTTAGTATGCAAATCTAAACATATAGACCAATAAACATCAAAATGGCTAGAAAACTCAATATGTACTCTACAACAAGTAGTGCATGTATGATTTATTTTGGCATAGAAAGGCTTTAGCATTTCAAAATATCTTTGACAAATTTTAACTTGAGGATACATCTCTAAATTTACCAAAAAAATATGTTTGAGTCATATCCAAAAAATGCTTTGAATGTCGCTCATAGTTTCGACTACCAATTCTCTTTCTTACCACATCTCTTTGATTCAAAGATACCCTTTTGTTATTCTTCCAAAAGTCTTCAATTAGTGATCTCAATTCTTCACTAATTAGTTTATCTTTTCATGGTAGTCTCCCCAATAATTCCCATAATTCATTGTCATCGGTGTCCTCAATTCTTTGGCACCTTCCAACGGCTCTTGATAAAGTTTTTTCTATTTATTCCCAATGCTTGACTTGTCTTTCTAATGAGACAATCTTTCTTCATTTGATTACTTACTATTGTTGATGTAATGACACATTGTGTGACATTACTATATTTTATGCGTGAGGTGTTACCCACACTCTCATATGTAGTCATTATATTTTTCACAACAAATTTGTCACTTGAATCCTCTAATGTTCTCAACCCAAGAATCTTCATAATGGACCTATAATTTAGATTTCTCATCATTTCAACAAATAGTTGACATCTTTCGGTCTCATTAATTTTTCAAAGAACACTCTCCAAATCTTATGAGCATATATTCTACAAGTACGTTTTGGAATCTTATCATCCATTGGCTACAACATATTCTCATCAATGTCAATCAAATACTTGGGCTTTCTACGCAAAATTCTAGGAGTTGTTCACAAAGGTAATTTTTTCTTAAAATTTGGAATTTCATCTATATTTAAATGAGATGGGATAGATGGCATACCTTCGATAAGAGATGGAATAGATGGCATACCTTAAAGTTGAGATGATAAATATGGTGTACCTCTTTCTTCACATGTGAGTGATGATGTACTTTCAACTTGAGATGCAGTAGATGGTGTCTCTCCATATTGACTTGTGGTAGAGGACATGTCTCTAACTTTGAGATTCAAATCTCTCATTGCACGAAGGTTTTTCATTTGTTCCCTTTGTGCCACCAATACCATATCTCTCATTGATGGCTCATGTTCCTCTTCAATTGGCATGTCTTCTTCAAATGTGTCCAATTTCCTCTTCTCATGAAGTTCCCTCATATGTTAATTTTTCTTTGTATTATTAGCTTCTTGCTCTTTGTGTGTTGGTTTAATCCTTGATCATTTCCTTGGCATGGCAAATAATTTTATCTATAGCATGAAAAAGTGATAAATATTAGTTTCACCATAGTACTATAGAGTAAATAAATAACTTACATAAATCTAAAAATTGTCATGAAATTACAATACACACAATATATGATAGTCCAAAAGAGGCATGAGGAGGGGCAACAAAGGGCATGAAGAGGGCAACAAAGAGCATGAGGATATTGATCAAAACAACATACGATTAAACCATCAAACCAATATAAGAGGTGTCGACATTGATAAAGTTTGACATAAATCAAAAAGTGCACTATCTGTGAAAAATGGGGTTCTCAAGGAACATAAGCTAAAAACACTTCCAAACATAAAGGAAAAATTAGGAAAGACAGAGGACAGAGCAACAAAGTCCATCTAGATCTACTAGTCATTTCATGTTCCTATATGGCTTTGGCGCCTTGGGACAAATTGTTTAGGGGCTTGGTTGTCACACTCGATGCATTCTTTCATTTTGATGTAGGGTAATCCCAAGTATGGAACATTTTTTCTAATATTTATAAGAGTCATTAGTAGGTTTTTTTTATGGTTCCCAATGTCATGTCACGTTGTGGCTCTATTTATCAAATCTATTTATTATGATGTGTAATTTGCTCATTATATTGTTTTACCACATCCTACTAATAAAAATATTCAAAATAATAACATTAACCCTAAAAAGACTAAGGAACCTTCAAATTCAATTGGGTGCACCAGCCTTGGAGGAGAGTTTGACTTCAGTTTGGGAAAGTTTATTCCAAATTTATTTATGTTTGGAGGCATTTTTTGATATTTACCAACATTTTCAAAGGTTCATCCTTTAGCTCTAGCCTTTCAAGATTCATTGTTGCCATCTTCCATCTCTTATTGTTGGTTCCTATCTTCATAAGGCAGTACCAAATCAAATCTAAGAAATTGTGGAGCATTATGCAACCTTCATGGCATGTTTCCTTTCATCTCTAGCCACCAAAATTGCTAGATATTCACCATATGAGATTCCTACGACATATGAAAACTATACATTCATTTCTTCCAAACAAAACTTAAATATTATGTATCTAAAAAATGTGCATATTGGTCAATTTAAGTTGCTCCAACAAGTAGAAAATCAAATAAAGACATTTTGAAGGTGATAAATTGGTCTCTAGTTTAGATACATGCAATTTCAACACCTTGGGGCTTCATTTTTTAACATTTGTTGGCATTTGAGGATTTATTCACTTATTTCCAATCCTATTAGCATTTTTATTTGATGCTTATGAGCATTGAATACTTAGATCCGAGTGTAATTTCATATAAAAGGGTGTTATGTTGGCTATACATTTTGTCTCAAACCTTAACCAACATTTTCATTTGGATTATTTGCCATCTATAAGTGAATTTTGCTAGTTTGGGGTGAAGTTGAAGTTGTTTCCCAGCCATAAAGGGTTTTGACAACATTTTTCCAATGATTAGTTTCATTTTAAAGTTGAAGTGAACCCCATAAGTTTGACAAAATTGAAGTCTGTGACAAGATTTCACAAGAAGCATGAAAAAATTGCAAATGGAGCATAAATAACTTCAAATTTTATAGGATACACAGAATATGCATTTTAACAAAATCTAATCTAATCCCTTAGCAAAATCTAATGCATTTGATTAAGGCTATGTATGTTGAGCACTCATAATTTTGAATACTTAGAAAACTCTAATCTGAAAATCAACATGATTACAAAATCAAAGCTTTGTATTAAGCATGTATGATAAGAAGTGATAAACAAACATAAGAGAATGAAGGAAAATGTAAAGAACATGTATAATGACTTGAAATACCTTAAAATCAGAGATTTGACTGGAGAAACTACCCAATTATGTGTAGTCTTTTTTCTTCTTGCATCAAAGTCCTCAACAATTTGAGCTTTTCACAAACTTCCTTCCTTTTCAATGATCAATTCTATATAACTCTAATAGAATTACTAAAAACTATATAATTAAACAATGCATAATGTAAAATTATAACAATTCAATCATAATTAGCATTGCAAAACTATAAACATGAAAATTTGAGTTCATATAATCAAATTTGATGTAAAAACTCTATTATTTCCTCCTTCCTAATTTGGAAAACTAGAAAAGGTGGTGGAAAGTTGATGCAAAAGTGGTGGAATGTGTACAAATTACACGTGCTTTCCCCAACAACATGAAAAAGTGTTTTTTGTCAAATCACGTGCAAAGAGGGATACTAACAAAGCATGTGGGCATGGATCACTGGTGTCTTGCCTTTATTTACCATTTTTAGAGCAAGAAAAAATGTGCTCATGTTATAATGAAAGCATGTTTTGGCTTTCTCTTAAGATATACATATTTCAATTTTTCCAAAGTGTGCTCACGTTTTGAAAAAGTTGATTTTGTAAATGTTTTCTAACTCTTATCATGTGTCAATAGGGGGTGGGTTGAGGTACATCAATGAGACATTTCTTTGACCAATTATAACATATTTTAAGTTCTATGTATACCTTTTTTTGTGTGTGATATGAAGTTTCACCATAATTCCCTATACGCTCAAGCCTGCTCATTAACCCTCAACCCTATAGCTCAAACCTAAACCCTAAACACTATACCCTATACCTTAAAACTATAACCTATACCCTATACTCTAAAACCTAAAACCTCTATCCTATACCTTAAACCCTAAACCCTAAACCCTTAAACCCTCAACCCTTAAACCCTAATCCCTTAACCCTCAACCCTAAACCCTATTCCTAAACCCTCAACCCTCAACCCTTAAACCTTAAACCCTGAAATGAAGGGGAATAGGTGAGGTAGGTTTTGAATGGGGGTAATTTACATATTTCCCTGCTTTCATTAGGAAAAAGAGATCCCCTAGGGAAATATTGACTTTCAAACCTTAGGTGAGTCAATCTTAATGGAGATCTTGATGTTTTTCCTTATTGGTCGCGCCCATAAAAGGATATAGAAGTCACGACGAATCCTAACCTGGGAATTGGACATTCCAGCAGGTGACTAACATCTTCTCATGGTCATTCATTTATTTGTTAATCCAGAGAACGTATACTTGAAATGGAGCGACATTGTATGTGCACTAAGAACCGGTTTTAGCCATAACTTTCTAGAAGTAAATGCTTGAAAGGAATTCTAATTTTGATGCAGGGACATGAAGTAAAGTCTTACTAACTTAAACATCACTTAACTAAAGTAGAAATCATAATAACAATTACTGGAAACAAAAACCATGAACTGGCCTTATGCTGTAGGAACAGACACAGGGATGGATTCCTTATGCTGCAGGAACAATTTAAGACTGAGTTTGCATCAAAGCTTACGGAAATGGAATTCTAACAGATAAATAACAGAAAGAAAATAGCTAACTATAGATACTCACTAAGTGGCCCCCCTTAGCAAGCATCAACCAATTACGCAAGAATAGAACTCAAAACTTTATCAGTTCTTATTCATACTTTTGAATCTCATACATGGCTGTTGCTTGTAAGAAACTTAATACAAAGCTTTGTTCTTCATTATAATAGTAAACAATTACAATCTATTGTATCTCTATTCTCTAGTCTAAAACTCTCTTGATCAACCTTGTTCACTTGCACAGGAGGAACCTTTAGTTAAAGATAAATGACTAACTAACTAATCAACTAACAAAGGAAGATGCAAGTATAAATGCCCCCTGAGATGGAGGAACAGACTTCATAAATGCAAGTCTATCCGCTCAACTGTCTCAGAGGAAATCTAGAGCTCCGCTCCTTCCTAGATCGATGATTCATTTGGTTCTTTCCCAAAGACTCGGACAAAAGAATCCGTACTTTGAATGACTCCTTCGCTGGTGCGCTGAAGACAACCTTTTCCCGCGAGTTCTACTGTGTATTGACTTGTTCATATCGGCTCCAACAACCTGTAGAACACATGGCAATAGAGGCAAAAGAAGGCATGCACTCATAATAGCATGACATTCTTCATTAATCACATGCATTCGATTCATCTTACTTATTCAAACACTACATTCATCGCATCAGTCAATTGGGAAGTCAAAACAAGGCTATGATTATAGATAGGCTAAGGTATTTATGCATCAAGAGTATAGGATTTCTTATCATCAAATACTACCCATAAACATTAAAAGTTTGTAACCATAGAGTTTAAACATTCATAAAAAGAGAGCAAGAGTTTCTGAAACTTATAATCATGACATCCAAATTATAGCCATATTATGGGCTCATCATCTACCCCCTACTTTATCCAATGTTGGTCCTCCAGCATTAGTCTTTTTTGTTGTATCTCAAAAATCCGTAGGAGTCATATGGCCTTGTAATGCAGTCCCAAATCTGAAGTAAAAACCCCTACAGTTCTGCCATCTCTCATATCTTCTGGCCTCTGTATCTTCATTGAGTTCCGTGGCATGATAAGGATATAATGGCCATAGTAAATTAGGAGGTCTAAATGTTAGTGGCATCCATAATTCAAATCTTTTATGGAGGCCAATTTGCATGTATCTTTCGGATCCCCTGAGAGCTGCTATTAAATGCAGGGGACTATGAGGCTCGGACTTTTTCAAACCAACCGTCAACTTTTTCCATCTGGTTTTGCTTTTGGAAGCTGCAAGCTTCTAGAATGAATATGGTTGGTGCTTGAACTTGTCATAGACTTGTTTCCTTAAATAAAATATCCTCATCCTGGCTGTAGGATCATAAAAACCATACGCAACAGAAAGCCAGGCCCTCAGAAATTCTTTGGGGTCTGTGCTTTCTGATCTCAGGGGAAGATGCTATTTTCTCTCAGTCTCCTCATAGTCTTCAGATTGCTTTCCATAATTAACTTCATTCGCTACCCAGGACATTAGTGATTTTAAATGGATGTCGCCAATAAACAAGAGTGGATTCCAGTCAGTTTCATCAGGAATTAGTAAACCATGCAAATAGAACTCACACATGGAATTCCTTAGCCAATCAGGTGCCATTTGATATGCATCATAAAATTCTTCAGCAGTGGTAGGAATAGGGTCAAGGTCTTTAGAAATCCTCATCCACTGAAACCACAGAAACTGCTCTTTGAGGCACATTGCATAAACTCTAGACGGTGGCCTACATTCCATAATCTGACTTGCTACCTTCATCATTTTATTCATCTTTTCCTTTACCTCCTGGATTTCCTATTTCTGTCTTTCAATTTCTTTCTTTAGCTTCTTCTTCTCTTCTTTCCACAGACTTTGCTGCATTTGAGTTTTAGCCAGAAGGCGGAAACTCAAAGTCTGAAGTGTCATAGGATTCTAGGTTTCCTGAAGGTGCTCTAAGCATTGGGTTAGCAGTGGTTTCTTATATCCAACTAATGTCTGGCATGTTTCAGAAGATAATAGGGTTGCATTGGATGTCCCAGGTTGCTCTGGTTGCTCCTGCTCTTGTTGTAGGACAAACTCTTGTTGTAGGTCAACAGGAGATTCTGCTTCTTTAGAAATTTTGTCAGCTGCCTCAACCAAGTCATCAAGACTCGGCATTTTCCCCCCATCAGTACAACCTTGCTGTTCTTTCTCAACTTCCCCTGTTTCTTGTTGCATTTCAACAGAAATTTCTGAGGTGTCGGGTGGGAAATTCTCGGATGTACTCTAAGAATTTTCAGGAATGAATTCCTTGGACTCCTCAGAAATGACAATTATTTCTGATTGGGTAGAAGAGGGTGGGGTAGCCTGACTTTGTTTTCTTGCAGAAGTTCTTCTTGGTAATGCAGTTGAGGCAGGAGATTCATGGGCAACTTTTCTTTTCCCAGGTTGCATGGGGGTTTGAGAATTGGATGGAGAGAATGATGAAACCACGATGGCATCGGGTGTTGCTACAAGAGAAAGCCGGGTGGCTTGTTTTTGCTTCTTGGCCTGAGGGTTTTCTCCTAGGGTATGCCTAGGGCTAGATGGTTTGTCTATCTTGGTTTTCCCTTTTTCACTCCTTGTCGCAGACCTAGTTTTAACACGGGTAGAGGGCTCAGTTCTAATGGCTGTAGGACTAGGTGCTGCAGGAGAAGCAAGGGAATCTTGTTCAACTTCTCTACTTGAAGACTACTCGGTTTCTTTTTTTCTTGGGTCGTGCAGGAAATGTTCTTGGAGGCTCAAGCGGCTACAACCCTTTCTGGGCAAAAAATTCTTGCCAAGAAAGGGGGGAAACGTCCCTCAGGGAACACTCAGTCAATTTTTTAATGAGGGCATGATGAGAGACTGAATTGTCTTTCCCTTTCTGGGTTTCACTAGCACTGCGCTCTAAAAGTTTTTTAAAAAAATTCGGGACATTTATAGCTAATCCATGCCTTATATGGCTTAACAGCTTAAAATGATAGGAGTGCAAAAAAGAAAAGCGTCCCTCGCAAGTTAAGTACCTTATTATATAGGAGGTATACTCAGAGTAGGGGTAAGGTAGAGACACTCTTCTGCACCCTTGCTTTGAAATTTCCAAGGGTCCGTCAGCTGACATTGTGAATTCTACCCTAGCAGAGACGACATCCCTTCCTATAGGAAAGTCTTCACCAGTTGCAGGAAGACCTGTTATTTTTGCAATCCATTTCTTAGTGACTGCTACTGCTAAGCCCCATACTGTGGCTTCTCCCTCGGAAAGAGTTCTTAAGAATTCGCAAGCAACCTCATCATCGAAGGAATCAATGCTCAAGAAGTAATTCAACCATCTGCATATGCTAAATGCTTGCACTATCTAAGGGTCTTGTGTCAAGGCTTCATGAGCCGCTGGTTCATGACTTACAAGCTGACCACCCATTTTCTCAACCGTTTCTGTTATAAACCCTGAATCTCAACTTCTTTTGAATAATTCAAAAACTCTTTTCTTTGCTCTGCTTCTCCCTGTTCTGCTTCTTTCTCTTTTTGCTTTACTAGAAATAATGTAAAAATAATTACATGCAATGATTTCGAGGAACTACTTAACTAGCAGTTAACTTGTTGATCTAGAAAAGACATGCATTCATTTGACGACATGTACGATAAAACAATGTTTTCACTAAACGTGGCCATAGCAAAAAGGAAAGAATTGTTTCAAATTATCCCCGCCCCCTACTTAAAATGTGACATGTGTCCACACATGTGGGAAGTATAGGCGAGGCATGGGGAGTAATTACAAAATTGACTAATAGACGTAATGCAATAAATGAACAAATAAAATTAATGAATTATATGATGAATAGAAAGAATATCACGTACCTTTTAATAAATACTCACGCATGTTGGTAGATTTCACAGCATAATCAGAAATGATGTTTTTGGAAAGAAACCATAAATGAACGGGGTATGGGAGATGGATGACGTGGATGGGTGACATAGAAAAGAAGAATGAAATGAGTGATTGATGGCGATGGATAATGATGAAGAAAGTGGCTTTCATATAGAAAACCTTTATTATGGATGTTTTAACATAAATCAAAGAGACGCTGCAGGAAGAGGACCGAAGCCCTTTGCTACATGAAGATCACTGGCCATAGGAGAAACAAACTGCTGCATGAATTCCTCTTTTGAAGCCGGTTTATGGTACAATCGAAGATGGTGTCCATTAACCAACATTTTGAAGCGGACAGGATCGATTGTCACCAGCTGTACCGAACCATTATCAAATACATTCTCAATTTCATATGGACCAATCCACCTTGTTGTAAGCTTACCCTAATTTTCTTTATATCTGGAGTCATAGAGTAAGGCCCAATCACCAGCAGAAAATCGCTTTGTCTTGATATGGTGATTGTGCCACTTCTTCCTTTGTTGTTGCATTGCTTCAGTATGCTGCAGGGCAACTTTCCGCATCTCACCCAATGCATTCAACTGGAGGAGGCATTCTTTTTGCGCTTCAGAGAGATCAATCTGTAGCTGCAGAGCAGTCCTTAAGGTTTTATGTTCAAATTCAATTGGAAAAATAGAAATCTTACCATAAAGTAGCTCAAAAGGTGTGAATCCTGTAGTAGTTTTCCAGGTTGTCCTGTAGGCCCAGACTGCTTCTGGAAGATGGCTACTCCAATCCTTCTTATGTAGCTTCACTGTTTTGGTGAGGATTGCTTCCAACTCTCTGTTAGTAACCTCCACCTGGCCATTTGCTTGAGGGTGATATGGTCTTGATTTTCTGTGTCTGATTTTATAATCATTCATCAACGCTGTAATCAGTGTTGATGTGAATTGAGCTCCCTAATCAGTGACGAGTTCCCTGGGGACTCCAAATCGAGTGAAGATTTGTTCATACAAAAATTCAGCAACTTTGTTGTCCCTGGCATGTCATTGCCTTTACCTCTACCCATTTGGTTACATAGTCAGTGCACACCAAAATATAGGACTTTCCATTGGATGGCAGGTCTATAGGACCAACAAAATCCATACCCCACTTGTCAAAGGGGGTTACTACCACTTGAGGTTGTAGAGGCATTTCATCAGTCTTTGTTGGTCGCCCCATTCGCTGGCATTTGTCACATTTCCTAGTATATGCTACAACATCTTTGTGTAAAGTGGGCCAATAATACCCTGTGTTAAGTACCTTCATTGCTGTTCTTTTAGAGGAAAAATGGCCACCACATGGCTCGTCATGACAAACATGTAGTATTCCATATGTCTCGTCTTCCCTCACACACCTACACATGACTTGATCTGGTCCAGTATAGAACAAACAATTGGCTATCTAGGAAAAGTTGAAACTCTTCTCAATCAGCAGCTTTCTCTCTTTTGGGGAGAAGTGAGCTGGAATTTTGTTGGCTGCCAAGTAGTTTGCAATATCTGCATACCATGGGGTGCGAGCAGCAATATAGAATAGATGTTCATCAGGAAAAGTATCATCAATTACCTCGGATGTGGCAGGTGTAGCTGTTTGAAGTCTTGATAGGAAATCAACGACCACATTTGCTTTGTCTAGCTTGTCAATGACTATGATATCAAACTCCTGCGACAACAGTAGCCACCTTGTTAACCTTCCAGAAATGACAGGTTTATTCATAAGGTACCATATTGCTGCATGATTAGTGTGAACAAATACTTGGTAGCCAATTACATAATGCCTAAACTTATTCAGGGCATACACCACTACTAGCAACTCCTCTGTGACAGTGTAATTCAATTCTAGCCCTTGTAGATTCTTGTTGATCAAATAGATAGCAGGTTCAATGGAATTCTCCTTCTGTCCTAACACAGCCCCTATGGCATGATCAGATGCATCTGTATGTATGTGAAAGGGCAGACTCCACTTTGGTCCTTGAAGAATAGGTGCTTTAGTAAGTAGGTCCTTCAGGTGCAGGAAAGACTTGTCACAGGCCTCAGTCCAGTGAAATTCAGAGTCCTTAGTTAATAAGGCGTACAATGGACTAGCTATTTTGATGAAATCCTTTATAAATCTCCTATAATATCCAGCATGGCCTAGAAAGCTCCTTACCTCTTTCTGCTTGGTAGGACAGGGTAGATTAGAGATGACCTCAATCTTAGCAGGATCAACCTGTATTCCTGCAGTAGAAATATAGTGACCTAGCACCATTCCTTCTTGCATCATCATGAAGCACTTTTGACTGTTCAACAATAGGTTGTGATCTTCACATCTCTGTAGTACTTTCTTCAAGTTTGTTTGAGCTTCCTCAAACGTTGTACCATAAGCAGTAAATTCATCCATATATATTTCCATGCAATCATGTGATATGTCTGAGAAGATGCTTATGACTGCCCTCTGGAAAGTTGCAGGTGCATTACAGAGACCAAAAGGCAAGACTGAGTAGGCAAAAGTCCCCCAAGGGCATGTAAAAGTAGTCTTTTCTTGATCTTCAGGAGGAATTTTGATTTGATTGTACCCGTTGAAGCCATCTAAAAACGAGAAGTACTTTTTCCTAGCTAAATTATCTAGAACTTGATCAATGAATGGAAGAGGAAAATAATCTTTCTTTATTGCCAAGTTGAGTTCTTTGTAGTCTACACATACCCTCCACTTTCCTCCTTTCTTAGGAACAATAACCAATGGGGAAACCCACTGGCTATCTGAGATCGGGTAGATAAAACCAGCATTCAACATTTTCTGCAACTCCTCTTTAATAATTTCTCTCAAAGCTGGATTTATTCTTCTTTGAGGCTGTCTGATAGGTCTGAACTCACTATTAATGTATATGTGATGTGTACAGAGTTTGGGGTCTAAACCCTTCATGTCATCATATTCCCAAGCAAAAGCTGACTTATGACTGGTAAGCATTTTAACCATGGATTCTTGTTGCTCACTGGTGAGGTTTTTATTGATGCTCACAGTTTTTCCTACTGCTACCTCAATTTGGAAGGTTAAATCAACCATAGATACTTTAGGCAGAAATGGCATTTCTACCTTGTGGGGTAGCAAGGTGCGTAAGCAGTCAGTTGCTGTAGGATAATGAGCTGATGTAGGCGAAGGAAGAATGGTCTGCAAGGAACATGGATTTTTTTCACAATCAAAGTATTCGGTACCATAGTTATTCAGTAGGATATTGGATAGTATACCCTCTTCTTCTTGTTGTGTAATGAAAGGCTCTCTAGTAATCATCATTAATTTGGCCATGGAGTTCACCTCCTCTTCTTCTTCCAAATCTGTCCAAACAACTTCTCCACACTCAGGCTGGGGTTGGGCTGGAGAATAGAGGGTAAGCTTCTTTTTGTTATACCCATCAGATATTGTCATGTTACCCGATCTACAACCAATGTAAGCATCAACAGTAGCCAACCAAGGCCTTCCTAGTATGACAGGATATCCCCCTAATGATGCCTTTGGAGATAAGACCATAAAGTCAGCAAGGAACTCCTAGGAATCCAAGGTGACTACAAGGTCTTCAACTACCCCATCAGGTTTGACAGTTGAGCTATCAACAAGCTGCAATATTGTAGGTGTAGCCCTTAGGTCTGAAATACTAAGTTTTACAAACAGGTCTTTTGTCATGACATTGATAGTTGCCCCAAGATCTACTAAAGTATTCTTAATTTGCACCCCATTAATATTGATCTCCACAACAGGACTTCCTGGATCAGAATATTTTGAGATGGTAAGCTTCTCTAGCATTAAGTCAGAGAGTTGGCCCATGACATGGACAGTTTGAGGGTCTTTCTTTTTCCTCCCCGATTTCTTCAGACATGCCTCCTTAATGGCTTTGCTATAGATAGGTACCTCTTTGATTGCTTGGAACAAGGGAATTTTCACACAGATATGCTTTAGTTGGTCAAGGATGTCAATTATAGGTTTTTTTTATTTTTTAACATTTCCACCTTCCAACCTTTGTGGGAAAGGAGGGGACACTTCATTAGATGCCTTAGGTAATGATGGAATCTGAATTAGCTCAATTGGTTGGGAAAGGTCATTTGTATCCTCATCTTGGTCAGCTTCTTCATATGGCAATTCTGAGATTATGGGAGGAGATGGTGCGGGTAACACAGTTCCTGAACGTAAATTGATATTATTCAGGTTGAGAGTATAGGCAGACTGATGATTAAGATCAGCAAAATAGACTTGCTGCTGCTGTTGGTATGGTTGTTGGTTATTTGGATTGGGTGCTGCTTGAGCTGGTAATTGGGTTGGCTTTGGGTTGGGACCTTGATTAGCTGCAGTAGGTGGCATAATGGATTGCTACAGGGGTTGCTGTAGGAAACCAATGGATGGATTTGACCATTGTTGGCCTCCTCTCCATTGGTTAGACTGCTGCCAATTTCCTTGCAGAGGGTGCCACTGATTTTGCTATGGTGGTTGCCAATTCCCTTGTGGGGATTGCCAATGATTTTGTTGGGTGTTTGGCCAAGGATTATTCCATTGAGTTTGAGAATATGGGCCATAACTTGGAGGATATTGGTTCTACCATTGATTATTATATGAACCAAAATTTTGAAAGGGGTCCTGAGGCATACCTTGTCTTGGGGCCCATGGCCTACGCTGAGCAACAAAGAACACCTCTTCCTCTCCTTCAATAGTTTTGAACTCGGTAGGAAGATGGTGCATCTCCAAATTGGCCACTGATTTGCATCTACAGTCCCTTTTCTTCTGTCTGCAGTGAGGGCAATATTCAACGAGCATCACATCAGCTTCTTCCTTCTTCCTTCTAGCTTGCATTGTGTCTAGCTGAGTAGCTACATCATTGATGATGTCTTGCTTGAGGTCAGACAATATATTAGAGAGTTCTCCTTTTGATACGCCTGAGCCACTTCTTTTGGCAACAGAGGGTCTGAATCCTCTGCCTTTCGTTACACTTGCCCTAGAGTAATTCAGACATATTGTCTTGATGTCATCCCAATTACTTTGGGTAATATCTCCTCTAGCCATGAGGTCTAGTGCTTCCATGCAGGTATCATTGACTCCCCTTAGAAAGAGAAGTTTTTTAGACTCCTCATTTAGCGCATGCTGAGTATTTTTCTGCACACTGAACAAAAACCTGGAGACATAGTCCTCCAAGGTTTCATCCTCCTTTTGTGCCATCTTGAAGAGGTCATCTCCTCTCATATCATTTCCCCTACAATATTCCTTATACTTCCCTAAGAACAATTCCTTCAATTCATCCCAAGTGGCTACTGCATTGCCTCCTAATCCCATGAACCATCTTAAGGCTGACTCCTTTAAGGTAGAAGGAAACAATTTCATCTTATGGGCATCGGAAGCATAATCATAACTCCTACATAGGATGTCAAATTCGAACAAGAAGGTATGAGGGTCTTCTGTAATTAGGCCATAGAACTTTGGGAGCAAAGAAGCAGGGATATTTTTGAGATTATTGTTGTCATGGAACTCAGGGAGTGGAAAGGGAAAAGTAGGCACTGCCATCCTTGGTGATGGTCTTGGGTTAGCTCCTGGCTAGTGGACAACAACGGCTAGTGGATTGTTATGGGTATGCAGGTTATTCAACTGTGATGCGAGTAAATCGATATTATCAGGTATATCAAACAGGTTCAAACTGATCTCCGAGGAAGAAGAAGATGAAGTGACAAGGTCCTGTTCGACATCCAAATATGGTTCTTCTGGGACAATTTATGGGTCAATCTTTGGGTTATTTTCTTGGATATCTAAATTTCTAGGAAGGAATCTTCCAAATTGGTCTCTTCTTCTATGCATGTAATGTACTTAATTGAAATGAAGAATTTCTAAAATTCTTGAAAGCTAAAACTATTGCTAAATATGGTTAGGACAGGTTCTCAGCTTGACACCATCCCCGACAACGGTGCCAAAAATGGTCGCGCCCATAAAAGGATATAGAAGTCACGGCGAATCCTAACCTAGGAATTGGACATTCCAGCAGGTGACTAACATTTTCTCATGGTCGTTCATTTATTTGTCAATCTAGGGAATGTATACTTGAAATGGAGCAACACTATATGTGCACTAAGAACCGGTTTTAGCCATAACTTTCTAGAAGTAAATGCTTGAAAGGAATTCTAATTCTGATGTAGGGACATGAAGTAAAGTCTTACTAACTTAAACATCACTTAACTAAAGTAGAAATCATAATAAGAATTATTGGAAACAAAAAACATGAACTGGCCTTATGCTGTAGGAATAGTTTAAGACTAAGTTTGCATCAAAGCTTACGGAAATGGAATTCTAACAGATAAATAACAAAAAGAAAATAGCTAACTACAGATACTCACTAAGTGGGCCCCCTTAGCAAGCATCAACCAATTACGCAAGAATAGAACTCAAAACTTCATCAGTTCTTATTCATACTTCTGAATCTCATACATGGTTGTTGCTTGTAAGAAACTTAATGCAAAGATTTATTCTTCATTATAACAGTAAACAATTACAATATATTGTATCTCTATTCTCTAGTCTAAAACTCTCTTGATCAACCTTGTTCACTCGCACAGGAGGAACCTTTATTTAAAGAGAAATGACTAACTAACTAATCAACTAACAGAGGAAGATGCGGGTATAAATGCTGCCTGAGATGGAGGAACAGACTTCATAAATGCAAGTCTATCCACTCAACTATCTCAGAGAAAATCTAGAGCTCCGCTCCTTCCTAGATCGATGATTCATTTGGTTCTTTCCCAAAGATTCGGACAAAAGAATCCGTACTTTGAACGACTCCTTCATTGGTGCACTGAAGACGGCCTTTTCCCATGAGTTCTATTGTGTATTGACTTGTTCATATCAGCTCCAACAACCTGTAGAACATGGCAACAGAGGAAAAAGAAGGCATGCACTCATAATAGCACGACATTCTTCATTAATCACATGCATTCAATTCATCTTACTTATTCAAACACTACATTCATCGCATCAGTCAATTGGGAAGTCAAAATAGGGCTATGATTATAGATAGGCTAAGGTATTTATGCATCAAGAGTATAGGATTTCTTATCATCAAATACTACCCATAAACATTAAAAGTTTGTAACCATAGAGTTTAAGCATTCATAAAAAGAGAGCAAGAGTTTCTGAAACTTATAATCATGACATCCAAATTATAGCCATATTATGGGCTCATCACTTATGACCGAGGATAGGGTAAATCAACCTAAAATGCACTTTTGGGAGATAAATGAAAAATACCAGATGAATGCAATTATGCAATGTAAAACTTGAATCATCAATTTAAAGCCTAACATAAATAGAATCAACAAACTTCCAACAAATCTGAGAAGAGTATGAATTTTTGCACCTATCACCAAAAAATCCTGTTGAGTGTCCTCCTAGGACAAATTCTCCCTAGGGCGAATGAGTCTTTGTAGGGATTTTTTTCACTTTTTTGGGTCCTTTGGAGATGGATCTGAGCTTTTTTTTCCCCCAAGTTTCATTGTCAGAAATTCAAAAATAAATTTAGGATCTGAGTTTATGTGGCTTGATGATAATATTGACAACTTTGACAAATTTGCAAATGCTCCTTTGAAATATTCAATCCGTCTTCCACCTAAAACCATGCACATACACAAAGGGAGGGAAAAATGTTTTTTTTTTGGGTGAATAGGTGTTTGCATTGGTCAAACCTCATTTTGGTGATTTAACCTTGAAATGCGATGAAACATGAATAAAAGGAATGATGAATGAACACGAGCTTGTTGCAACTCACCAAACCCTTGAATGGATATCCTTAAAGGACTGAAGTCTAACATATCACTCCAAATATTAGATCTTGCATGAAACGGCTTGATTGGATGGTTGATTTGACACTTGATTTGATGCTTGAAAACTTGAAACCTACATCACAATGTTAGCTCCAAAAACATGCATGGGTGCAAATAACTTTGATATGATGATATTGATCTTGATTTCTATTTTAGATGCTTGATAAATATGCTCTTCAATGCTCCCGACAATAATATTTTCTCACATGAAAGTTTCCCTCTTGATTCGTAATGTTGAATTGATAAAATAACCTTGTATTTATAGGCATTTTTCTAATTTCTTGACAATTAAAATTCAAAAGTTGACAATTGCAATTTGAATTAGGATCATTAAAATACTGCCAAAAACATACTTTAAATTTGGGTCGTAAGTCTAATGAGGACCCATTTTCCCTTGGGTAAATGGGTCCTAGGCCTTAAACCTAGGACACACATTTTCCAAGATGTTTAATTTGATGTTTGCAGTTGTTTAAAACAAGTTCCCCCTTTGGAAAAAAAGATGAATTAGGATTTCAAATGCATAATTAGGTCAATTAGAGTATTAATTAAGTCCAAAAAAATTAAGGGATGCAAAATTTAAGTAAAAATGTAAAGTTATACATTTTTCTACACTACATTTAGTCCCCACTTTAGTGAGTGTATGAACTTGTGCTTAGACTCACACTAAAGTAGAAAAATATACGTCAAGAGGGGTCTAGGTGCACAAATTTTGATGGGATAGGATGACAAAGATCAAGGAGGTGGTCAAGCCCGCAAGGTCTAAGATCTCATGGCAAACCAACATAAGTACAAATGGAAACACATGAATGTATGATATGAAGCAACAAGACAGGATACACAAACATACAATATCAAAATTAATTCAAAAGAAAAGAGAAAGGGGTGGATCAAGCCTCGACTATTTATCCAATTGGTATGGATCAAGCCTTAGTTGTTTGTCTAAAAAAAATTTACAAGTGGAAAACCGTTGTCCACTATACAAACAAAATGCGCTCACATGGGCTAGTGAAATCTGTTGTCCACTAGGTGAGCCCAAAAAGGTGGTTGATGGGAAATTCATGTCAAGTCTACATGATCCCATTCATCAACCATACCATTTTATACCTCTTGATAATTTTGATAAGGTGCCACAAAAAATTGGTCACAAGGCTAGCAAGTTGTGTTATGCTAGGCACTCATGAAAAAGGCTCCACTAGTAAGCAAGTTGTGTTATGCTTGGTGGTCATGCAAAAGGTTGTAAATCCAATAGGATAGAATATTCAAAGGGTATTTTCTTAGTTCATGAAAGGTACCACCTTAGGGAACATCATGCTTAATTTCACCAAGAGAAGACTAGTCTAGAATAACAGATTTGCAACTTAGGTAATGTAAGTTGTAGCATTACCACTAAGAGGAATGTCATATGCCAAGAACGGTCACACTCTTGAAGGAAATCAAACCCAATGTCATCACCAAGAAGACACATCACATGAATTGATAATACCACACCTTAAATAAAAATTTCACTCTCCATAGGAGATGTATGTCATCATCACTAAGAAGAAGCATGCAAACAATGAATAGGGGACAATATACCCCCCACTTAAAATGTCAACATACTTGCTAGATTGGTATTTTAAGTAGAAAGAGAGGAAGATGGGATCCTTTAAAATAATGCATACCTCCAAAAACTAGTTATCCTTACCCCCCAATCATAGAGACAAAGACAACTACCAAGAACTATCATGTTTCTACCAAGAGAAATATGGTTGCACCTAAAATTGTACCACCATGAATGACAATGATCAAGAAACATAACTTAGCTACTAATGCCACATAGTGATGAGAAACATGATAGGATGAAAATCATTATCAATTAGAGGAAATGGGTGCATCAACACAAGGAAGAGCACCACAATCCTTAAGATGTTGAATTTTATCACTCAAGGCCTTACATTAATTAGTTGAATGACCATGCACTTGATGATATGAACAAAATAAGCTCTTTTATAGAATTTCTTTCATGTTCTTGAAGGAACACTAATAAAGCAGGATTTGAGAAGCCTTGACAAGATAGTCTCTTGATCAATAGTAGGGGATATTTCTTTCTCAACACAAGATGTCATACACACAATAGATGATAAGGCTTTAGATGAAGATGAAGATAAAGGTTGGAAACCTAGACCCTACTTGGAAAAGTATAGTATAGACTTCACTTGATATATATCATTTTTCTCCATGTTTTCATTATATCCATGTTTAGAAAGGAGTTTGTATCCAAGACCATAACATGTTTCCAACTCAAATGAAGAGATTGTATCCTTTTGAGAAGGATTGGCTTCTTCATGAGCACACAAATCCGTGTTAAGTTTTGTAAAGTTATGTACAATCCTCTCATGAGGGATGAGAGTTGAAGATCCCCCATCACCACCATGGGGTGACATTGTTGATGTAGAACCAAGTTGATCAAATGAGACAAAAGGTTGTTTTGGTTTATATTGTGAGATTTTGTACTCTCCCATAAAACACGGTGTAAAATCTAATGAACCCCAATCATCCTTAAACCATATGTTTGAAGATGAATCATTTGTATTTGAATCTTTGGAATTTGAGGGTGAGATTTTTGAATCTTCTTTGAAATGAGGTGTAAAATATAATAACCCCCAATCATCACCTAAGATTTTTTTTGTAGGTGAAAGACAATTAGGATTACCATCAACTTGTATAGGTTCTACCTTTAAATTTGGAATCAAAGTATTAAGGGTGTTGGAAGTGTCATAATCATGTTGAAATTATGAGTTATAGCTTTGCTCATCTGCATCAACCATGTATATCTTGTTGTTATATTCAAATTTCATCTCATAGTGAAGAGTAGATGGGACTCATTTCATGGCATGAATCTATGGTTCCCTAAGGAGAAGGTTGTATGAAAGAGGTCCTGGCATGATATGGATAGGGGTAGGAAAAACTACAGGTCTGACCTCAATGGGTAATGAGATCATTCCTAATGGTTTCCTATTAACATTTTCAAAGCCACAAATATTAACATCATTGAATTGAATAAGCTTCTTTTCCACACCATTTCTATCTAGGAGATCAATGCTACAAACATTAATACTTGATTCATTGTCTATGAGGGTGTGTCTAATTATAGTTTCATTAATGATCACCTTTATCATTAAGGCCTCATGTTTATTTTGGATCTCAAGTGAGGGTAATTCTTGTTGAGGGAATGTGATATCTGACTTTGTCACTTGCATATAATCAAATGAGGTTGCTACATCATTCAATTTAACAGAAGATTGGATATCATTCTTTTGAAAAAATTATTGGAGCATCCTATTGTATGTAGGTGATGTTTGAATCAAATCCAAAAGGGTGATTTTTATTAGAGTACAACGAAGTTTCTCAACAAGATCATACTCTTTACCACAATGCTAAGGAATGCTATATGTGTGAGCTACAGTATGAGAACTTGGTTGCTGCAACACATTGTCACTAGTGAGTTGCCTTGAAAAATTCAAGATAGTTTTTTGAGGTAATTTATGAGGTCCTATTATGGGAAGAGACTTAGGAGACTCGCTAATTAAAGAAGATCCAATTGTGCATTCATAACCTCAACTGAGTTACCTAGATGACCTTCTATTGAGGGGGGTATAATGTGAACTTAACATCATCTATGCCATCCAACTTACTATTAGTTGAGATAAATTTAGTATTTATAGAGGGACAAATAAGATTCTCATGATGATCAATAATTAGGTCTTCTAACACCAAGATACCTTCGTCACAAGTAGGAGAGGTATCAAAAGAAGAACAACTAGGATTGTCATGATTGTCAATGATTACATCCTCTTCCACCAAAGCTTTAGTGGATGATCTAGGTGAGATGAAATCCTTAAGGGCTTAATCTAACATGTCAAAGTTATCACAACTAAAGGGTTTGAAAGATATGCTTTCTCCAAGGTTTATCATTTAGTTTTGTTTTTTGTTTTGATGTTTTAGGGTAGTTTATGGTTTCCAATGATTGTAAAATGTAAATTAATCTATCTAAACTATAAAATGATGTTGAAAATAAAACAAATGTATACATATCTAAAACTATCCACACTTGAAACATGCCATTTTTTCCCCAATTTGCAATGTCTAAACTAAATGGATGATTAGACCTAATGCATAAAACAAAAATTCTCAAAAATTGACAAACTAAAATAGTGGTTTACCGACGAATTTGGGAAGTGCAGAGGACTACAAAAATGCTCAAAATTTTTGGTTTTGATGGGACTTCAAGGAATCATTCACCCAAAGGAAAATGGGTCCTTGTACAAGGTTTTAAAAAATGAAAAATGCAAATTCTGAGTTGTTTGTGTTCTTTGTTCCAGGTTACAAATTGAAGTTTCAGTCAATTTTTTTTCTATATTTTGTTGTCCTAATACAAGTGAAATTAGTGACAAATGATGGACAAAGTGACACTTTTTGAAATGCAATTTTTACCAAATTTACTAATGTAAATGATTGAAAGTATACTAATATGCAAGTACTATGTAAAATCAATGTAATATGCATACAATTTTTTTGAAATTTTCAAATTTTAAACAATGCAAAGATGTAAATTTAGAACCCTATATGAGATGAAAATTAATGAAAATCCTAGATCTAGGGTTTGAATTGACTCTAATTTCAAAAACTAAGATGTACAATGTTAGGTTTAGCAAAATGAAATGAAGGGGAATAGGTGAGGTGGGATTTGAATGGGGTTAATGTACCTATTTCCCTACTTTCACTAGGAAAAAGAGATCCCCTAGGGCAAGATCGATTTTCAACCCTTAGGTGAGTCAATATTAATGGAGATATTGATGTTTTCCTTATGATTGAGGACGAGGTAAATCAACCTAAAATGCACTTTTTGGAGATGAATGAAAAATACCAAATGAATATAATTATGCATTGTAAAACTTGAAGTATCAATTTAAATACTAGAAAAAAAAAATCAACCAACTTCCAGCAGATCTAAGAAGAGTGCGAATTTATGCACCTTCACCAAAAGCTCTTGTTGAGTGTCCTCCTAGGACAAATTCCCCCTAGGGAAAATGGGTCTTTGTAGGGATCTACACAATTTAATTAAGGGACCCAAACATAGTGTGAAAATGTAAGGTATACATTTTCTACACCACAAACCTTAAACCCTAAAACCTAAACCCTTAATCCCTTAATCCATCAATCTTCAACCCTCAACTATAAACCCTCTACCCTATACATTAGACACTCAACCCTAATCCATCAATCCTATACCCTAAACCCTCAACCATAGACCATAATCCCTCAACCCTCAACCCTTAAACCCTAATACCTCATCCCTCAACCCTTATATTCTAAACCCTCAAGCCTCAAGCCTCTACCTTATACATTAAACCCTAAAACCTAATCCCTTGACCCTATACCTTAAACCCTAAACCCTCAACCCTTAAATGCTAAACCCTCAACCCTTAAACCCTAAACCCTCAATACTATACCTTAAATCCTCAACTCTCAACCCTTAAATCCTAAACCCTTAATCCTTTAATCCCTCAACCCTCAACCCTTAAACCATGTACCCTCAACCCTTGAACCCTTAAACCCTAAACCCTTAAACCCTCAACCCTCAACTCTCAACCCTCAATCGTATACCCTATACATTAAACTCTCAATCCTAATCCCTCAACCCTCAAACCACAACTGTAAATCCTCTACCCTATACATTATACTCTCAACCCTAATCCCTCAAACCTGATCCCTAAAACCCTAAACCCTCAAACCCTAATCCATCAACCCTTAAACTCTCAACCCTAAACCCCTAAACCCTTAAATGCTTAATCCCTCAACCCTCAACCCCTAATCCCTCAACCCTAATACCTTAAACACTAAAACCTCAACCTCTAATCCCTCAACCCTTAAACTGTCATCCCTCAACCCTCAATCCGTAAGCCCTCAACCATTAAACCCTCAAACCTCAAACCTTGTACCCTATACCCTCTACCCTATACATTAAACCCTAAACCATAATCCCTTGACCCTATACCTTAAACCCTTAAACCCTCAACCCTTAAACCTTAAACCCTAAACCCTTAAACCCTAATCCCTAATCCCTCAATCTTAAAACCTTAAACCCCATACCCTCAACCCTATACCCTATACATTAAACCCTCAACCCTAATCCTTTGACCCTATACCTTAAACCCTTAATCCCTCAACCCTAAACCCTCAATTATAAACCCTCTACCCTATACATTATACCCTCAAGCCTAATTCCTCAACACTATATCTTAAACTCTAAACCCTCAACCCTCAACCCTAATCCCTCAATAGTCAACCCTAAGCCTCAACTCTCTACCCTCTACCCTCTACCCTATACATTAAACCCTCAACCCTAATCCCTTGACCCTATACCTTAAACCTTTAATACATTAATCCATCGACCCTTAAACCTTTAATCCCTAAACTCTCAACCCTCAACCCTCTACCCTATACATTAAAACCTCATTCCTAATCCCTCAACCCTATACCTTAAACCATTAATACATTAATCCATCAACCCTTAAACCCTTAATCCCTCAAATATCAACCCTCAACCCTCTACCCTATACATTAAATCCTCAATCCGAATCCCTCGACCCTATACCTTAAACCCTTAATACATTAATCCCTAAACCCTTAAACCCTGAACCGTTAAACCATAAACCCTTAAACCCTTAAACCCTTAATACATTAATCCCTCAACCCTTAAGCCCTCAACCATTAAGCCATCAACCCTTAAACCCTTAATCCCTCAACCTTCTACCCTACAAATTAAACCCTAAACCCTTTAACCTATATGTTAAACCCTTAAACCTAATCCCTCAATCCTTAAACCATCAACCGTAATTCCTCAACCCTATACCTTAAACCCTTAATATATCAATCCCTCAACCCTTAACCCTTAAACCCTTAATCCCTCAACCCTCAACCCTTAAAACCTTAATCCTTCAACCCTTAAAACCTTAATCCCTCAACCTTTAAACCTCTACCCTACACATTAAACCCTCAACCCTAATCCCTCAACCCTATACCTTAAATCCTTAATCCATCAACCCTCAACCCTCAATTATAAACCCTCTACCCTATACATTGGAACCTCAACCCTAATCCCTCAACCTTATACCTTAAACCCTAAACCCTCAACCCTTAAATCCTTAAACCCTAATCCCTCAACCCTCAACCCTTAAACCCTAAACCCTCTACCCTTAAACCATCTACCCCATGCATTATACTCTCAACCCTATACCTTAAATCCTCAACTCTCAACCTTCAACCCTAATCCTTGAACCTTGAACCCTGAACCCTGAACCCTAAATCCTCTACCCTATACATTAAACCCTCAACCCTAATCCATCAACCCTATACCTTAAACCCTAATATCTTAACCCTCAACCCTAAAACCCTCACCCCTTAAAACCTAATCCCTTAAACCCTCAACCCTTAAATCCTCAACCCTCAACCCTAATCCCTCAACCCTCAACCCTTAAACCCTAAACCCTCAAACCTTACAACCTCAACCCTTAAACCATAAACCCTCAACCCTCAAACCTTAAACCCTCAACCCTTAACTGTCAACCCTATACCTTAAACCTTAATCCCTCAACCCTCAACCCTCAACTGTAAACCCTCTACCCTATACATCATACCCTCAACCCTAATCCCTCAAACCTATACGTTAAACCCTAAACCCTCAACTCTCAACTCTCAAACCTAACCCATCAACCCTCACTCCTCTACCCTATACATTAAATCCTCAACCCTAATACATCAACCCTATACCTTAAACCCTAATCTCTTAACCCTCAACCCTTAATCTCTCAACCCTTAAACCCTAATCCCTCAAACCTCAACCCTAATCCCTTAAACCCTAAACCCTAAACCCCTAATCCCTCAACCCTTAAACCATCAACCCTAAATCCTCAACCCTCAACCCCAATCCCTCAACCCTTAAACCCTAAACCCTACATCCTATAACCTCAACCCTCAACCTTATACTTAAGCCCTAATTCATCAACCCAATATCTTAAACCCTAATGGACCTAGACCCTATACACTTAACCTTGGACACTCAACCCTGAACATTATCCACCAACCCTCAAACCTCTAACCTCAACCCTCAACCTTATACTTTAGCCCTAATTCATCAACCCAATATCTTAAACCCTAATGGACCTAGACCCTATACACTTAACCTTGGACACTCAACCCTGAACATTATCCACCAACCCTCAAACCTCTACCCTATACCCTCAACCTTATACTTATGCCCTAAACTCTCAACCCTCATTACTATGCCTTATATCCTCAACCTTAAACCCTAGACCCTATACAAGTTAGACACTCAACCTTGAACATTATCCCTCAGTTGTAAACCCTCAACATATACTTAAGCCCTAATCCCTCAATCCTCAACCCTATATCTCAAACCTTAAACCCTGGGCCCTACACCCTCAACCCTCATCCCTATACCCTATAACATCACCATTATACCCTAAACCCTAAATATTATCCCTCAACCCTATACTTAAACCCTAAACCATACACTCTCAACCCTTCACCCTATGTCTTATACCCTCAATCCATACTGTAAACCCTAAACCCAATATCCTAAATCCTAATCCTTATACCTTACACACTTAATTTTATATCCCTCAATTGTAAACCCTAAACCCTCAACCCTATAACCTCAACCTATTACTTAAGCCCTAATCCCTCAACCCTCAACCCTATACCTTAAACCCTAAACCCTGAAACCTCAACCCTCATTCTTATAACCTATACCCTCGCCCTTATATACCCTAAATCCAAAACCATTACATACATATATACAAGCATACATACATACATACATACATACATACATATAAGCATACATACATACATACAAGCATATTTTCATACATACATACATACATACATACAAGCATACATTCATACATTCGTACATTCATTCATACATATATACAAGCATACATATATGCATACATGCATACATACATACATACATACATACAAGCATAAAAGCATACATTCATACATACATTCATACATATGTACATGCATACATACATACATATAGGCATTTCTATTACTTGTCTCTATCACTCTATCTCTACCTCTCTCCCTTTCTCTTTCCATCTCTCTCTATCTTCCCATATATTGATATCTTCCCCTTTCTCTCTCCCTCTATCACCCCTATTTCTCTCTCCCTCTCTCCATCTTTATTTGTCTATAACTAGTTAGGTAAGTGCACCAATCTGTGACAAAATTTTAGTGCCAAAATGAAAAAATGCACAAAAAAAGGCCAAAATAAGCCATATGGTGCACGCCAAATGCAAAACATAAAGTAAAAGCCAAAAAGAGATTTCAAACCCTCATTTCTCTTCAACCCATGGCTTGACTTGGAGGATTTGAGGTCTGCAACTCGCGCTCGAGAAATCTCATCCATTGTTTGCATCCTTAGCTTACAATTTTCCACGAGGATGTTGCCAACACGTCACAGAGGTCGAAGATTGCAAAGAGGTATGTATTTTTATTCTATTTATTTTGAATTTGATTTAGAATGCAAATTTAAATGTTTTTATAATAAAACATTATTCTAATTCCCAGGGAGTGAATCTCCACCTCGAAACATTGAGAATTCACAATCACCCCCTCATGAAGAGCCTCCTATACAAGAACAACTCAAAACCGCTCCATCAATTCATAGGCATCCTCAAGGAACACAAGATAATATTCAAAATCAAATTGAAAACAATAAAAGAGACATTCAACAATTAATTGGAAGATTAACCGAGCATGCAAAAATCCACCCTTATAGGAGAGGGATTACTGAATCATTGAAGTCAATTGTAACTCATGTAGGAGAAATGAGCAAGCAAATAAATTTTTGGTCAAATAAGAGGCATGAGATGAGACAAACTTATGTTAGTGGTTTGTCATATGCAGATGCCAAAAAAAATAAAATTAGCAAAGCTGACTTGTGTGCCCTATTTATAGACCTGAGAACCAATGAACCCTTGTCTCATGCATGCAAGAGGTTCCCCATCCATTGGTACCACCATGAGTTAATTAAAAATAAAATTTGGAAGCGATGGTGGTTGGTATTTGACCAACCTCCATGCAATAACCATGAGGTGCCACAATAATTTTATAAGAAACTCTATTACAAGTTTGTCCTCAATAAAATGCCAAACTATTTTGACATCTTAGACTTTTAGGGTAGAGGTCGGGGCTCCACACATGATAGACCTGCTGTACAACGTAATCCATAGTTGGCACCAAGACCCTTGGCCAGACCCATGGTGGAGCATGTCATCATTCCTTCCATTGTTAAGGACAGCGTAGAGGTGGACACACTGAAGTCGATTGACTCACTCACCTAGACCATTTTACAGTGTGCGAGTCCTCTAGTAGAGTTTGGTGTGGAGGAGATGTGTAGGCCCCAAGATCCACCCCACCATTGTGGTGCTTGTGGTGATGTTTGCATGTACGATTATCAGAGTGCTTGTGATGCAGCTACACAACCTACATTAGTTGCAGAGGTGATGGATTTCACAAATGATATTCTGAATGATACATTTGGCATTGACACTCAAGTAAAATTTAGCAAGTTATTTTAATGTTGTTTATTAAATTATATTTTGAAATTTAAGAATACCTAAATTAGTAGAATTTTGATATAATGAAATTTTAGGGTCAGATTGTTCATGAGGCATGCTCTATTCCTACAGACCCTTATACATTCTCAACGATGAGTCCACATGTATGCAACTAGTATTAAAGATATTATTATTGCATTTGAACAGTTGAATGTTATATTTGAATGTTTGTCTCATAACATGCTTTGGATATCAAATAGTTTCCTGGTGCACCTTCTTCCTCCACACCTCACAATTCATATCCTCAAACAACTTACACTCAAGTATCCTTTATTCATTAATGGTGTTGTAAAACTATGTTAGCTAGTTTTCATAATTTTGCTTATATAATTCTAAAAAATGATGAGAAACACAAACATTGCATTTGTATTCATTGATCGCGTCACATTATCTTCTCCTAATTCACTTTTTGTTCCTTTATTCCTTCCTAATCCCATACCATTAACCTTTAATAGTTCACCCTATTTTCCATGATCCCCTCCTAGCCCATCTCACTAATATCTTCTAGTCCATGCTATGTGTCATTATGTCCTACTCCCATCTTATTGTACCTATTATTATTTCACCCTAGATGTTCCATGATCCCCTATGTTCCTTTATATCATCCTATGTTATACCATCTTTATCCATGTTTCATCCTAGATAACTCTTCTCTATTATTGCTACACATAGGTCAAGTTCGCACTTTGTGTCCAATAGTCAAACCCTAGACACCTCCTAATTCACCCTATGTTGCATTATTCCCTAGTAATCGCATCCCATTAACCTCTAATTGTCCACCCTATATTTTGTTATCCCATCCTAGCCCATCCCATCAATCTATACTAGTCCATCTTGTAGAAGTTGATAAATCTCAACCTCACAGTCCCCAAGAATCACCTGCATGCAATCACCTGTCACATGCAATAGATATTCAGACTAACCAACAAGAGATGTTCTGTAAACCCTCAGAGAAAATATGTGCAAGCTAAAACTGGAAAATGATTATTGAATGATCTAATAATTACAATGTGATCAATCCTTATGAGGAGATCAAGAAAACCTAAAATTAGTAAACCCTAGTGTGCACACTTAATAATTAATAAATAATTATTAATGTGCCTAAGTTTAGATTAAGCAACCTAAAGGAATAAGTGACTTAATTAATTAACCAATATGATTAAATTAATTAAGTGGAATAAATTATTACTCTAACACCCCCCCTTAAGATGAATTTAGGGAGTAGCTAAAACACTAGAAAAAAGATGCATGAAAGCATAGATGGGTCCCGAAAACAAAGGCCTGATCAGGTACCAAGTACAAATGTAATACAAACTAAACTAACCAGGGTAAAGGAGAAAACCCAGTGGGAACAAAACTCCTCCCCAAAATAGAATGCAAAGACTAACTAAGTGATGAAAGATGGAGGACTCCATAGGACCCCCCAAGGACACCATCCATCGCAAAGATACATGAAAGAACCCCCCCAGAAGAGAGGAAGAAAGAGACCATAGATCCCCCCCAGAATGAAGTAGCTCCAAAAGAACTGAAGAAAATGCATCTCTTGAAAGAAGTGAGAGGGAAGATGCCAAATGAAAGCAATCTCTAAAGGTGAAGTAGGTGTAGCCCAATATGTCTCCACAAAAGCAGGTGTGACCTCAACAAATGAAGAAGTCAAAGTAGGTGAAGACTGAATAGAAACCTCCAAAGATGGATGATCAACTGGATCCTGCTGCACTGAAACAAAAGAAACCACATCTGTAGTCATAGAAGTATCAGCAACTGCAACCGTAGGAGGAGGAGATGGAATGGATGGCTCAAGATTAGGATCTGAAGTGAGAACTCCAATGTTCAAGAAGCCAAATTTCTCCTCTAAATGATGATTCACACTAGAAGTGTGATGAATAGCTGTAGGAATAGAAGCACCATCAGTAGCAAAATATGCAAAGGAATACAACTGAGATGAGTGATCCACCACCCCAGTAGCAATAAGCGCTCTACTCTCCAAGTCTCTGATGATAACTGAATTAGGTGTGAACTCCACAGACCTCCCATTGCCTCCATGTGTGATCTGATATATAGAAAGAAGGTTGTTCATCAAATGAGGAACACACAAGACATCTTGAAAGGTGTTGTCCCCAAAAATAATAGACCCCTTCCCTGTAACACTCATGTAGGTATTGTTTCCCATCAAAATAGGAGACATGGTGTGAGACTCAAAGGAAGTGAACATAGACTATGTAGAATCCATATGATGAGATGCTTCTGAATCTAGAAGCCATCTCCCTGATCCAAGACTCAAAGAAGCACAAAGAGCATGCCCCTTCATAGATGATGAAGTATGTAAAATAGTTGTGCCCCTGTCATGCTGTAATGAAGAAGAAGAAGAAGGAGGGGAAGGAGATGATGCATACATCCTAGAAGAGAAATCAATCTGATGTTTCTGAAGAATATTCTTCAGCTCATCAATGTCCTTCTTGTAGCAATTATGTTTTGCATGTCCTTCTCTCTTGTAATAGGCACATGGGCCCTTCTCCTTCCTAAATGATTTCCCCTTAGAAGAGGATGATGAATCTGAGGACTCCTCTGCTGCTCATGAGATTTGGAATCCTTTTGTTTATGTTTCTTGCCTTTTCCTGTAGAAGCCTTCTGATCTCTGGGCTCCTGTGATGCAATGAGTGCATGTGATGAAGAGGGCTTCAAATTTCCCATATTAGCCAACTTAGCCTACTCTCGAGTGAGAGAAGATGCAAAATCATCAAAATAATGCATAGTAAATCTAGTAACAAGTGCATCCCTAGTAGCATAAAAGGTAGAAACAAAAATTGAATAATTTGGTCCAAGCTTAGAAAGAATGGAAAATATCAACTGAGAGTCTTCCTTCTGAACACCACATTGTGACAATTGCAATCTAAGAGACTTGAGTTTGGTGAAAAACTCCTGGATGTTGTCAAAATCCCTAGGATTTAATCCAATAAGCTCATTCTCTAACTAAAACCCTCTCATAGTATCCTGCTTCCCAAACAAAGATTGCAAAGCAGTCCAAACCTCATGGGGTGTAGTGCAAGACTCAATGTGAAAAAGAAGGTCAGAAGAAAGAGACATAAATAATGTACCGTAAGCTTCATCACATCTATTAAACCACTTTCTCTTTTCAGCAACACCTGTAGGTTCAATTTTTGTACCCATGGTTACCCTGTACAACCCTTTGTGTTTCAAGTGAATCTCCATTTGTTTTTTCCAACCAAAATAGTTGAATGGAGTAAGGGGTGCAATGTTTTGCATATCCATGATAGAAAAGAGCAATATATACCCTAAAAAAAAAAACAATGCTCGTTGATCTCAAAAAAATAGCCTAATTGCACACTTCCCAAGAAAATAATTAAAAAACTAAATGCTGAGATCAAAAAGTAATATCAGATACCTGCTAAAAAAATATGAAAAAATGTCTGAGATCTATGTAGAGCACTGAATCAGCTTTTCGACGCCTTTTTTTTTTGCAAAACGGAGTTTGGACGTAAAAGTTATGCCTCCCAGACTGAAAACAACAACTTCTAGCTTTGACAGGCGAAAAAGGCACCAAAACAGAAAAATAAAAAATTCTAACCTTCACCACTGTGAAGTTCATCAAACTAGCTTTGCGACAATATTTCATTTTCAAAAGATGGCCTATGTTTGCAAAATTTATTAGAAAACAAAAAAAAGGCTTGTTAAAGGCACTTTTAATGCTAACCAAGGGCAAAATTTTAGCACCCGGGGGTTGGATCTCGGTCGCCCATATGACTATCTGCTGCAAAACAAATCGCCGATGCTGAGGGTGCTAGCCCTTGGTTGCCGGTAAAACCATGGCCAGAGGTTGATAGACCCAACGGGGGCTGGGAGGGAAGCTCCTTGTCGCCGATAAGACCGTCGACCAAGGAATGAAGGGCCCGCGGGGGCGGTAGTGTAGGGAAGCAGCGAGCGGGAGGGGCCGCTGGTGGCTACGGAGCAGTGGCGGCCATTGGGCAGTAGAGGACTTTGTATTGGTAGAGGTTTTTCAACCACTGAAATTTTGATTTTTGAATTTTTTGCCTCGAACTACGTGTTGGGGAGGCCGTACGACTTCTTTGGCAATTTTTTTTTGCCTTTTATTTCAAGAGGTCCAAAATCAATGAAGCGAAAGGAATTTCTAGGGTTTTTGGGTGCTCTGAACGTGATTATGACATCTATTTGGCCCAAAAATACACAAAAAAATTGCCAATCCCTAGAAGCTCAATAAATCTGCCTAGCTTGAAACCCTTACACAAAAAGAAACGCTGTGAGAGAATATCTTCAAATCATGAACAGGTAGCCATAGGTCTAGAGCTTTGATACCATGTAGAAGTTGATAAATCTCAACCTAATAGTCCCCAAGAATCACCTGCATGCAATCACCTGTCACATGCAACATATATTTAGAACAACCAACAAGAGATGTTCTGTAAACCCTCAGAGCAAATATGTGCAAGCTAAAACCAGAAAATGATTATTGAATGATTTGATAATTACAATGTGATCAATCCTTATGAGGAGATCAAGAAAACCTAAAATTAGGAAACCCTAGTGTGCACACTTAATAATTAATAAATAATTATTAATGTGCCTAAGTTTAGCTTAAGCAACCTAAAGGAATAAATGACTTAATTAATTAACCAATATGATTAAATTAATTAAGTGGAATAACTTATTACTCTATCACATCCTATGTTCCATTAATCCCTTCTATTATCATCCCATTACCCTCTCTTATTTCACCTTATGTTCCATTATCCCCTCTTGGTCTTTATATCAACATGATACCTGAGATATTGCTTCATTTGAAGTTGTTGACATTAGACAACCCTGGTGATGTTGGTGGCATGATGGACCATGGAGTTGTTGCAACAATAGCCAGTTCTGATCCATTGAGAGAGGTATGTAATAGATTAGTCGATTTGACATTATATTTTCTCGTTTATGGTCTATTATAGAAAATTGTCATGATACTTTTATGTAGTTTAATTTCTATCTTGATGGTTGCTACAGGTGGCTGTCACTCCAGATCGTGGATGTGGTGATGTTGTAAATGTGCATGATGACTATATGTATGCGGTAAGTGATTATATATTTTGTTATATGCCATTCCATAATTCAATTTCTATGTATTAACGTCTTTAATTTTTATTGTATTAGTTGAGGGTCCAAAGTGAAGAGAGGAGGACCAGCGAGCATGTTCGAAAGACAAGAGAAACAATAGTCACTCCATCCAACCAAATTTTGAAGGTAGCTCGGGATCTATTTCCTTCCCCTAGAAGGAAATGACTATGTATTAGGGTTGTTTGTTGTATGCCTATGTGGCATTTTGGAACATACGTTTTGTACTATTAATATATACGTGACATTTTATGTCCATATGGCTCCTTTGTACTAAGCCTGTATGGTTTTTTTGGATATATTGTATATACTTTTATCAATATATATCATTGTATAGCCTTTCAGATTTTTGATTAAACAAAATATTATTTTGCTACTACCATTCTTGAATGATGTTATCATGTGTATCGTGTAAATTGTATCCTTGAATGTTGTAGGCATGTATTTTGTTTACATCTAATGCTTAATTAATTACTGTTGATTGCTCAATAAGCCCCATCTAAAGCATATTGTGTAAATAAGATCCATTCGTGGTGGTTTGTATCCTTTGGAATGCTTCAATTACTTGTGTCTCACTTATTCACATGTATGCTTCACTTATTCACATGTATAATTCACCTATATTATGTGTATTCACGTGTATGCTTCATGCTTCCAATACATAGCAGCAAAAATCTTTTGGGGAAAAATTTGACAAACCAAAAGTATAAGAGTTTTTGAAAAAATCAGGAAAAATTATAGAAGAGATAAAAACTTTTTTTTAAAAAAATTGAAAGGTATTTCCATAGCATATAGAGATATAAAGAGCAAATAAAATAAAAATTTTAACTAATGAATTGTAAAAAATGGACTTTTTTAGTTTATATTCATATCGTTGATCACATTGCATTGCACATCTTTCAAATTAAAATCATTACTTCACTTTGCATAACTAATAAGTAGATGCTGATAGATGGAAAAATTTCAATTACAATATAGTTTGTACAAAGTCAACAATAGTTATGCAATTTCTTCACATTGCATAACTAATAACTAGGAGCAACTGTAAATTTCATTTTCTTATCATGGCATTCTATGAGACCAAATTTCTTTAGGGTATTTTTTCAAATAGTTCATTGCCTTGTCTATGTTACCACATTTTTCATACATGTCTACCAAAGCATCTTGTCAAATAGTTCACTGCATCGTTGCTATGGCTAAAAGCCTAAACCAAGTGATTTTGAACAAGCTATGGATGCTTCAAAAAAATATATCAAAAGAATAATAATAAGCAATAGCATAGACAAGGTAGTGAACTGTTTGAAAAAATGCATCAAATAAATGTGTTGATGGAATGACATGACAAGCCATAGACAAGGCAGTGAACTAGTTCAAAAGATGCTTCAAATAAATGTGGTCTCATGGTGACAGAATGTCGTGACAATCAAATTGCTTTTAAATGTCATGGAATTCCATCACCATGAGACCTTATTTTTTTGAGGCATTTTTTCAAAGAGTTCACTACCTTTTCTATGCTACCACATTTTTCATACATGTCTATCAAAGCATTATATCAAACAATTAATTGCCTTGCTGCTATGGATAAAACCCTAAAACATTGATGCAGTAGGGGAGGTCCTTCAATCTCACTAAACACAATTCCAATCATTAATCACAATCCTCAAGTCACAAATCCTCATAGCTCTTTACTCTCACCAAATCAAGCTACGTCCTTGTAGCACTCCAAACCCACCAAATCGGCTATATTTTCTCAATAGCTTTTTTCAAACCAAAAAAATTCCTATTTTAGGGACCCATTATTGAGTTTAACAACATACCAAACAATCACCTAAGGTTGCTTTGTAATAGATTGCTCAAATCAGGATTTTCATGCCTTTTAGGGCTCAAATTAGCCCACTTTCACAAAGATACCACCTTCAAAACTTGTCAAAAACTATTGAAACCTTGGGGAAGCACTTCATATATGTCAAAAATTCAAATTTCACCATTAGATTGCAATGATTCAATCATTTAATACCCAAATCATAAAACCCTCATTTAGTGCCTACAAACTAGGGGTTTATTGAAAATGGCACTTCCCAGACAACCCAAAACCTTTCAATTGCTCAAACAAGTCAAAAAAACCCTACTCATGCTTAATTCCTCATAAAACTATGCTGCCCAACTCAAAAACTCAGTTTCACTCTCTAAAACCTCCCTTTTTAAAAGGAAAACTCAAAATTTACTCATAAGGCTTCACACCCAATTCACCTCCAGACCTCCCCTACTCTAATTTCACACATTTTTACTATTAGTTCAGAACCATTCCTCAAGTTACAAAGGCTACAAAAAGAGGAATGGGTCAAAAAGCCATATTATTGACTCAAAACCTTCACTTGTACAAGTTCAAGCCGATTTGGTTAAATTGATGATAAAATGCACAAAATTCAAAATTAAACCTTCAAAATGTATTCAAAGGATTGATAAAACTATCTAAAATTCCATCCACCACAATTTGGAATCCACAAAGTAATGCACAGGTCGTACAAGTCTGTTTTATATGGAAAAATACAGAAATCTAGAAAAATCAGTGATGTTTCTATTAATATTTCACTTCAAAAATTCAAGAATCTCTCTTACATCAATGCATTTCAACATATTTATGATTTTCACTCAAAACTAACTACTCAAATTCTTCAAATGTCCTGTTGAAAATCCTTGACCATTGGACTTCTCTTATGTTCAAAAATTGCAAGTTTAAAATATTGCTTTTTTGCATAATTTCACAACTTTTCCCATTTTTGCATTTTTGAGATACCAAACCTCCTAAACACCTAAAAAGGATCAATATTTAAAAATTACATCACAAAATGGTCTTATAGACCTTATTTTAACTTAAAATTCAAAACTTCTAGAGCCTAGACCTTATGAACTTAATTTGACAATTTTGCACCAATGGTGCTCCTGAACCAAACATGTGTTTTCGAACAAGCTATGGATGCTTGCAAGAAATATAGAAAATCATAATAGCAAGAAATAGCATAGACAAGGAAATGAACTGCTTGAAAAAAATGCTTTAAAGAAATGTGGTCTCATGGTGATGGAATTCCATGACAAGAAAATTGCAATGGATTGTCATGACATTCCATCACTATGAGACCACGTTTCTTTGAGGCATTTTCTCAAACAACTCATTGCCTTGTCTATGCTACCACATTTTTTGTACATTTTTACTAATGAATTTTATCAAACAATTCACTACCTTGCTTCTATTGCTAAAATCCTAAAACAGGTGCTTCCAAACAAGCTAGATGGATGCTTGGAAAAAATCTATCAAAGCATAATAATAAGCAATAGCATAGACAAGGCATTAAACTGTTCGAAAAAATGCCCCAAAGAAATGTGGTCTCAATGTGCTTGTCATGGTATTCCATCACCATGGGACCACATTTCTTTGAGGAATTTATTTCAAATAGTTCACTACCTTGTCTATGCTACGAAATTTTTCATACATGTCTACCAAAGCATTTTATCAATCAATTCACTGCCTTGCTGCTAAGGCTAAAATTATAAAAGAGGTGCTTTCAAACAAGTTATGGATGCTTGGAAAAATATATCAAAGCGTAATAGTAAGCAATATCATGATGCAAAGTAAGGAGGCCTTCAATCAACTAAACAAAAATCCAACTGATACACCAAGCCTTTGTTCCTCCAAACCCTATCCAGGGTGATTCTCCTCAAACTTCACTATTTGTCTTGTAGGTTTGTAGACCCAATTTCTTCACCTTTTCTTGCAAAGATTATTTACAATAAACAAGCCACACACCTTTTTAGGCACCCTTTTAAGCCTTCAAAAACATATCACAAAAACACACCAGGTCACTTTCGACCAACACCAACAAAACAAGGCTACTACACTGTCCTAATTGGCCAATTAGGCCAAATTTTCAAAGAAACTATACTTCAAAATATCTACCCATCCCAAATAACTATAGATAGTCATTTACCATAACACAAAACCTTCAAATCCATAAACTTTAACTTGAGAACCGCTCCTTTAAGTCCACTTTTACAAAACCCTCATTTTTAGCAAGTTTAGAGTGGGTTTATTAAAAATCATATTCCCACAACTCATAAAACCTTGTAAATGCATAAAACATGCTTAAAATTCCCTCACAAACTACTGCCCCAAAGGATTTCAATCATTTCCACTCTTAAACCACTTAATTTCACCAAAACTCATCAAATTGCCAACTAGGGCATCACACCAAACCACTCAACTCGCCTCCCCTACTCTAAAAACCATGCACATATGTTCCCTACCCCTAATTATGCAATTCCACTAAGTTATAGTAGGATACAATGGGTGGAATGGCTAAAAAGTCATTTTTACACACTCAACTACTTGCATTTGACAACTTTTTCCCCAAGTGAGAAATCACCACCACGGGAAAAGGCCTGCAAGATAGAAAAAATCGAGAGAGGTTATTGTAGATGGGAACAACATAATACCATAGGATCAAAAAAGAAGTCTCTAAGAATCACAATGTCTGAATACGAGCATGCTGAAGTTCGAAACTATTTTTCACTTTGGACTCTTAAGGGATTCTGCTAGTTGAACATAGCTCAGAGCGATTCAACGTGTTTCAGTGGGAAAGAGGACTATTCCTAGCATAAATTTACCCACCTGGATGTGTCAAGACAGTCTATTTGGTCACACGAGTTGTAGAAAAAAGTTGCACCACTTTGCGAATTTTAACTACTTGCATTTGACAACTTTTTCCCCAAACAAGAAATCAACACCATGGGAAAAGGCCTCTGAGATAGTGAAAACTAAGAGAGGTTATTGTAGAGGGGCCCAACGTGATCCCATAAGCTTAGATGATAAGTTTCTAAGCATCATGGTGTCCGAATATGAGTATGTTGAAGTTCACAGTCATTTTGCAGTTTGGACTCTGAAGGGATTTTATCGGTTGAACGTAGCTTAGAGTGATTTCACGTGTTTCAACGGGAAAGAGTACCATTCCTAGTGTAAACGTACCCACTTGGATGTGTTGGGACAATTAATTTGGTCACATGAGTTGCAGAATGAAAGTTGCACCACTTTGCAACTTTCAACTAGCATTTGACAACTTTTTCCCCAAGTGAGAAATCGCCACCATGGGAAAAGTCCTATGAGATAGCAAAAATAGAGAGAAATTATTGTAGAGGGGCCCAACATGATCCCATAGGCTTAGAAAAGAAGTTTTTAAGCATCATAGTTTCCAAATACAATCATGTTGAAGTCCGCAACCATTTTGCACTTTAGACTCTTAAGGGATTAAGTCGATTGAATGTAGCTCAGAGCGATTCTGCATGTTTTAGTGGGAAAGAGGACCATACCTAGTGTAAAAATTCCCACCCAGATGCGTCAAGATAGTCGATTTGGTTACACGAGTTGCAGAATGAAAGTTACACCACTTTGCAACTTTCAACTACTTGCATTTGACAACTTTTCCCCAAGCGAGAAATCGCCATCATGAGAAAAGGCCTCCAAGATAAAAACAACTAAGAGACTTTATTGTAGAGGGGCCCTAACATGATCCCATAGGCTTAGACGAGAAGTTTCTAAGCGTCACAGTGTCCGAATACGAGCATGCTGAAGTTTGCAACCATTTTGCACTTTGGGCTCTAAAGGGATTATGTCGATTGGACGTAGCTCAGAGCGATTCCATGTGTTTTAGTGGGAAAGAGGACCATGCCTAACATAAACGTACCCACCTGGATGCGTCGGGACTATCCATTTGGTCATAGGAGCTGTAGAAAAAAAGTTGCACCACTTTGCAACTTTCAACTACTTGCATTTGACAACCTTTTTCCCCAAGCGAGAAATCGCCACCACAGGAAAAGGCCTCCGAGATAGTAAAAACTAAGAGAGGTTATTGTAGAGGGGCCCAAAATGACCCCATAGGATTAGATGAGAAGTCTCTAAGTGTCACGATATCTAAATATGAGTAATGCTAAAATTCATGACATTTTGCAATTTGGACTCTTAAGGGATTCTGTCGGTTGAATGTAGCTCAGAGCGATTCTGCGTGTTTCATTGCGAAAGAGGACCATTCCTAGCGTAAATGTACCCACCCGGACATGTCGGGACAGTCTGTTTGGTCACATGAGTTGTAGAACAAAATTTGCACCACTTTGCAACTTTCAACTACTTGCATTTGACAACTTTTTCCCCAAGCGAGAATTCACCACCACGGGAAAAGGCCTCTGAGATAGCGAAAACCGAGAGAGGTTATTGTAGAGGGGCCCGACATGATCTCATAGGCTTAGATGAGAAGTTTATAAGCATCACAGTGTCTAAATACGAGCATGTTGAAGTTCACAACCATTTTGCACTTTGGAATTTTAAGGGATTCTATCGGTTGAATGTAGCTCGAAGTGATTCCACGTGTTTCAGTGTGAAAGAGGACCATGCCTATGACACCAAACACTAATAGGGAATATGGTACAAAGCAAACTATCCTCCATTTTCTGAGTTGAGTCTAGTTAGGATGAATCAATCAAGATGTTGTCAAATAAGGTTTGAAAGTCACTTAATATGGTAAACTGACCCATTCCTCTCATTGTGGCCACTATAACTTGAATAATGGGTCTACAACATCAATAAAATAGTGTGGGAATGTGGAATTTGTGAAGAGGAGGTCGAGTGTTTTGTTGGGCATGAAGCCCTAGAGTAAAAATTTGTGTTTTCGAAGTGAAATAGTGAGGTTTTGAGATAGTAAAGTGTGTAAAAAGGTTTTGAAACATTATTTCTTGATGAATTAAGTTTGGGTAGAGGTATTTAGACCTTTTTGAGGTATTGGAAAGTTTTGGTGAGGGTTAGATGTGTGATTTTCAATAAGCCCTCGGTTATTTGTCTTAAAAGGAGGGTTTTGTGATTCAGTGCTTGGGTGAATGATTGTTTGAGGGTAAATGGTACATTATTTGGTTTGAACACATGTAGAAGGCTTCCCAATTTAATTTTGAGTGAAAGGAAAGCTTAAAGTAGAGTCCCTTTGAAAAAGTGACCTAATTTGGGTGAAATTGAGTGGTTTGAGTGGGTAAATGATAGGAAACTTGGGGGCAACAAAGATCTTCTATCCTTTTGAGTTTGTACAGGTATTTTATGAAGTGTTGGAGGTATTGGTTGGGTTAGGAAAGCCTTGGAAGATTGTTTTTCAATAAACCCCCATGTAAAGAGCAAGAAATGAGGGTGTCATGGTAGGGTGATTTGGGAAATGTTTCTCTGCAAAGTAATTATGGAATTTGGGGTTTGTTTGGCTAGTGAGTGTTTCCCAATCAAAATTTGGGTGAAAACAAATTTTTAAGGTATAGGTCCTTTGGAAAAGTGAACTATTTGAGGGTCTAAAATGGTGAAAAAGCCTGATTGCAAGGTGTTGGTCCAAAAGAGTGATATGCCCATTTGAGATATGTTTGGAATGAGTGTAATGGGTATCTAAAATGCTAAATGGTTTGTGTGTTTTTTAAGAGGTTTGATAGTTATGACCTGGTTTTGGTGTTTGGACACATACAAGGAAACTAGGTTGAAATAGTGAAGAGTTGATGAAAAAGAGTTGTTAGTGAAAAATTTTGGTTTGAGTTGGATGAAATTGTGTTTGTAATTGGTTAACCTCCCTATTATTGATCAAAATACCAACTTAAAGGTGATAAATAACATGACTTTACAAATTCAATGTGCATACTTACAAATCAATCCAGGGAACCATCTGGATCTGCTCTACTCTTTATTGTGTCAAGTATTGCCTCATGGTCAGACTCACACACTTTCCACAAGTTCTTGTTCACAAGTCTACCCTTATATTTGATCAAATGAACATTGGTGGTGATGACAAGGTTCAAGCAGTGAAGAATCTTTAGATGTGTGTCGAAGTCCTCAAACAACCAAACTGCAACATTCTTAAGTGGGTACCTTTGAAGCCATGTTTCAGTAACAGCCACTGAACCTGTAGGATATTCTATGTTTTCTCCATCTATAACCAGGGCCTCCAATTTCTTTTTGGCCTCGATACAATGACACATGTAATAATTTGTACCCTCTTCATTGTCTTCATTTGCAATCACTGCATAAACGTTCTCTGCATTGATATGTTCATCTTGTTAGATGTATTTACTGAGCATCATAATAAAACCTGTAAGTAAGATATATTACCTAGTTCTAGTAGGTTCGATACATGATCAAAGTCAATGGATGATTGCATCTCTGTGATTTGTAGAGCCGTCAAGAGCTGATAAGTGTCAAGTGGGGTTAGACTTCTTACAGACCATTTGTCAACCCACTTTGTTGACTCACAATCATTCCATGCTTGAAGTGTACATGTAGAACAAAAGCATGCCATATTTTGCATATGGATAGTCCATGTACCTACATTGGAGCTTCTAAAAGAGTGTATCTCACTCGATCCTATTAGTGTACAACAATCCTCATATTTTGCAATGTTACTATCATCTACTAAATGAAAAAATCTATGAGCTAAAGAATTAACTTCACTACTTGGACCCATTGCACCATTGCACCACTAGACAATTGATCTTGCATCTGTCAACTTTACACTATCTATGTACTTTAACTCTTCTCGTGCTAGGGGTGTTTTGATACATGCACTTGCTCCATCATGCTCCCCCTTTCCATGCCCAACCTCTGAGAAGTTCCACATATGCTAAACACCAATGATCCTATGCATCCTGCTCAACTAGTAAAACATTCTAGCATTCTTGAATTGTGATGTACAATTATCTGACCATATGATATATTGACTAAATGATATGCCCCTACTAGCCAGATCAACATAGAACATCTGAAAGAAACCTTGCACAAACTCTATAGAATGTGTGTGATCATCACTGATGTAAAAGTGATACTCCCTCAATACTTTCCTATTTTCCTCTATATTATCATTTGCATGAATGAATGCTATATGCACAAATATAGCAGCCTGCATGGACTTGTAGTACTATGATTGCACCTCGTTCTGTGGTTGTAGTGTGTATTTCTTAGTGAATTCGACAACTGAAATGATATGACAAATTGGAAATGTGTCCTTGCATAACTTGAATTGTGAGTCCAAGCATTGTGCTCTATGTGTATGCCTTGCATACTCATAGACCACCTGATCACAAAAAATGCCCATAAACTGATACACTAGAATCTTATCACTGACCAATTCACACTTCTTTGCTTCTTTCCCATCTTTTAGACTGTATGCCACTCTCTTATATTTGCCAAATTCCACAATTTTATCTCCAATTGTGTGTGTACTAGCCATGTGTCAGAAAATTGGAAAATGTTTCATGCCACCACAATGATCACATGTGCCATCCAAACATGACTTCTTGTAAAAAAATTGACCATCCTCTCTTTCACATAAAATGGAAGATAAAAATTTCCTTGATGATTTAGGTGGAGGCATTATGTTACATTCCTACAAAACATTGTCAGTATGCATATCTACACATACATCTCGATAAAAATCATAATGGTTAGAAAACTCAATATGAACCCTACAACAACAAGTACTAAGTGTGTGATTTATTTTGACATAAAAATACTTTAGCATTTTAAAATACCTTTGACATATTTTAATTTTAGGAAACTTTTGTACAAAATCAGCAAAAAATTGGGTTTGAGTGGTATCCAAATAATGCATTGGATGTGGCTCGCGGATTTTACTACCAATTATCCTTCTTACAACATCTCTTTGATTAGGAGAGGTCCTTGTGTTATCCTTCCAATAATTCACTATTAAAGATCTCAAGCATTGAGCAATTCTTGTATCTTTTTGTGGCACTCTATCCGAGAATGCCCATAACTCATTGCTATTTGGATCCTCCACTCTTCACACCTTCCTTTGAATCTCATTAAAGATGATCTACTTATTTTCAAAGAATTACTTCCCTTTGTAAGGTTCACCTTGTTCTTTGTTTGACTGCTTAACAGTGTTGTTGTCATCACACATCGTGTGGCACAACTATCCTTTGTGCGTGAGGTAGAACCCGCACTCTTGTATGCACTCATCAAGTTCTTTACAATGGAATTTTCACTTGTGTCATTCAAAACTCTTATCCCAAGAGCCTTCATGGTGGGCCTAAATTTGAGTTGTCTCATCATTTCAACAAATAGTTGGCATCTTCCACCCTCACTTAGCTTCGCAAAAAATAAATTCCATATCCTCTATGCATATCTTTGACATGTACATTTTGGAATCTTATTAGGCATCCATTTCAAAACATTGGAATCAATATCAATAAAAAATGTAGGTTTTCTATGCAAAACTCTAGGAGGAGTTCTCAAATGTAAATTTGTGTCAACATTAAGAAGGTCAACAACATCGGGGATAGATCGCATACCTTCAATCGAAGGTGCAATTGATGACATACCTTGAGATTGACATGTAAACGATGTTGTACCTCCAACTTGAGATGTCGTTTGTGGAGTGCCTTCAAATAGAGATGTGTTTTCTGATGTACTTTCAAAACACAATGTTGTTGATGGTGTGTATTCAATTGGAGATGTCATTTCCAATGTACTTGGAAAACCACATGTTGTTTCTGATGTGTCTTCAACTGGAGATGTTTATTGACCTTCACCTATGGTTGATGATGTGCCCCCAAGTTCAGTATCCATTCTTGTACCTCCATGAACTTTCCTCATTCACGCCCTTTGTTTACCAATTTGACATCTCTCTTAGATTGCACTGGAATTTTTGGTTGTATGGGATGCAATTCCTTTGCTTCACAAGCTACATTTTTTTATTCTCTTCTCCTTGCATTTTTAACTACACGTTCTTCTGGTGTTAGAGGCTTTTGTCATTTCCTCGGCATGATGTTGAATGCTACATGTTCACAAACACACATAGAACCAAAAACACACATAGAACAAAAGTAAGTAATGCATTTTATGAAAATATTGATATTGCTGATTACATTGCATTAAATATGAAACACACCAAAGCATTTTATGAAAGAAGGCAACGAGTTGTTTGGAATTATCAAACATATCTATGCTAGACAACATTTTTCATATGATGGAATTAGATGTTTGTAGGGTTAGATATTAGAGTAGGGATTTTGAGTGTGTTTGAAGAGTTGGAAAAGTGGCTAGAGGCTGATGAGTACATGTAGGGATCCACAATGAACTTGTTCAAAGATTTAGAGGAAGGCTCTTAATAGACTTACACACACTATTTCAAAGTTTCATAAAAGGAAATAGGCTTCTAAGGACTCCAATCCACACTAAGGTATAAGGGATTTGCATGAGCCTATTAAGGCATAGAACTTGAGATTAAAATAATAAACCAAACACAACTTGATCACTTAACTTACCAAGAAACACCATTTTGTATCACTCACTCCTTAACCACTTACAAACTAGTAATCCTTCCTCATAGGACTGTCACTCATATCGAATGAACCAGGTAACTTATGAAGAGTATAAAAAAAAAATTAGATACCCTTTTCCATGGCCTAAAACATATCTCAAAACTACTATAAACTCTTTTGGAGAAAATACATCAAACTAGCCCTGTTCCACTCAAGCAACTAGGCCAATAAGGCCACTCTTACAAAGAGACTCTCCTTTAAACACCTTCAAAGCTCTTGATATCCATGTAAAGTATTTTGTTAGGTTTTCAAACCTCTGATTCCACCTGTTTTAGGGACTAGAATGTTTAATAGGGTACCAACCTTCAAACCCTCACTCTAGGCTATTTCAAACTAGGTTTCCCCTAGGGGTTTATTGAAACTCAGACTTCCTCAACACTCCACACCCAACCAATAATTGGAACACTTTAAAAATAGCCTGCCCATGCTCTAAAAACTTACTCCCAACCTTTAGCACTGTTATTTCCTCAAACCCTTACTTGAAACCTTGATTTTTGGTCAAGACACACAAGAAATCAACTAGGACAACAACTCACAACATACTTCCATCAACTCTTCAACTCTTGAATCCTTATTGAACATTTAAAACAAATTTTTGGCCTTCATTTCACTAAGTTCTTATCCACTGAAGGAAAAGTTCATACATGCATTCTTTAGTATTCAAAACCCCAAAACAGGGGTTCATACCCGTTAGCACCAAAATGATCATAAAACTCACAAACCTCCATGAAATTCAATAAAAAAAACTACAAATGAAAGATAATAAATGAATTTAACATTTCCCACATCTTTTAGACCATGAACCACTTGTACGGGGCCGTACAGTGGGCTGAAACATAGATTTACCATTCAAAACTCAAAATTTGACACTAAAACAGGGAATACTTCTTGATCTTCTTCATTTTTTCCATACTCTCACCTCTTCCTTAAGTTTCTTCTCACATTTATGGACTCATAACAACATAAATGAACACTTAGAACTAACATTCTACTTACCTAACCTTGCATGCACCTAACTCTACAACTTTTTTGACCACATTTTTCCAAATTGCAAGCTATGAAACAACTGAACTCCCTTAGCTCCAAATACATTATAAAATGGTCTAATTGACCTTATTGAACAAAAAATACTTAACATTAACTAAAATCCTAGCATTTGAAAATGCTCACTAAAGATGACCTTTTTGACAAAATTGAGCTTACAAGGTGTTCCTGCACCAGAGGCCTGGAACGTTGATTTTCAATAAACCCTCCTTGTCTCAAGAATAGAAAGGATTAAAGCAAGGGTTTAGTGTTTAGATGCATTAGAGAGGGTTCCAGTGACTAAAAGTGACCTACTATGTTTTTGACATATGTTTTTGAAGGCCTTAATGGGTCTCTAGAAAGGTCAAGGGTTTTTGGGTTTGAGTTGTCTTTGATAAGATATGAACAATTTTCTCTGTTGTGAATGATACAAGGAAGTGAATGTGAATTGGTCAGTCGAGCATTGAATTGAGGTTTTTGAGATTGAATATTGTTTGAAACTGATCAAATTGTGATTGTTGAAGGTTTTATCTCACTAATTTGCATCACAAACCTAGGGTATAAGTTGTTGCCACCTAAATGAAAACTAGAGAATCTTGTGTTTATTGTTCTCAAAACCACATTGTGATTGTCAACGAAGCCATGAAGAAGATGAATTCAAAGAATGTTTTATGATGCTCTATCTTATAATTATTCACCATTTCTTTGGCAATGAGGTAACTTAGAAAGACAATAAGCATTCTCAATTGCATAAAATTTTCTTTTTTATTTATTTATTAGAAAGGTAAATGGTATGAATGAATGGAAAATTGCATTAAAAACTATGTCAACTCACTTGAATTTATCTAAACACATGTGATGAAGGTGAATTTTTAATGGAAAAAAAAAATTAATGGAAACTTGCATTAACATTGATGAAATCTATTAGGTTTTCCAAATTAGTAAATCTGTGTTAAGTAAATGTCATGTTTTTCATTTTTTTGTTCTTCAAACTCATAAAAATTAAATTTTTTAATGCAAATCCCATCTAATTCAATGTTGAATTCTATGTCCAATTATTATGATTAATAAAATCATTAAAGAAATTTAGTTTATATTGTCAAAAAGAAACAAATATACTAAATATAAACATTTCAATATTACCAAAATGAATATATTACTTGAGATAATGTAAAATGATGTAGAAACTTCAAATTTTATTCTTCTACATTGTCTACCATGCAGATTGGTGGTAAAAAGGTGATAGATCAAGCATAAATTAGTACAGCTTGAAGTCAACTGCATAAAAAAAGGTGTTTTTGAATCAGATAAAGTGTTGAACTAGATAAATACAGAAGAATGTGGGCCTGAATCATAGGGTCAACCCCTATTTTACCATTTTAAAGTAAAACACATTTGGCACTCACCAAATTTGGTGAGTGCCAAATGTGTTGTTTTTAAATCTTCACCTTCCATAGAGACAAAGGGAGTGGCACTTGAGATAGAGAGAGAGGTGATAGGAGTAAGAGAGACTGGTCTAGGTAGTGTGGTAGTGACTGAGACTTGAGAGCGACATAGAATTGAGAGCGACAAAGACTTGAGAGGATGGAGAGTTATCCAGTTACAGTGGGGGAAAATACTTGACAACAAGAGAGGGGTTGGGAGGGATGAAACCTGAGAGATACAAAAAGACCAAAGGGGGAGAGAGAGAGAGGGAGTGTGGGAGAGGGGGTTGTAGTGAAATATATTTGTCTACGTAGGGTGGGAGGTAAGTGATACCTGACAAAGAGGGACTGTGAGAGAGGGCATTGTAGTGACACATATTAGTCTAGGTAGCATGGGAGGGAGTGAGACCCGAGAGAGAGAGACTTGAGAGGGAGAGATTTATTTAGTTATGGTGGGGGGAAGACCTAAGAGAGGGAGTGGGACCCTTAAAGCGTAAACCCTATACTATTAACCCTTAAAATCTTAAACCCTTAAACCCTAAACTCTAAACCCCTAAACACTCTACCCTCTACCCTTAACCCTCTACCCTCAACCCCCCCCTCTCTCTCAACCCTACACCATCTACCCTTAAATCATAAATCGTAATTATCCCTAAACCCTAAACCCTCTACCCTCAACCCTCAACCCTTAACCCTAAAACCCTCAACCCTCTACCCTTAACTAGGTTAAACCCTAAACCCTTAAATTGTAGATCCTATACCCTAAACCCTTAAACCCTAACCCCTTAAATTATCTACCCTCAACCCTATTCCCTCAATAATCAACCCTCTAACCTAAACATTGGATCGTCAACCTCATCTATCTTTATCCCTCCCTCCTCTTATCTCCTTCTCTCTATCCCACTTCTCCCCCCATCTCTCCTTCCATCCATTCCTCCCTCTCTACCATAATCCCTCAACCCTATACCCTCAAATCTTAAACACTAAACCCTAAACCCTAAACCCTTGAACCCTCTACTCTCTACCCTCTACCCTTAACCCAATACCCTCAACCTTCAAACCTAATCCCTCAACCCTCTTTCTCTCTCTCACTCCCTCTCATTCTCTCTAAAGTTTCTCCCTCCTAACTGAGAGAGGGGGAGAGAGAGAGGGAGAGAGAATCAAGAGAGGGAGTGGGAGATAGAGGGATGAGAGAGAGGGGGACTTGAGAGAGAGAGAGGGAGAGGGAGAGGGAGAGTGGGAGAGAGATAGAGGGCATGAGAGAGAGAGAGAGGGAGAGGGAGAGAGAGTGGGCGATAGATAAAGGGTGTGAGAGAGAGAGAGGACTTGAGAGAGAGGGAGATGTGGTGGGAGGGAGATCTACTTGAGACAGAGGGAGAGGGAGAGGGAGAGGGAGAAGGAGAGAGATAGAGGGAGGGAGTGGAAGAGAGATAGAGGGAGTGACTGTGAGGGGGGGTAGGAGGGGGAGACTTGACAAAGAGAGAGAGAGGGAGAGGGGGTAGGAAGGAGATACTTGAGAGAGTGAGAGAGGTAGAGAGGGTGGGAGGGAGAGACCAGAGAGAGAGAGGGAGAGAGATAGAGGGAGTGAGAGAGAGAGAGGGAGTGGGAGAGAGAGAGGCAAAGACATAGAGAGAGAGAGAGGAATCCCTCAACCGTTAAACCCTAAACCCTAAACCCCTAAACCATCTACCCTTGACCCTTAACCCTTAACCCTCTACCCTTAAACCGTAAACCGTAAACCCTAAACCCTTAAACCATTAAACCCTAAACTCTCTACCCTCTACCCTTAACCCTCTACCCTATACCCTTAACCCTCTAACCTCTACCCTTAAACCGTAAACCCTTAACCCTCATCCCTTAATCCCTCAACCCTTAAACCCTCAACCCTCAACCCTCAACCCTCAACCCTCAACCCTCAACCCTCAACCCTCAACCCTCAACCCTCAACCCTCAACCCTTAATCCTTCAACCCTTAAACTCTAAACCCTAAAACCTCAACCCTCAACCCTCAACCCTCAACCCTCAACCCTTCACCAGGTTAAACCCTAAACCCTTAAACTATCTACCCTCTACCCTCAAACCCAATACCCTCTCTCTCTCTCTCTCAATCCTACACCATCTACCCTTAAACTATAAATCATAATCCCTAAACCCTAAACCCTATACCGTTAACCTTTAAGCCCTCTACCGTCTATCCTAAACCCTTAAACCCTCTACCCTTAAATCCTAAGCCCCTAAACCCTCTACCCTCTACCCTTAAACCTTAACCCTCTACCCTCAACACGCCCCCTCTCTCTCAACTCTAAACCATCTACCCTTAAACCGCAAACCATAATCCATAAACCCTAAACCTTTTACCCTTAACCCTTAATCCCTAAACCCTAAACCCTTTACTTGAGAGAGAGGGGGAGAGGGAGAGAGATAGAGGGAGTGAGAGAGGGAGGGAGTGGAAGAGAGATAGAGGGAGCGACTGAGAGAGAGAGAGGGAGAGGGAGAGGGAGAGGGATAAAGGGAGTGAGAGAGGGAGGGAGTGGAAGAGAGATAGAGGGAGCGACTGAGAGAGAGAGAGAGGGAGAGACATAGAGACGTAGAGAGAGAGAGAGAAATCCCTCAACCCTTAAACCCTAAACCATTAAACCCTTAAAATATAAACCCTAAACCCCTAAACCCTCTACCCTCTACCCTTAACCCTCTACGCTCTACCCTTAAACCATAAACCTTGAACTGTAAACCCTTAAACCCTTAAACCCTAAACCCTAAACCCCTAAACCCTCTACCCTATACCCTTAACCCTCTACCCTCTACCATTAAACTATGAACCCTAAACTCTAAACCCCTCTACCCTCCACCCTCTACCCTCAAACCCCCCTCTCTCTCTCAACCCTACACCCTCTACCCTTAAACCGTAATCCCTAAACCCTAAATCTTCTACAAGAGAGAGAGAGGGAGAGGTGATAGGAGGGAGATGCTTGAGAGAGAGGGAGAGGGAGAGAGATAAAGGGAGAGGGAGAGAGATAAATGGAGTGAGAGAGGGAGGGAGTGGAAGAGAGATAGATGGAGTGACTATGTGATAGAGAGGGAGAGACATATAGATAGAGAGAGAGAGAGAAATCCCTCAACCCTTAAACCCTAAACACTTAAACCCTTAAACCCTAAACCCTAAACCCTCTACCCTCTACCCTTAACCCTCAAACCCCCCTGTCTCTCTCAACCCTACACCCTCTACCCTTAAATTGTAAATTGTAATCCCTAATTCGTAAACCCTCTACCCTTAACCCTTAATCCCTAAACCCTAAACCCTAAACCCTCAACCCTCAACCCTCAACCCTCAACCCTCAACCTTAAACTGTAAACCCTAAACCCTATATCCTATACCCTAAACCCTTAAACCCTCTACCCTCTACCCCTAAACCCTCTACACTCAACATCCCCTCTCTCTCAACTCTACACCATCTACCTTGAAACTATAAATCCTAATCCCTAAACCGTAAATCGTCTACCCTTAACCCTTAATCCGTAAACCCTAAACCCTAAACCCTCTAACCTCTACCCTCAACCCTCAACCCTCAACCCTCAACCCTTAAATCCTAAAACCTCAACCCTCAACCCTATACCCTTAACTAGGTTAAACCATATACCCTTAAACCATAAACCATATATCCTTAACCCTTAAACCCTAAACCCCTAAAGCCTCTACCCTCTACCCTCAACACCCCCTCTCTCTCTCTCAACTCTACACCATCTACCCTTAAATCGTAAATCGTAATCCCTAAACCCTAAATCCTCTACCCTTAACCCTTAATCTATAAACCCTAAACCCTCTACCCTCTACCCTCTACCCTCAACCCTCAACCCTTAAACTCTAAACCCTCTACCCTTAACCAAGTTAAACCCTAAACCCTTAAACCCTCTAACCTTAAACTATAAACCCTAAACCCTAAACCCTAAACCCTCTACCCTCTACTCTCAACCCTTAAACCCTAAAACCGTTAATCATCAACCCTTAACCAGGTTAAACCCTAAACCCTTAAACTATCTACCCTCTACCCTTAAACCCAATGCCCTCAACCCTCAACCCTTAAACCCTTTTAAACCCAACTAAACTCTCTATGCTAATCCCTCAACCCTCAACCCTTAATCTCTTAACCCTCAACCCTTAAATTGTAAACCCTAAATCCTGTACCCTATAACCTTAACCCTTAAACCCTCTACCATCTACCCTAAACCCTTAAACCCTCTACCCTTAATCCGTACACCCCATACCCTTAACCCTTAAACCCTAAACCCCTAAACCATCTACCCTCTACCCTTAACCCTTAACCCTTTACCCTCTACCCTCAACTCTCCCTCTCTCTCTCAACCCTAAAACATCTACCCTTAAACCATAAATCATAATCCCTAAACCCTAAACCCTCTACCCTTAACCCTTAATCCCTAAACCCTAAACCTTAAACCCTCTACTTGAGAGAGAGAGAGAGGGAGAGGTGGTAGGAGGGAGATACTTGAGAGAGAGGGATAGGGAGAGGGAGAGAGATAGAGAGAGTGAGAGAGGGAGGGAGTGGAAGAGTGATAGAGGGAGTGACTATGAGAGGGAGAGGGGGTAGGAGGGAGAGACTTGACAAAGAGAGGGAGAGGGAGAGGGGGTAGGACGAAGATACTTGAGAGAGAGAGAGAGGGAGAGAGGGTGGGAGGGAGAGACTTAAGAGAGAGGGAGTGAGACATAGTGGGAGAGAGAGGGAGTGGGAGAGAGAGAGAGAGGGGGGGTGGGAGGGAGAAACCTAAGAGAGAGGGAGAGAGGGTGGGAGGGAGACACTTGAGAGAGAAGGAGAGGGAGACAAAGTGGGAGAGATGGGTTGGGAGGGAGAGACCTAAGAGAGTAGGAGAGAGAGGGAGTGGGAGATAGAGGTATGGGAGAGATACAAGGAGTGAGATAGAGAGACTTGAGAGATGGAGAGGGGGTGAGAGGGAGAGGGAGAGGGAGTACTCAGGGGAGAAGGATTACTCAGGATAGAGGGATGGGAGAGAGATGGAGGGAGTGAGAGAGAGATAGATAGAGAGAGGGGGTGGGGGGAGATACCTGAGATAGAGGGAGAGAGAGAGAGAGTGGGAGGGGGTGGTAGGGAGATACCTGAGAGAGAGGGAGATAGATAGAGGGAGTGAGAGAGAGGATGTGGGAGAGAGATAGAGGGAGTGAGTGAGAGAGACAAAGAGAGACATGATAGAGGGAGAGGGGGTATGAGGGAAAGAATTGAGAGAGACAGAATGAGAGAGAGGGAGTGGGAGGGAGATACTTGAGAGAGAGGGAGAGGGAGAGAGAGTGGGAGAGAGATAGAGGGTGTGAGAGAGAGAGGGAGAGGTGGTGGGAGGGAGATACTTGAGAGAGAGGGAGAGCTAGAGGGAGTGAGAGAGGGAAGGAGTCAAAGAGATATAGAGGGAGTGAGAGAGGGAGGGAGTCGAAGAGAGATAGATGAAGTGACTGTGAGAGGGAGAGGGGGTAGGATGGGGAGACTTGACAAAGAGAGAGAGGGAGAGGGGGTAGGATGGGGATACTTGAGAGAGAGAGAGGGGGGTGGGAGGGAGATACTTGAGGGAGAGGGAGAGAGACAGTGTGGGAGAGAGTGGGAGAGATATAGAGGGAGTGAGAGAGAGGGAGTGGGAGAGAGAGAGGGAGTGTGTGTGTGTGTGAGAGAGAGAGAGAGAGAGAGAGAGAGGGGGCGGGGTAGGAGGGAGAGACTTGATAGAGAGAGATAGAGAGAGAAAGATAATGACCTAAGAGAGGGAGATGGAGTGAGAGACAAAAATACCAAAGGGGGAGAGAGAGGGAGAGTGAGAAAGGGGGTTGGACTGAGATAGATTTATTTAGGTACCTAGGTGGGAGGGAAAGAGACCCGAGAGAGGGGATTAGACTGAGAGAGAGTAGTCTAGGTCACGTGGGAGGGAGTGAGACCTGAGAGAGAGAGAGACTTTAGAGGAATAAAGAGTTATCCAATTAGGGTAACGAGTTAGAGAGCGTATGAAACATAAAACCTCAACTATCCATCTATGATCATAAATTGTGCACTCTAAGCATTATCAAAGTTGTCAACCAAAGAGGGGAAATTTACGTTTTGTTCAAAGTAGGTCATTTGGCGAGCACCAAATGACCTACTTTGGACGTGTTAATTGATAGGATTTTCCAAATTTCCTCATATTTTCATCTGTGCTCCTCGTCTCATTGGCACGTCTTTCAATGCAAGTTTATAAAAAAACCATGATAGAGTTAACCTCTCTTTTAGCTATCTAAATATATATATATATATATATATATATATTTATTTTGATTTAGTTAAGGTTTTGATCCATGGCTCCTATTGTAAATGCCTCTGTTTTTTGTCAAAAACCAACATGTGGTATTTTTAGGATAGATTTGTATTCGTTCATCGAAACATGAAAAAAATTATTTTTTGAAACTAGACTCCATTCTACACATCATGACAAAAAATAAATCAATTTTCGATTAGTTTTCAAAAAAATTAGGGGGGAGCACGCTCAAATTTTAGCTTTTTAGGATGTGTCCACTTTGAAAATTCATTAAATATAATATTCATTAAAAAAAATCCGAAAGAACGAGGATAAACTACATGGTGTTAGCTAATTTCTTACCGTTGGGATTTTTGAAATTCTAAAAAAAAGTTAATCAAAAAGGGGGGAGCCCTCAGGTGCTATGCTATGTTTTTCATAAAAATAGGACCTGTTTTGGGCCCCCCCTTTTGAGACCCTTAATATTCATTAATTTCAAAAAAAAATAGTAGCTTAGAAACTAGACTTGGAGCACTTCAACTTTTTTTTCTTGCTGCATCTTGAAATTTTGAGCATAACTATCTTCATTTTCTCATGCAAATCAGATTTTGCTGATTTCAAAAAAAAAGTGGCATCTTAAGAGCCAAAATTGTGTCACAGATCCATGCACTTATCCACTTCTCAAGTTATTTTTCTATCTCTCAATCTTTGTCTCCCTCTCCTCATATATCTATATCTTCTTATATCTATATCTCTCTATCACTATATCTCACCATCTATATCTCTCTCCATCTCTCCCTCTCCATCTTTCTCTAAATATCTATCTCCCTCTCCCTCTCCCTTTATATATCTCTATCTCTTCATCTATATATCCCTCTTCTTATTCCTTTATATATTTATATCTTTTCATCAATATCTCTCTATCTTTATCCCCCTCTAGGGCTATATCTATCTCTCTATCTACTTTTCTCCCTCTTCCTCTCTTGATATATCTTCATCTTTACCTTTATCTTCCCCTCTCCCCCTCTATCTCTATACATGTCTCCTCTTTATCCATCCATCTCTCTCCATCTCTCTCCCTATCCCTCTCTCTCCTTATAACTCTGTCTATCCCATGTTCCTCTCTCTCTTTATATCTCCTTCTCCATTTCCATCTCCATTTCTATCTCTATCTCTAACTCTATCTCTATCTCTATCTCTATCTCCCTCTACTTCATATCCCTTAATTTCTCTCTCTACTTATATCTTATCTCTATATATCTTTCCCTATTTTTATCTCTCTCACACACACATGCAATCCTTATTTCTCCATCTCTATCTCTATCTCTATCTTATATTCATTTTTAAGTTATAATTACTTTTAAAGAAATAAAGATAAAAATCTAGATTTTTGTATAGATCATAGTTTTACTTTCATTGTAAAGTATTTTATATTCTTTATCTTATAGTATTATTTCAATTGTATATTTTTAATTACTAATAATTATACTATGGGTATTATATTTATATTAATTATAAATGTTTCAACTTGATAATATTGTTAAATTTATTTATTTTATTTCTAATTCATAAGTCTTAATATAGAGAAAATGATTTCATGGAATCTCGTCAAAGAACATATACAAGATCAAGATATAAATGTTGATTTCATTAAGGTGATAAAGAGATAAAATTACTACTTAAAAATATAGACTTCTTGAGATTAAATGTCTATATGCTCTTACATTCCTTTTTAAATTATAATCATTCTTAAGGAAACATAAGATGTACATCTAACTTATAGTATAAATCATTATTTTACCTTCATTACAAAACATTTGAACTCTTTAGTTTGTAGTGTGATTTTAATTATTTAATTTTTAAGTATTTTTACTTTAGAGTGAAGCCACAATAGTGGTTTACAATTCCAGTGAGGAAGGAAAACTCACAAAAAATGACCCCAAGGCAAAAAATGTGATTTTGAGGGTTCGTATGAACCTACTAGTTTGAGTGAACCCATTTTGATCTTGCCCACCAAAAAACCAAAAAAAATGCATTAGGAAGGGTGGTTCACGCAAACCCCTAGGGGTTCATATGAACACCCCTTATCCCTCATTCTCCCCCTGAAACACCAAAAAAACCTAAATTTTTTCACTTTGGAGCTCAGTTTGAACATGAAAATGGTGGAGACTTCACAAACCCAACTGAAATCAAGTAGTCCTTGGAATGAGCTATCCAAAAAATATAGTTTTAATATGTTTTGGTTTTATTATGCATTTGTATTTTTAGGTTTTTTAGTTTTATTAAACATAGGTTTTTCATCGAAAATGAAGATCTTTGTTCTACACATGTGGAAAAATAGCAGATTATCAAAAAAAAAAATTGAAAAATATGAGTGCATCAGATATTGAAGTCCTTGATCCAACAAAAAAAAATAAAAAATTGAATTTTGATATATACAAAAAAAGCTACACGTTATACGGTCGCACTATGTCTGAATTGTAATTGGTTTGACTTTGAAACTTGATTAAAAAAAAAATCAATAAAAAACTATCTAACCAAGTGGAAGCACTAGATATTGGATTTAAAAATCTAAATTTGAAAGAACTAGAATTTTATCGTTCATGGAAAAAAAGTTATGCATTATACGGTGTACGTCACTTTTTAAAAGTGTTGTTTTTTGAAAAAAATCAGTTTTCACGGGAGATGGAAAAAGAAGTGCAATCTGATTCCAAAAATATTGAAAAAATTACTTTTGGAATCTACAGACAAAATGTGAGGAGACTCTAGTTTGCATCATCTTCAAATTCCTCACGGTTTAACCGCTATAGGTGCTCGAATGTGAAGATTTAGTTAAAATAATAATTTCAGTGTCCAGATTGGCCAAAAATTGTAAACCACTATTGTGGGATCACCCTTTACCTAAATCAAAATAATTGATATACTTAATCAAATGAAAATAATGATATATAAATAAATATAATTTATCCTATATATACAAATTTTTATTTTAATATGTTATATTATAATAGTATGAGGGGGCATATATCTAAATTAGAATTCATCATTTGGTTAAACTATCACAAGTAAATTATCCAACCCATCAAAATTATTCAGGGGTCAAATAAAGATCAATCATACCAAAAAGTTAAACCTTGATAAATGATATAATAGAAAACAAATCATCATTATCACTATTTAAATACAACTAATTTTCTAAAAGATTGACATAAATTTTTTAGGGGTCTAAAAAATAGACCGAGCCCACTTGAAAAGATAACTCCAACTCCCTACCATATAAAATTTCAATCAAGATACTTTTTTTAAGGATCTCTTTATGACAAAATATAGAAAAACATGATTACATACAAATGGGGTTTATTGGTCTTTCAAATATCATTGAGTGTCACTTCATCATGTAATAAATCCCTATGCTCATCAATCTATTTCTATTACTTGATGCATGATGGGATTCAAGGATAATTTTTCTTTTAACAAATAAATGTTCCTCTCAATCTCCATCTCTATTTCTATCTCTATCTTTCTCTCTATCTCCATCTCCTTACTTCTCTCTCACACACTCTTCCACTTATATCTCTCCCTCTTTCTATTCCTACCTCTCCCTCTCTCCCCCTATTGCAAACATAACATGATCCTATTTATAACAGGGCCTAATTATCTTCTTGATTATTTTTTTTTTGTTTTAGGGTATGTGCAGGATCATGATGGGCCAAAAAGTGGCAATGAAAAAAAAATTATATTTTGGATCAACTCAAAAACGTGGAAATGCCGAGTTGACTTTTTTTAGGCTCGGGTGTCAGTACATTCCTCCAAAGCAATGCCCAAACCTATTTTTACAAATCGGATATCCGATTTGTGCAAACAATATAAATAAAAAACAACCGATTGTCAAAGTCATTTTACACACTTTGAATGTGGGTGCACAAGGAGAAGTCAAAATTTGATATCCTATTTCACCAGATATTTGATTTCAAAGGTAAGTTTTTGGTTTTTTTAATGTTGTAATCAATTTTTCAATTAGATTCTTATAATTTTAAGTAGTTTTAATGATTTTTTTTTCAAAGTAGGGTTTTTTATTGATTTTTATTAAAAATTAGAGTTTACAATGAATTTTTATTAAGATTTAATGTTTTTAAATGGATTTTGATTAAAAACTAGTGTTGTTGATGTATATTTATCAAAAACTAGAGTTTGTTATGGATTTTTGTGAAAAAGTAGGATTTTTTTTGGATTTTAATTAAAAACTAGGGTTTTTTCACAATAATGTCATTTATATTGTGTAATTTCAATTAGATTAATTATTTTTTAACTTTAATCAGGTATTATGGCTGAAAATGAAAATGCACAAATGCCAAATGCTCCACCACCTCCGCAGCCACCAATTGAAGACTTAATTGGTGAAAATTGGGGCAATTGAGGAGCATTTGTGAAGTTTATAAGACAATCCCTCGATTGAGAGATATGACAAACACATTGAAGGAAATAATTAAAAATTATAGAAACCCTCTCCACCCAACATAATGCCTTTCATTCATGGCGAGAAGACATGAGGGAATATTATGCGTGTGGATTGTCTTACGATGATGTGAAAGATCTCCAAAAAACCAAAGCCCAAATAGCCTCTTTATTCACTAACCCCCGCATCGGTTTGATAGTGAATGTTAATAAAAAAAAACTTTCTATAAAATGGTGCACGAATAGGGACATTGTAGATAACTTTTGGGATCGTTGGTGTATGGTTTTTGATAAACCATCGAACAAAATTTCTGATATACCATTTTACTATATTAAAAAATTATATGCTTAGTTTGTGTTAGGACATCATGTCAATTACTTTGACATTAAAACCTTCTAGGGCATCAGTAGAGGTATGCCCCAGGATAGACTAAGGGAAATTAGGGTAGTCCCATGCCCATATGTTCCCCCTCCTCCCTTTCCTCCTCCACCTCTAGTGTATCATCCAAAGATTATATAGGATGCAACCGCACAAACTATTCAGGCTATTCACTCTTTGAGTGGTCATTTGGTTTTGCATGCTTCTACAGTAGCTCAACCACATTCTAGTGATGTTGGTGAAGGCTCAAGTGTTGTTGCATCATCCTCCTCAGGTCCACGTATTTGTGTGCCACATACTTGCACTATGTGCCACTATATATGCTTGGGTCTCTTTGTACAACCCGTTGAGCATCACTTGGACACTTCTGATTATGACCTACATGATGTGGACATTATAGATCAGTCACAGGGGAGTGGAGCGCACCCTACAAAGTCCTCTCTTGCTAGAGATGGGGATGTTGGAATAGTGACATAGGTAAGATTTAAGCTGTAAATTCATAACTTGCATTTGTTTTTAAATGAATATTAATAAGAAATAGTATCAACTACTAATATTTATTTACATGGTCTATTTAACAATTGATGTTTGAGGAGGAGCTCACACGGGTGACTGATAGCACCCTTAGGGCCATTTCATTTGGATTAGACACACACAGTATATATTTTTGCACTCACTCGTTTACATTTTTTATTATATACTTGCTTGTCATTAATGAAATTATATAATAACTTATATGTTTATCTTATTTTCCTCTTGTAGGAAATACCTAGTGCGAGTGAGGTGCAACCTCGTCCAGACTATGTAAGCGCAAAGTTAGATAAGGGGAAGGTAATTGAACTAAAATTGGATTGAATTAAGATTTTTAAGATCTTATATTGATTATACATACATCGACATGGATTAGTAGTTTCATATGTACTTGTCATTTTATGTACATGCAATTATGAGCTATACATCATTGTTGAAAAGTGACACACTGTCTAAAGGAGTAGGTGTTGGAACACCTCAAGGAGTAGGTGTTGAAACGCCTCAAGGAGAAGGTGTCGAAACACCTGAAGGAGATAAAGAAAAAGATCAACCTAAAGAGCTATGTGTTTATTTTATTTTGTGTTTGGTAAATATGTTCCTATTGCCAATAATCGTATGCTAACTTGGATCAATTTTATGTTTTTGTTCACATATATAGATTGGCATTTCAAAAGTTGGTTTCGTATATTCTAGGACTCCTGACCCTTTGAAGAGACGTATATTTTAGGTAATCAAGATTTCAATTTTAGAGTTCAATTAAAATTCAATGTATATTGATTTTGATGTTAATTATTCGATTTTAAATTATATAGTATAACTAATCTCAATTGTGGTTTGATTTTTTCTTGCACAACTACCTTCAAAGCCAATGAGTGCTTCAAAGATACTCCATTTTGATGATCCACCAGTAGTTTGGGATGAGATAGACATTTTGGCATGTAAATTTTGAATAGATATTGAGATGGCATATGCCACATTTTGTAAAACTTTGTTTGAGTTGCTGTTGATGCCATTTTTGTATGTGGACATACACTTGATTATTGGATAATTTGATATATAGAAGTTGACAATCAAAATGTAATTTGTTCCTCATGTGCATGATTAAACTCTTTGAAAATTTTATCTTGAGCAATGGTTAAATATGAATGTACAATAACATAAAAAATAATGGTTATATAATGTATTTTATATTTATATCGTTGATTACATTGCATTGCACATCTTTCAAGTTACTCAAAGAATTAGTTCACATTGCATAACTAACAACTAGATGTTGATAGATGAACAAATTTCAATTACAATATAGTTTTTACAAAGTCAACCTAAGCAGTTATGCAATTACTTCACATTGCATAGCTAAAAACTAGTCCAGTCGTTGTCAATTGCATTTTCTTGTCATGGAATTCTCTGAGACCACATTTCTTTGAGGCTTTTTTTCAAATAGTCCACTGCCTTGTCTATGCTACCACTTTTTTCATACATGTCTACCAAAGCTTTTTATCAAACAGTTCACTGGATTGTTGGTAGGGCTTATTGGAACTTGTACGCTCTGACCTCACTCAATCCTGAAACCACTTCATTCCCTCTTAATTTTGTTTGCTTAAAATTAAACATCATTGTATTATGCTGCCCCATAATTTGGCTTACACTTTCTTTGTAAAATCACCAATTTTCCCTTATTTTTGCCCCTTCCAACTAGGGTTTCACACTTTTACTCTTCTTAGGTTAATCTTAATCACTCAGACCTCTTAAACACCATTAAATACACCTATTCCAATAGTTTCCAACAAGTTCCAACCTATTTTCTTTCAACTTCTCAAAAACTCACTCTCTAGGCTTACTCAAAAGGCACAAAAATATGTGTTTCTTAACAAGGCAGCCTTCTTAGACCACTCTAATCCCTTTATCACCCATAAAAACTTGTTCCTATGCCTACCCCTATCTAATACATGCCCATTCTTCTGAGGTAAAACCTATACAGAAGGAGGAATGGCCTTGTCGATTCATGAAATCTTACATGTTTTAGGTGCTCCTGCACTATACTCCCCAGGTACAAAAGATTTATGCCCCATAAATCACTCCATAGGTTTACTCCTATCTTCTTCACAATCCCTTCAAACCCGCTCCATGTCACTTGCATGTAAATCTTCATCCAAGGGATTTTGTACCCTTCATGCTTTGCGTTGTCTTGGTCTTGCCATGCTTGATCCTTCTCAAATGGATCCTCTTGCTGCTATTTGTCTTCATTGACACTTGCAAATGGTGTTTCCCAAGCTTTGACACTTGCACACAAAAATTCAGTACACAAAGCTAAACATCCATACATTAGTATCTCTATTTCATGCTCTTCCATAAGGTTTTGCCAACTAGACATGTATCTATGCCCTTCAACTCTTCTCTTCACAATATTTCTCAAGTTCTTTATGGCTAGAACCATCCACATAGTAGCATAAATTTTCCACACAACCAAATATGACAACCAAGGACAATCCCCTATCCTAACACCATATTCCTCAAACTCTTCTTCTCTAGCCTTCACTAGGCCACTCACCATTAACTCTTCCTCTCTAGTTTCCCACCTAATCTACTATTTGCGAGATTACAAATTTGAAGGTTGATAGGTTGAGAGGTTAGGTGTGATCTATTTATGCTAAATAAGGTCAATGAAGACCATTTAAAGTGTATTAAGTTGAAGTTTTGAGTGTAGGGGTCCAATATGCCAAAAATGCATTCTTACTTCAAAATTGTCAAAATTGCCATGTAGTCTTTTGAAGGCAGATTATTAAAATTGTAAAGGGAAGTGCAAGATAGGAGTCTAGAAGTTGTGGTAGGGTTGAAATAAAGGTTTTTGACTAGTTTTTTGCAACAATCTATGGTCTCATGGATTTTTTCGCACAAAAAACAGCATTGGGTTTTCGATTGGAGGCTGAAAACTGCTTGTAAGGGCATCAATAAATCTTGTTCTACAACTCGTATGACCAAACTGACTATTCCATCATGTCTGGATGGGTATTTTTAGGTTAGGTATGGTTCCCTTTTGCACCCAAACAGACCGAAGCAGTCTGGGCTACGATCAATCAACGAAATCCCTTAAGAGTTCAAAGTGTAGAAGGGCAACAATATTTCACGGACTGTTACTCAAAAACCATGATGCTTACAGACTCTTCATTTGAGGATATGGAATCATGTTGGGACCATCTACAATAAACTCTCTCATTTTTTTCTATCTCGGAGGCGTTTTCCCATGGTGATGAGTTTTTAGTTGAGGGAAAAGTTGCCAAATGCAAGTAGTGTAAAGTTGCAAAGTGGTGCAACTTTCATTCTCCAAATCATACGACCAAATAGACTATTCCAACACATTTGGATGGGTACGTTTATGCTAGGTATGATCCTCTTTTGAACCCAAATACACCGAATCACTTCAAGCTACATTGGACTGACGATTTCCCTTTAGAGTCCAAAGTGCTAAAAGAGAACAATCTTCAAAGGGATATTTCTTGAAAATCATGATACTTAAAGACTCTCTATCTAAGGACATGGGATTGTGTTGGGACCATCTACAATAACCTCTCTTGGTTTTTGCTATCTCGGAGACGTTTTCCCGTGGTGATGAGTTTTTAGTTGAGGGAAAAGTTGCCAAATGCAAGCAATGCAAAGTTGCAAAGTGGTACAACTTTCATTCTCCAAATCGTACAACTAAATGGAATGTTCCAACACATCTGGATGGATATTTTTACATTAGGTATGGTCCTCTTTTGTACCCAAATATGCTGAATCACTCCGAGCTACATTGGACTGACGATTTCCCTTAAGAGTCAAAAGTGCTAAACACAACAATCTTTGAAGGGTTATTTTTCAGAAGCTATGATGCTTAAAAACTATCTATTTGAAGATATAGGATCATGTTAGGACCATATACAATAACCTCTCTCAGTTTTTGCTATCTCGGAGGCATTTTCCCATGGCGATGAGTTTTCAGTTGAGAGAAAAATTGCCAAATGCAAGCAGTGTAAAGTTGCAAAGTGGTTCAACTTTCATTCTCCAACTCATATGACCAAACAGACTGTTCCAAAACATCCGGATGGGTACGTTTACACTAGGTATGGTCATCTTTTGCACCCAAATACGCCAAATCACTCCGAGCTACATTGGACCGACGATTTCCCTTTAGAGTCTAAAGTGCTAAAAAACAACAATCTTCGAAGGGATATTTATTACAAATCATGATACTTAAAAACTCTTCATTTAAGGATATGGGATCGTGTTAGAACCATCTAGAATAACCTCTCTCATTTTTTTCTATTTCAGAGGCATTTTCCTGTGGTGATGAATTTTCAGTTGAGGGAAAAGTTGCCAAATGCAAGTAGTGTAAAGTTGCAAAGTGGTGCAACTTTCATTCTCCAACTTGTACGACCAAAAAAACTGTTCCAACACGTCCGGATGGATACATTTATGCTAGGTATGGTCCTCTTTTGCACCCAAATACGTCGAATCACTCCGAGCTACATTAGACCGACAATTTCCCTTAAGAGTCCAAAGTGCTAAAAGACAACGATCTTCAAAGGGATATTTCTTGGAAACTGTGATGCTTAAAAATTATTTGTCTGAGGACATGGGATTGTGTTGGGACCATCTACAATAATATCTCTCAGTTTTTTCTATCTCGGAGGCATTTTCCCGTGGTGATGAGTTTTCAGTTGAGGGAAAGGTTGCCAAATGCAAGCAATGTAAAGTTGCAAAGTGGTGCAACTTTCATTCTCCAACTCGTACAACCAAACATATTGTCCCAACACATCTAGATGGGTACGTTTACGCTAGGTATGGTCCTCTTTTGCACCCAAATACGCTGAATCACTCCGAGCTACATTGGACCGACGATTTCCCTTAAGAGTCCAAAGTGCTAAAAGGCAACAATCTTTGAAGGGATATTTCTCGGAAACCATGACACTTAAAAACTCTTTGTATGAAGATATAGGATTGTGTTTGGACCATATACAATAACCTCTCTCGGTTTTTGCTATTTCGGAGGCATTTTCTCGTGGTGATGAGTTTTCAGTTGAGAGAAAAATTGTCAAATGCAAGTAATGTAAAGTTTCAAAGTGGCGCAACTTTCATTCTCCAACTCATACGATCAAATAGAATGTTTCAATATGTCTAGATGGGTAATTTTATGCTAAGTATGGTCCTCTTTTGCACCTAAATACACCGAATCACTCCGAGCTACATTGGACCGATGATTTCCTTTTAGAGTCCAAATTGCTAAAAAACAACAATCTTTGAAGGGATGTTTCTCAGAAACCATGACACTTACAAAATCTTCGTCTAAAGGTATGGGATCATGTTGGGACCATCTACAATAACCTCTCTCAGTTTTCACTATCTCAGAGGCGTTTTCCCGTGGTGATTAGTTTTTCAATTGAGGAAAAAGTTGCCAAATGCAAGCAGTGTAAAGTTGCAAAGTGGTGCAACTTTCATTCTCCAACTCGTACGACCAAAAAATCTATTCCAACACATCTGGATGGGTATGTTTACACTAGGTATGGTACTCTTTTGCACCCAAATACGTCGAATCACTCCGAGCTACATTGGACCGATGATTTCCCTTAAGAGTCCAAAGTGCTAAAAGACAACAATCTTTGAAGGGATATTTCTTGGAAATCGTGATGCTTACAGACACTCCATCTGGGGATATGGGATTGTGTTGGGACCATCTACAATAACCTATCTCGGTTTTTGCTATCTCGGAGGCATTTCCCCGTGGTGATGAGTTTTTAGTTGAGGGAAAAGTTATCAAATGCAAGCAGTGTAAAGTTGCAAAGTGGTGCAACTTCCATTCTCCAACTCATACGACCAAACAAACTGTTCCAACACGTCGGAATGGGTATTTTTACGCTATTTATGGTCCTCTTTTGCATCCAAATACGCCGAATCACTCTGAGGTACATTGGACCGACGATTTCCCTTAAGAGTCCAAAGTGCTAAAAGACAACAATCTTTGAAGGGCTATTTTTTGGAAACCGTGATGGTTACAATATGCTAATGTCAATGAAATGTGGGGGCATAAATATTTAAGGTTGTATCAAGCTTCTGCAAGTCCTAATAGACGTGTTTAATGAGTTTATAGGGTGTGGCAAGGTTTGGGGAGTGAAGTTGCACCCAAGTTTGGTTTTGATGATCAAATTGGAGTTTAAATCATCTTTAATTGTAATTATATATAAATAGGAGATATTACAAAACCTGGTTCAAACAAACATACTGACAGGAAAGAACCAAGAAGAAAACCTTCGGTTGTAGCTCAATTAAGAACAAAAAACTCTTTACATTTTAAACATACCCTTTATAAAATGCTAGACATTTGAACCGTATTTCAAAAAAAATCACTGAATATAGATTATGCCTATACATAGTTATGACCTTTTTACATTGTTTCACATTTCAAAATTCAAATTTAACAAAATTTTCCTATTGGAGGCATTTAGGGCACAGTCTTCCACAAGAGTAGTATTTTGGCGTTCTAGAGTGACAATCACCTGTACAAAAGGTAGCAGTTAAACTACATACAATAGAAAAGATGCTTAGAATAACCAATCTATATTATTGTAATCTGTCACATACCTCTTTGAAAGTATCAAAGTTTCCTATTGTTGCAGTAGGTCCATGATCAATCGTGCCAGGAATATCACAAAATTTGTCAAATGATAAATCTATATTGTCACAACAAAAAAGATGCTTAGACTAACAAATCTATATTAATATAAAAAACCTAAATGATGATGAATTGGTAATGCAAACTACAAAATATGCTTAGAATAACCAATCTATATTATTCTAAATGACCTAATTGATGATGAGATGGTAATGCAAACTATAAAAGACGCTTTGAATAACCAATCTATATTATTGTAATCTATCGCATACCTCTCTATAAGGATTAGAGCTGGCTATTGTTGCAACAGGTCCATGATCAATCATGCCAAAACTATCCCAAAAGTAGATATAAAATATCACTATTAAAGACACCTGCATTGCAATAGTATACAAAATATCAGTATTAAATAAAGAACACTAATGAAATTAAGTATAATGAACCTAAGCATTGCACTTTCCATTCTTGAATATGCTATTCAAGTGTGCCTGAAGGGTCATCTCTTTGCTTAAGAGTATCCAATATTGCTTCATGATCAACATTACTAAGTGTCCATAGTTGTTTTGTCTTTGGTTTGGCATGATGCTTCAACAACTTAACATTTGTTGTTGTAACAAGGTGTGAATACATGAGAATGGTTTTGTGTTTCTCATAGTCTTCAAATGTAGGTATGCCATTCTTTGTAATCATGTATGTTCGCAACCAAGTTCCTGCAAACACAATTGAACCTGTAGGATACAAAAACCCATCATCATCTTCCATCGATTGTGTTAGCTTGTGCTTTACCTGCACACATCGAGCTAACCAATATTTTGATCTCTCTTCATTCCCTTGTGGTGCAATAACTGCAAAAACATGTCCTGATTGTAGTAGATCTGAAAGGCAATCATAATCAAGTGAACTTTCCATTGTGTCATTTTCCATGGATATAGTTTGAGATAAAGGAGTTAGATATTGTGGAACCCATGTATCCACCCACTCACTTGACTCACATTGATCCCACTCGCATTGAATACAACTCTGACAAAAATAAGCCAATTGTTGTGTCCCAATGGTCCATGTGCTTGCATCTGAGCTTCGAAATGAATGCATCTTTGAAGAATCTTTGATTGTATGAAAATCCAATCTACCTCCCACTCTACCCTCCTCAACCAACCAAAAGAATCTGTGCACTGTTGAATCAAGTGTCCCTCCCTGTGACAATGTTGAACTACACCAATCAACAATAGAACGTGCATCACTAAATTTTTCTCCTAAAATCTTCAATTTCTCCTTAACTAGAGCTCTTTTTACACATGCACCTACTCCATCATGCTCCCCTTTCCCATGCCCAACTTCATAAAAACTCCAAATATTAGGTACACCCCTCTCTACATGCATTCTACTCAACAAATAAAACATATGGGCATTCTTGAATTGACCTATGCAGTTATTTGACCAAATGAGATGTCGGCCCAGTGCTATATCATGCTCCTGCAAGAACTCAAAAAAAATCTCGAAACAATGTTGGACATACTTGGATGAGTGAGATCTGTCATCACTCATATAAAAATGATACTCTATGATTATCTTTCGATCCTCCTTTGTACTATTAGGCGCATGTCTAAACATTATGTGGACAAAAATAGCAATCTGAATGGAGTTGTAATACTGAGATTGTACCTCATTTTGTGGTTGCAATGTGTAGTTTTCTGCAAAATCAACCACTGATATAATAGTGCCAATCGAAAAAAGAGTCCTTACATATCCTAAATTTTTGATCCAACCACTGAGACCTATGACTATGCCTTGCATATTTGTAGAAAATATTGTCCTTAAAATCTGAAATAAAATCAGTAACACTGCATTCTTTTGTAACCAACTCGCATCTAGAACCTTCACCTCCACTCTGCAAAGTATATTTGACTATCTCATATCTCTTTTTCTCAACAAGATTCTTTCCAAATTCATGTTTGGAACCCTCATGAAAACATTGAACAAACTTTGACAAGCCACCACATTGTGAGCACTTCGCATTTAAACAATCATTTCTATAGAAAAAGGAACCATCATCTCTAGAACATAAAAATAGATCTAGCAAGTCCCTTGATGATTTTAGAAGATGCATTGCACCACACTCTTGCAACATTTCATTAGTATGCAAAGTAGAACGGATATAGCATAATAGTTCATGGTACATTGAAAACTCCACATGGTATTTGCAACAACAAGTATTACGATTCTTAAGAGGCACACAATAAAATGGATTCAAACCTTCAAAATTCCTTTGCGAGATTTCCATATTTGGATGTGTTTCAATAAAAAATTTGAACAACATTGTTTGGCTTGATTCCAAGAAATGTTTAGGATGCAATGTATGGTCTCGACTGCCAATTCTTAACTTTAAAACATCCTTTGCATTGGGTGATACTCTAGATTTATCATACCAAAATTATTGAATTACTTGCTTTACATTATCGGTTAGCTTCTTATCAACACGTGGAAGCCTCTCGACAAAAGCCCATGTATCATTTTGAAGAGGATCATCTATTTTTTCTCTTCTTGCAAGTGCTCTATCCAAAGTTTTTATGATTTATGTCAAAATCAATACAAGTTTGTCTCATAAAGCGAGAATTTTTCAATTGATGGCTTACTAGGACGGTTGTAATGACTCTCCGAGAAACTCTCTTATCTTTTTCCTTGTTATTTTTTCCAATAGACTTGAGAGCATTAAAAATATTTTTGACAATAATAGAATTGTTTTCGGTTTTCTTGTTCACACAAATCTTCAATTTGGCTAGCAAAGGTCTCACTTTTTGCATCTTTAGCAATTGTACAAAAATTTGGCATTGCTTGATCAATGTCTTATAGCTAAAATATTGGTTGAAAAGTCTTCTAGCCCACAACCAAACAGTTTGTGTTGACCTCTTGCCTTCAAAATTGTTTATAATGTTATCATCAATTTCAACTAACCATTTAGGGGTCCTTGAAGGTCTTGAATTTGGAATATGTCTTTCTTCCACACAAGGTTCTTCATTTCTCATATAATCTGGTGAAACATAATTTACACTTGCTTCAATATTATGTTCAACATCTTCATTTCCAACATTTTCACCTTGAACATTTTCAACATCAATTTGAATAATTTCATTCCCAATTTGAATATCACGTTCAACATCTTCAATTCCAATATTTTCACCTTGAACATTTTCATTATCAATTTCAATATTTTCATTCCCAATTTGAATATCATGTTCAACATTTTCAATTCCAACATTTTCAACTTGAACATTTTCAATATCAATTTGAACATTTTCATTCCCAATTTCAATATCATGTTCTACATTTTCACCTTGAACATATTCAATTTCCTCTTCACTTGAAAGACCATAGGGCTCAGGTTCACCAATATTTAACATACCTTGTCTTTTCTTCCTATGACCTTCTCTATCTCTTTGTCTATATTCTTCAATTTGTTCTTTTTTCAGCTTTCTCTTACGTTTTTGCTTCTGATGATTGCTGCTCCCCATTATACCTCATAAAAGATGCTAAAAAATTATTCCTTATGACAAATTTGAGTACAAGATGCTCCAATTTTTTTATCTTTGTCTCTTCCTATCGGAAACCACGTGTTTGTTGCCTGCAAAGTGCTGCAAACATAATGTAGGGTTCGTTGGAATGCACAAAAATAGCCCACATGGGGTTTTTCTATGGCCCTTTAATCCGATATCCAATATAATCAAATATCTAATTTGGGGGTATGTGCAGGATCATGATGGGCCAAAAGTGGCAATGAAAAAAAATCACGTTTTGAATCAGTTCAAAAACGTGGAAATGGCCAAGTTGAATTTTCTAGGTTCGGGTGTCAGTACTTCTACCCGAACCTAAAACCAAAGCTAGTTTCCACAAATCGGATATCCGATTTGTGGAAAGTGTATATAAAAAAACAGCCGACTCTAAAACTTCATTTCTCACAGTTTAATGTAGGCGCAAAAGGAAAAACCCAAATCCGATATCCGCTCTGATCCGATATCCGATTTGAAAGGTATGTATTTGTTTTTTTCAATCTTGTAATCAATTTTTTAATAGATTCTCTTAAGTTTAAGTAGGTTTTATTAAAAAAAATTCAAAAATACGGTTTTCTATTGATGTTTTTAAAAAACTAGAGTTTACATTGATTTTTTATTAAAAGTTAGTGTTTTGAAATGGATCTTGATTAAAAATTAGTGTTGTTGATGTATTTTTATCAAAAATAAGAGTTTGTTATAGATTTTTGTGAAAAAGTATGGTTTTATTTTTATTTTTATCAAAAACTAGGGTTTTTTTACAATAATTTCATTTATATTGTGTAATTTCAATTAGTTTAATTAGTTTTTAACTTTAACCAAGTATTATGGCTGCGAATGTAAATCCACAAATTCCAAATGCTTCAACACCTCCACAGCCAAATGCTCCACCACCTCCGCAGCCACCAATTGAAGACTTGATTGGTGAAAAATTGGGGCAATTGAGGGGCATTTGTGAAATTTATCAGACAATGCCTTGATTGAGAGATATGACAAACACATTGAAAGAAATAATTAAAAATATAGAAACCCTCTCCACCCAACATAATTCCTTTTATTCGTGGTGAGAAGACATGAGGGAATATTATTGATGTGGATTCTCTTATGATGATGTGAAAGAACTCCAAATAACCAAAGCCCAAATAGCCTCTTTATTCATTGACCGCCGCACTGGTTTGCCAGTGAATGTTAATAAAACAAAACTTTCCATAAAATGGTGCATGCATAGGGACATTGTAGCTAACTTTTGGGATCGTTGGTGTATGGTTTTTGATAAACCATCGAACAATAATTCCGACATACCATTTTACTTTATTAAAAAATTATATGTTGAGTTTGTGTTAGGGCATCATGTCAATTACTTTGACATTAAACCCTTCCAAGGCGTCGGTGGAGGTATGCCCCAGGATAGACCAGGGGTAGTTAGAGTAGTCTCACACCCAAATGTTCCCCTTCCTCCCCTTCCTCCCCTTCCTCCGCCACCTCCAATATATCATCCAGAGATTATCCAGGATGCATCCACACAGACTATTCAGGCTATTCACTCTTTGAGTGGTCATTTGCTTCGCATGCTTGTACAGTAGCTCAGCCACATTTTGGTTATGTTGGCGAAAGCTCGAGTGCCGCTCCATCCTCCTCCTTAGGTCCACATATTTGTGTGCCACATACTTGCACTATGTGCCTCCAGATATGCCTGGGTCATCTTGTACAGCCCGTTGAGCATCCCTTGGACACTTCTGATTATGACCTCCATGATGTGGACATTATAGATCAGTCGCAGGGGAGTGGAGCGCACCCTACAGAGTCCTCTCGGCTAGAGAGGGAGATGCTGGAATAGTGACACAGGTAAGATTTAAGTTGTAATTTCATAACTTGCATTTATTTTTAAATGAATATTAATAAGAGATAGGATCAAGTACTAATATTTATTTACATGGTCTATTTAACAGTTGATGTCTAAGGAGGAGCTCACACGGGTGACTGATAACACCCTTAGGGCCATTTCATTTGGCTTGGACACACATGCAGTATATATTTTCGCACTCACTCATTTACATTTTATATTATATACTTGTTTGTCATTTGAATTGTCATTAATGAAATTATATAATAACTTATATGTTTATCTTGTTTTTTTCCTGTAGGAAATACCCAGTGTGAGTGAGGTACAGCCTCATCCAGACTTACGAGGCACAAATCTAGATAAGGGGAAGGTAATTAAACTCAAATTGGATTGAATTAAGATTTTTAAGATCTTATATTGATTATACATACGTCGACATAGAATTGTAGTTTCATATGTACTTGCTAATTTTATTTACAGGCGATTATGAGCTTTACAGATATGTTGACAAGGGACACATCGCCTAAAGGAGTAGTTATTGGAACACCTCAAAGAGTAGGTGTTGAAACACCTCAAAGAGATAAAGAAAAAGATCAACCTAAAGAGGTACATGTGCTTATTTTATTTTTTGTTTGGTAAGTAATTTCTTATTACCAATAATCATATGCTAAGTTGGATCAATTTTATGTTTTTATTCACATATATAGATTGGCATTTCAAAAGTTGACTTGGTATATTCTAGGACTCCTGACCCTTTGAAGAGACGTATATTTCAGGTAATCAAGATTTCAATTTTAGAGTTTGAACAATTAAAATTCAATGTATATTGATTTTGATGTTAATTATTCGATTTTAAATTATATAGTATAACTAATCTCAATTCTGGTTTGAATTTTTCTTGTGCAGCTACCTTCAGAACCAACGAGTACTTCAAAGAGGCTTGATTTTGATGATCCACCAGTAGTTTAGGATGAGATAGACATTTTGTCATGTAAATTTTGAATACATATTGAGATGGCATATGCCACATTTTGTAAAACTTTGTTTGAGTTGGCGTCGATGCCATTTTTTTATATGGACATACACTTGATTATTGGATAATTTGATATATAGAAGTTGACAATCAAAATTTAATTTGTTCCTCATGTGCATGATTAAACTCTTTGAAAATTTTATCTTGAGAAATGGTTAAATATCAATGTACAATAGCTTAAAACTGAATGGTTATATTATGTAGTTTATATTTATATCGCTGATTACATTGCATTACACATCTTTCAAACTCAAATCATTAATTCACATTGCATAACTAACAACTAGATGTTCATAGATGAAATTTTTTCAATTACAATATAGTTCTTACAAAGTCAACCTAAGCAGTTATGCAATTACTTCACATTGCATAACTAAAAACTATGAGCAGTTGTCAATTGCATTTGTTTGTCATTGAATTCTATGAGACCACATTTCTTTGAAGCTTTTTTTCAAATAGTCCACTGCCTTGTCTATGCTACCACATTTTTCATACATGATAGCAATCACATTAAGTTGTAATAAATTAAATGATAGCCTATGGCTATTTAATTTATACTCATTTTATTTAAATGGATGAGGCCAACCTTCCTTGATGTTATTTTGTAATTTATTATTTTCAAGAGAGGCCGACCTCCTTGAAGAGTCACCTTATTTTGTATAAATATGAGGTGATGTTTGTTCATTTCCTCAATCAAGTTCATTCAACATAATTTTCAATCCAAGCAAAAGTTTGCACTTGAGCAGCATCGCTTCATCTTGCAGCACCAGGCCGATTTCAAGGAGAAGCATATTCGATTGTATCTTTGCATCTACGAGAGGTGCTATTATTCATTGTATCAAATTCAGCCATGAGTTGGGCCTGAGTTGTAAGCAAATTTCTTGTTGTGTTTATTGTCTTATGTGTTTCATTTTTTGAGTGCTTTCAGTTGTATTATCTGATCTCTAAGTTGAAGACAACAAGAGAAATGGTCATATTGTTGATGACAAAGATTTGACCATGTTGGCTCTTAATGGTCTTCCTTCATCTTGGGAGTCTTACATTGAAGGAATCGATGTGAGATTGAAACTTCCCAAGTTTGATTTGTTGAGGGTTCACTATATTCAAGGGGAGTCCAGGTTGGTTGCGAGAGGTATTGGACGAAGCCCTACAAATGAAGACATTCATGTTCTTTTCGCTCAATCCTCGAAGAAGGAAGGAAAAGGAGGAAAGAAAAGATGCTTCAAGAGGAATGGAGATAAGGGTCATATGGTGCTCTTGCATTCAAAAAGAAGTGGGACCTCTATTGTGTTTACTGGGATACGATTTGCTCAAACTCTGTCAACTTGGATTTAACATTGGTAGCTCCGCAAACCTATTCATAATAGAGTGATCTGAAGAGGACATCCCTAAATCTCAAACTCATACAACCCAACAGACTATTCCAACACGTCTGGATGGGTATGTTTACACTAGGTATGGTTCTCTCTTGCACCCAGATACGTCGAATCACTCTGAGCTGCATCGGAGCGGCGTTTTCCCTTAAGAGTCTAAAGTGCTAAAAGGCAGAAAACTTTGATGGACTATTTCTTGGAAATCGTGATGCTTACAGACTCTTCGTCTGAGGATATGGGATTTTTTTGAGACCATCTACAATAACCTCTCTCGGTTTTCGCTATCTCGAAGGCATTTTCCTGTGGTGATGAGTTTTTAGTTGAGGGAAAAGTTGCCAGATGCAAGCAGTGTTAAGTTGCAAAGTGGTGCAACTTTCATTCTCAAACTCGTACGACCCAATGGACTGTTCCAACACATCTAAATGGGTACGTTTATGTTAGGTATGGTTCTCTCTTGCACCCAGATACGTCGAATCGCTCTGAGCTGCATCGGAGCGGTGTTTTCCCTTAAGAGTCCAAAGTGCTAAAAGACAGAAAACTTTGACAGACTATTTCTTGGAAACCGTGATGCTTACAGACTCTTCGTCTGAGGATATGGGATTATGTTGAGACCATCTATAATAACCTCTCTCGGTTTTTCCTATCTCGAAGGCGTTTTCCCGTGGTGATGAGTTTTCAGTTGAGGGAAAAGTTGCCAAATGCAAGCAGAGTAAAGTTGCAAAGTAGTGCAACTTTCATTCTCGAACTTGTACGACCCAACAGACTATTCTAACACGTCTGGATGGGTATGTTTACCCTAGGTATGGTTCTCTATTGCACCCAGATACGTCGAATCGCTCCGAGCTGCATCAGAGTGGCGTTTTCCCTTAAGAGTCCAAAGTGCTAAAAGGCAGCAAACTTTGACGGACTATTTCTCAAAAACCGTGATGCTTACAGACTTTTCGTCTGAGGATATGGGATCGTGTTGAGACCATCTACAATAACCTCTCTTGGTTTTTGCTATCTCGAAGACGTTTTCCTGTGGTAATAAGTTTTCAGTTGAGGGAAAAGTTGTCAAATGCAAGCAGTGTAAAGTTGCAAAGTGGTGCAACTTTCATTCTCGAATTCGTACGACCCAAAAAACTGTTCCAATACATCTGGATGGGTACGTTTACGCTACGTATGGTTCTCTCTTGCACCCAGATACGTCGAATCGCTCTGAGCTGCATCAGAGCGACGTTTTCCCTTAAGAGTCCAAAGTGCTAAAAGGCAGCAAACTTTGATAGACTATTTCTCAGAAACCTTGATGTTTACAGACTCTTCGTCTGAGGATATGGGATTGTATTGAGACAATCTACAATAACCTCTCTCGGTTTTTGCTATCTCAAAGGCGTTTTCCCGTGGTGATGAGTTTTCAGTTGAGGGAAAAGTTGCCAAATGCAAGCAGTGTAAAGTTGCAAAGTGGTGCAACTTTCATTCTTGAACTCGTATGACCCAACGGACTGTTCCAAAACATTCAAATGGGTACGTTTATGCTAGGTATGGTTCTCTATTGCACCCAAATACGTCGAATCGCTCTGAGCTGCATCAAAGCGACGTTTTCCCTTAAGAGTCCAAAGTGCTAAAAGGCAGCAAACTTTGACGGACTATTTCTCAAAAACCATGATGCTTACAGACTCTTCATTTGAGGATATGGGATCGTGTTGAGACCATTTACAATAACCTCTCTCAATTTTTTCTATCTCGAAGGCGTTTTCCCATGGTGACGAGTTTTCAGTTGAGGGAAAAGTTGCCAAATGCAAGCAGTGTAAAGTTGCAAAGTGGTGCAACTTTCATTCTCGAATTTGTATGACCCAATGGACTGTTCCAACATGTTTGGATGGGTATGTTTATGCTAGGTATGGTTCTCTCTTGCACCCATATACGTCAAATCGCTTCGAGCTGCATCGAAACGACGTTTTCCCTTAAGAGTCCAAAGTGCTAAAATGCAGTAAACTTTGACGGACTATTTCTCAGAAACCATGATGCTTACAGACTCTTCATCTGAGGATATGGGATCGTGTTGAGACCATCTACAATAACCTCTCTCAGCTTTTTCTATCTCGAAGGTGTTTTCCCGTGGTGATGAGTTTTCAGTTGAGAGAAAAGTTGCCAGATGCAAGCAGTGTAAAGTTGCAAAGTGGTGCAACTTTCATTCTCAAACTCGTACGACCCAACGGACTATTCCAACACATCCAGATGGGTATGGTTCTCTATTGTACCCAGATACGTCGAATCGCTCCGAGTTGCATCAGAGAGGCGTTTTCCCTTAAGAGTCCAAAGTGCTAAAAGGTAGCAAACTTTGACGGACTGTTTCTCAGAAACGGTGATGCTTACAGACTCTTCATTTGAGGATATGGGATCATGTTGAGACCATCTATAATAACCTCTCTCAGTTTTTTCTATCTTGAAGGCGTTTTCCTGTGGTGATGAGTTTTCAGTTGAGAGAAAAGTTGCCAAATGCAAGCAGTGTAAAGTTGCAAAGTGGTGCAACTTTCATTCTCAAACTCATATGACCCAACGGACTGTTCCAACAGGTCTGGATGGGTACGTTTAAGCTAGGTATGGTTCTCTCTTGCACCCAGATACGTTGAATCGCTCTGAGCTGCATCAGAGCGGCGTTTTCCCTTAAGAGTCCAAAGTGCTAATGTCAATGAAATGTGGGGGCAAAAATATTTAAGGTTGGATCAAGATTCTGCAAGTCCTAGCTCTTGCCCAATAAACTTGAATCAATTACATGGAAAATGAAATTCACAATGAACTTTTTACTTTTTTGTTTTTCGAAAAAGTGGCAAGCCACTGTAATTTGTTATATATAAATAGGAGATATTACAAAACCTGGTTCAAACGAGCATACCGACATGAAAGAACCAGGAAGAAAACCTCCGGTTGTAGCTCGATTAAGTACAATGGCAGACATTTGAACCGTATTTCAAAAAATATCACTAGATATAGATTATGCCTATACATAGTTATGACCTTTTTACATTGTTTCACATTTCAAAATTCAATTTTTACAAAATTTGCCTATTTGAGGCATTCAAGGCACAGTCTTCCACAAGAGTAGTATGTTGTCGTTTTCGAGTGACAAGCACCTATACAAACCATCAAGGTAGCAGTTAAACTACATACAATAGAAAATATGCTTAGAATAACCAATCGATATTATTGTAATTTGTCACATACCTCTCTGAAAGGATCAGAGTTGCCTATTGTTGCAACAGGTCCATGAGCAATCGTGCTAGGAATATCGCAAAATTCGTCAAATGATAAATCTATATTGTAACAACAAAAAATATGCTTAGACTAACAAATCCATATTAATCTAAACATACTGAATGATGATGAATTGGTAATGAAAACTATAAAAGATGCTTTGAATAACCAATCTATATTAAAGTAATACATCGCATACCTCTTTGAAAGGATCAGAGTTGGCTATTGTTGTAGCAGGTCCATGATCAATCGTGCCAAGAATATCACAAAATTTGTCAAATGATATCTATATTGTCACAACAAAAAATAGGCTTAAGCATTGTACTTTCCATTCTTGGATATGCTATTCAAGTGTGCCTGAAGGGTCATCTCTTTGCTTAAGAGTATCCAATATTGCTTCATGATCAACATTACTAAGTGTCCATAGTTGTTTTGTCTTTGGTTTGGCATGATGCTTCAACAACTTAACATTTGTTGCTATAACAAGGTGTGAATACATGAGAATGGTTTTGTGTTTCTCGTAGTCTTCAAACATTGAACAAAATTTGACAAGCCACCACATTGTGAGCACTTCGCATTTAAACAATCATTTCTATAGAAAAATGAACCATCATCCCTAGAACATAAAAATAGATCTAGCAAGTCCCTTGATGATTTCGGAAGATGCATTGCACCACACTCCTGCAACATTTCATTAGTATGCAAAGTAGAACGGATATAGCATAATAGTTCATGGTACATTGAAAAATCCACATGGTATTTGCAACAACAAGTATTACGAATCTTAAGAGGCACACAATAAAATGGCTTCAAACCTTCAAAAGTTATTTGCGAGATTTCCATATTTGGATGTGTTTGATTAAATTTGTTGAACAACATTGTTTGGCTTGATTCCAAGAAATGTTTAGGATGCGATGTACGGTCTCAAATACCAATTCTTAACTTTAAAACATCCTTTGCATTGGGTGATACTCTAGAGTTATCATGCCAAAATTGCTGAATTACTTGCTTTACATTATCGATTAGCTTCTTATCAACACGTGTAAGCCTTCTGGAAAAAGCCCATGTATCAAACTGAAGAGGATCATCTATTCTTTCTCTTCTTGCAAGTGCTCTATCCAAAGTTTTACGATTTAAGTCAAAATCAATACAAGTTTGTCTCATAATGCGAGCCTTTTTCAATTGATGGCTTACTAGGGTGGTGGTAATGACTCTCCGAGCAGCTCTCTTATCTTTTTCCTTGTTATTTTTTCCAATAGACTTGAGAGCATTAAAAATATTTTTGACAATAATAGAATTTTTTTCAGTCCTCTTGTTTAGACGAATCTTCAATTTGGCTAGCAAAGGTCTCATCTTTTGCATCTTTAGCAATTGTACAAAAAGTTGGCATTGCTCGGTCAATGTCTTATCACTAAAATATTGGTTGAAAAGTATTCTATCCCACAATCGAATAGTTCGTGTTGACCTCTTGCCTTCAAAATTATTTATAATGTTATCATCAATTTCAACTAACCATTTAGGGGTCCTTGAAGGTCTTGAATTTGGAATACCTCTTTCTTCCACACAAGGTTCTTCATTTCTCATGTAATCTGGTGAAACATAATTTACACTTGCTTCAATATTATGTTCAACATCTTCATTTCCAACATTTTCACCTTGAACATTTTCAATATCAATTTGAACAATTTCATTCCCAATTTCAATATCATGTTCAACATCTTCAATTCCAACATTTTCATTATCAATTTCAATATTTTCATTCCCAATTTCAATATCATGTTCAACATCTTCAATTCCAACATTTTCATTATCAATTTCAATATTTTCATTCCCAATTTCAATATCATGTTCAACATCTTCAATTCCAACATTTTCATTATCAATTTCAAAATTTTCATTCCCAATTTCAATATCATGTTCAACATCTTCAATTCCAACATTTTCACCTTGAAAATTTTCAATATCAATTTGAACATTTTCATTCCCAATTTCAATATCATGTTCTACATTTTCACCTTCAACATATTCAATTTCCTCTTCACTTGAAAGACCATAGGGCTCAGGTTCACCAATATTTAACATACCTTGTCTTTTCTTTCTATGACCTTCTCTATCTCTTTGTCTATATCCTTCAATTTGTTCTTTTGTCATCTTTCTCTTACGCTTTTGCTTCCGACGACTGCTGCTCCCCATTATACCAAATAAAAGATGCTAAAAAATCATTATGTATCACAAATTTGAGTACAAGAATCTTCAAAAACTTTATCTTTGTCTCTTCCTGTCTGAAACCGTGCATTTGTTGCCTGCAAAGTGCTGTAAACAGAATGTAGGGTCCATTGGAATGCACAAAAATGGCCCACAAATCAGATATCCGATTTGTAAAACATGTTTTGCAATGGTAAGATTTCACCTCTGCACAATGGAGTTTCACAAATCAGATATCCGATTTGTACACACATAGACCAAAGGGAGATAGGGATAGGGATAGGGAGAAAGGGAGAGGGAGAGGGAGAGAGAGAGGGAGATAAAGGGAGGGAGAGTGGGAGGGAGATAGGGATAGGGAGAGGGAGAGGGAGAGGGAGAAAGGGAGAGTGGGAGAGAGAGAGTGAGGGAGAGAGGGAGATAGAGGGAGAGTGGGAGAGTGAGAGGGAGAGTGAGAGAGTGTGAGAGAGTGAGAGGAAG